>CM035227.1:78635266-79132777 GCA_020226215.1 Sindora glabra
CATGAATTTTGCAACTGTCATAGGAGACTTTTTCAAGCTTTCAACACAACCAAATCCACAAACAAGACAAATTAAACACAAAATTTCAAGTTTTTCCACTTGTTTGCTTCAATTCCTAAAGAGAAATCATCAAAACTTGGAGGTGTCATCTTCTTCTTCTTCTTCAAATCAAAAACCCTCTCATTTAGGAAGTAACTTGAAGCTTTGAAATATACAAGTTTAGAGGTGAGTGGCAACTCACTTAATTTCTTATTGAATTTTGATTATAAAAATTGCCAATATTGCTTTTTAAAATTATGATTTCATGGAAGTAAGTGTGTGGTTATGCAATAAAGGCATAGTGCAGAAAACTTGTGCCCTTAAGTTGTATTTGAAGATATTAGAACAATATTACCATAAATGAATGATTAGATTACTAATTGTTAAGCCTTGAGTGAAGATGGAACACAAATAGCTTAGAAATTGTTTTGCTGATTTTGGTTTTGGAATTTCTAAAAATCTAGAAATAATTAGGGAGAAGGTTAAAGGTGAAGGTCAAAAAAGTTAGAGAAGCTAAGAAAATCAGGGAGAAGGTTAAAGGTGAAGCTTGAAAGTGTTTAGGTAAAAATGAAAAAAGAAAGAGAGAGAAATAGAGGGGGATTATAGGTCCATAAGATAAGAAACCTATGTTTGGCACACTTCAAAACTAGAATTCATTTCATCTTGAAATGAATTCCATAAAAAAAATTCATGTTTGGATTTAATTTTCTAGATTTCATTTCATTTTAAAATCTTATTTTATTTACATTATAACCATTTTAAAATCCTATGAAATTAGGTAGGATTTGGTAGGAATTCATTTCATTTCAAATATAATATTTTCATTGATAACTTTGATTTTAATTTTTCAAATTATTAGTAGACATTTCTCTCTCTTTCTCTTTAAATCTTCTCTCTCTCACTCTTTTTAAGGATTAATATTAAAAATATAAATATTTGAAATGAATTTACAAGTTTTAATAAAGTTCCAAACAAAGGAATTAATTCAAAGTGAAATAAACTCATATTTTATATAATTTATCCCAAACAAAAGAATTTATTTCAAAGTGAATTGAAATCACATTTTATATAATTTATCCCAAACAAAAGAATTCATTTAAAAATGAAATGAAATCATTATTTAAATGAAATGAAATGAAATAAATTCTATATTTTAATGTGCTAAACAAGAGGAAAGGGTAGTAAAGATGTTTTTGAACATGTCTCTTAAATCTCCTTCACACTTATATATTCATTTCTACTCACTTGTAACCTTTTAGCATTTTATTTTATCTATCTTTCTTCATTTATTGCATATAAGATTCTTTCCTTAAATTTTTTAAATATTAACTTTTCCATTCCATATATGAATTTTATTTTAATTATTACTACCCAAAAAGAAAAAATTAAGTAATATTCATATTGCTATAGAAGGTGTATTACATTTCTAGAATTATGTTTCGAGGACTAAATTATTGCACTATGAGCTCTATATCAATAGCACTAAAGCAAAAATCATAGCAAGATGTGTAGAATAACCAATAAGAAGTAAGGAAATTTTATTGCAAAGAAATCTGAAAATTTTTAAATTAAGTAGCTTAAAGAAATATTTAATTATTGAAAGAAAACAAATTGTGCATGCATTTTAAGGATTAATGTTAAACTTAAGTCTCACATTCAAATTAAGTTAATAGGATGCCTTAAATAATAAATACTACATAAGTTACCCCTAGAATTCAAGGACAAATTCTTTTCAAAGGCTAGTACTATTACACCTCTAAAATTTAAAATTTTAATTATTTATTTATTTTTATATCCTTCCTAGTGTTTCAAAATTTTATGTTATGGAAGAAGTGATAAATTAGTTCATTAGTTGTAATATCCCAAAATAGAATCTATAATTTTATAAGTTTTGATACTTGTGAAGAATTATTTGTTATTTGGTTAATATGTGGTTTCAAATTTAGTTTTTGTATTGAAAGATCTAAAATATTGAAAATAGTATTTATGATAATATTTAAAATTTATATATGGCTATTACTAAATTAAGAATTGTTTGAAACGATTGCTATAAGGGTCTATGAAATAATTTATTTGTATTTTTATAAATTCTCTTTAGGAATTGAGAAATATTGAAATAATTATTATAGAATTAATTAAATTTAAAGAAAGTTGAAAAGAATTGAGTTGAAATTGTAAATAACATGAATTTTATAAAAATGAGCTTTAAATCAATTTAATGGCTGAGATTTATTTGGAGGAAAGGTTTATAATAGATTGCAATGTATATAATAAAAACTCAAAACTAGTTGGCGTTTGGTTTATGAAATCTTTAATTCTTAGGAAATTATATATTTCTAGGAATGTGATTTTTGAGAATTTAATCAATAGGAATGTAATATTCCTATGTTTGATTCACTATAAATTTTTTTGAAAATATTTTAATATTACATTCCTATTACAAGGAAATCTGAGATACCCACATCTCCTATGAGGATATTTTTTGAATGAATGTTAAGTTAAAAAAATTTCAGAAAAAAATTTCTCAAAATATAACATTTCCAGACATTTTTTTTTCCAAACTTTAAATCAAATATGAGATGCTGCTGCACGTGTTAGTTCCAGCTAACTGGTTTCCTCTTTCTCCTCCTCCACATATCATCGCCTCTCCCTCTCATGCCATGGTTTTGTTTTGCCTCTCTCGGTCCAGCAGGCGTACTAGCAAGCCTCCATCTCCCCTGCTTCTGTTTTTCTCTCTTAACTAGCATAACTGCTGCCTTCATGTTCTTCTTTCCACAAACCAGCATCTGGTGGCCACAGCTTGACAGCGTGAAGAGCGGCTAAACAAGACAGCAGATGCTACCATGGCCGAAGTGCAGGACCCTCCTTCACGTGTGTTTGCTGTTTTTCTGCAGCTTTGTAACCTTTACTCATATAAGAGACATTAGGTGGAGCATTAGCAGCCGATGGAGAAGCGATTGATGAACAGCGTTCTTTTCAACCTGCATGCGTTACTTGGGCTGTTATGTGGCGTTAGCTTCCAGCTGTGAAGAAGAAAATTAAGACCACAGCTGAGCAGCAGCCAACAGGGAGCTCCTCCTTTTCCCCCCTTTCTTCTTCGGTCGTAATTCCCCTGCTAAGAGGGTATTTTGTCACATGCACTATTCTACTAAGGGGGAACAATGATTTGCTTGTGCTTGTCATCTTCAGAATGGATGAGAATTGTTGCCATTGAGTACCTAACCGTCACGAAGCAGAACGGTTACCGAGTGGGCATGCTGGACAGGTTTTGCACTATAAATCGAGATTTCAATTGGGCCATTGTACTTGTATGAAAATAGGTTACCATATGTATTATCTAGATGCTTAACTAGGAGTTTTAATCATAATTGCACATAAGAAGTTGGTGAAATATTTGACTGAAATATGGTTTATATAATGAACTAAATTGCATAATTCCATTGCCTATATTCAAATAAGAGGATATTTGTTACTATTATGCTATGATAATTGTTAACGTAATGATGATCCTAATATAAATTTCCTTGTCGGACACAGATACGAATGGAAGTACTTCTACAGAGTAACTATTAATCTAATAAAATACAGTATAGAGTTTTGGTTAATCATGCTAAAGAGAATTGATAATTTAGAAAAGTTTAATGATATAGAAAGGAATTCAAAAACATCAATATTTTCAATTTTCTATGGTTAGCCTAATAAAGGATAATGAGATGCATTTTGAGAAGAAACTAAATAAATTCAATGTATTTATTTGTATAATATGATTGTCTAGGATGGAGAGGAAATAGGTACAGATACTTTGGACATCCAATAGTGGTAAAATATTTTTAGGTGAGTATATATCTCGTCACTTTTTATTATCTTGTTAAAAGATATTTTAAATATTGAGTTATGCTTTCCTCCCTATTAGTATCAATCTATATGTCTGTATAAATATAGTTATATGCGACTGTTATAAATTGAGCCTTTTGAGATATTGAAAAATTATGAGCGATGCTAGAATGGTGATATCAAATATTGTGATCGGTGATGAAGAAATAATATGAAAGTCAAATAGGTAATTGTCAATGACTTATATGAAATGGATATGATATTGATTCAAGTACTAGACGAGAAATTCTTGGCTAATAGTTAAGAGAAGTGTAAATTTGACCTTAATATCATAGAATAAGTATATGTGTAATTACTATATCTGAATAGGTGACAATACGTGACTATTTGTAATTAACTTGTATTGATGATGTGATTGTGATGATCTATTTGCATTTGAGCCTTGATGGCTGTTTGTGTGTATGATGCCTACCCCAAATGGGAAGCATATGATTTTGAATTCTAGTAGAAAGTTAAGACTCTTATGATTGTGCTATGAGAAATATAATTTAAGTCTTGTGTAGTGAATCTACGTTTCAAAATATGGTTTCATTTATTTCAAGAATAAAAAAAAAATAGTTTGCTATTATTTATAAGTTGATCACATGCAAGATAGTGGTAGTTATATACTCACTGAGTTCTCGTAACTCATTCTATTATGTTTTAAATTATTCAGGTTAAGATTTAAGCTTGTTGCATCTATGGAAGATCAAAGTCCGCCTAATATAGAATTTGACAATTGGAAATAGAATCTGCATCATAGTTTGAGATTTGTGAATTTATATGACCTGTTAATAAGTTTATTTGTACAATTCATATTGTGTATGTGATGGATGTTGTCATACCTAAGAATAATACATGTTTTATATTTTCAGGGCATATAGCCTCGAGAGATATCCAAAAATAGGGGAGATTATTTTTTTTTCTATAAAAAAATTATTATGAAAATTTAAATCTCCCTAAAATTTGGAAACTTCTATTAGATGGAAAGAGTGAAAAATAGTTAAGGCTTGTGGAAATTAGTAATGGGATCCACGCTAATCACGATCAAAAGTGGATCGTGACAATATTACCCATTTGTATTATATGTTTTAATGGCTTGTAATTGGTAACTAATTATCTATGTAGGCTTATGTTGGATTTGGCGATATAAATAGAGTGAAACTCTAGTAAAATGACTACATTATGTATTAAGCCTTACAAGGCATCCAATAAAAATTGTGAACTATGCTAGAGTAATGACATCGAATATTGTGATCTATGATGAAGAGATAATATGAAAGGCAAATGAGAGATTCCCGGTAAATAGATATGAAAGATATAAGGTTAATTTGAAAGTCGGATGGGAAATTCCCAACAAACTATATGAGATTGATGTAAGAATGATCAGGAAAGTCTAAAAGATGGATACAGGCACGATTATTTGAAATGATTACATAATGTGATAAAATATTAGAATCTTGCTTGTGTTTGAATATTATTGTTTGACATGATTGCAAAGATTCAATGTGATTGTGATGATTTGTTTGTATTTGAGTCTTAATGATTAATTGTGAATGTGATGCTTACCCGAAATGGGAAAGGAGTGATATTGATTGAGAATATGATATTTTGTAATACAAGATAAGGAGTGTAAGTTGTATTATAGGTGAAATTCCAATCTAAGATTAAGTTATGTATATTTCAGAGATCCAAGAAATGGGTAGCTAATATTTCTAATTTTATACACAATTAGTCTACAATTATTATTTGTATTAAATTGATTCACCTATAAAATAATGGTAGGTATATGCTTATTGATTTTTCATAACTTACTTCGTTTAACTTTCAATGTTTTTAGCTTGAGATTTGAGCTTGTTGCATGTTTGATTCTTTTGAGGAGATCAAAAGCCACTTATTAAAAAGAATTTGATAGTTTGAATCTCTTTTGAGTTAAAATCAGCATTTAAGATAGAAAAGTTACTGATCCATAGTTAATGTATTATATTGCTTATTTATATATAAGCTTAAAATTTGTATAGTCTTATATGGATGTTTAATCTATCATACATGGATAAAATAAGTTTTGTATTATCAGGGGCATATAACCCTAGGGAAGTATCTAAAAATAAGGGAGATTCTATCCATTTTTCCAAAAAAAAAATTAAAGAAAAATTTCAAGTTCCACTAGAATTTGGAAACTCTCATTGGATGGTTAGAGTAAAATTTGTTAAGGCTTGTAGAAACTAGTAAAGGGATTCACAGCGATTACGATCAGGACAAGTTGTGACATTAGTATGGTGAAAACCCACAATAGATATTTTATGTGAAAAGAATAAATTCTAATGGGGGAAATGTGAATAACATATTAAGGAAGGAGAATTAATTAATTAAATTAGTTCTATATAGAGCTTCAGGATAAATAGAAATAAATTATTTAAGTTAGGCTTAGAAAAGAAAATTTAAAGGGGATTATTTAAGGAACAATATTTTGAATAAAAGAATCAAAGGTTATGAGTGATTAAAAGTGAGAATGTGAGTATGGAAGAGACTTTGAGAAAAATGATGAAAAATCCTTGCCCTTTTATAAACCTAATTTCAACATAAAATCCCAAAAATCCTTCATTCTAAAACCTTATCCCTTATCTTCTCCTAATTTTTCTTTTTCTTCTTTTTCCTTCTCAAATCCTTATCCAATTAGTTTAGAGGAGAGTTAGTTATCTTCAAATTCTTCATTCAAGCAAAGTAGGATTTTCAAGGCAATTAGATTCTTTATAGTTTTCTTTATATTTAAAGGAATTTAAGTATGAAACTTACAAGTGGGAATTTGAACCTTAATAAAGATTCCTTAGAATTTTAGTTAATTAGGGCCATGATAATATAAATCCAAACTTTTGAATTCTATTCCATACTAGGTAAGTGAACACTCTAGCCTTATTTAGAAGATTAAAATGATGAAAAAATTAAAAATTTCATCCTTGAAATTGTAAAGGGCTAACAAAATGATCCTTAAATTACATTAAATGACCAATTTTATCCTTAAATAATAGTTTGTATAGATAATTTCATCTCTCTACTTAGATATTCAAGTATGAAATTATCTATACATATTTATACAAAAGGGATGAAATTATTTATAGGAATTATTATTCAAGGATGAAATTAGCTATTTAATATAATTCAAGAACCATTTTGTCAATACTTTACAATTTTAAGGATGAAATTGGTAATTTAGTCTTAAGATGATTTATTTAGTTTAGGTTAAAATTTATGTTTTATTTGATTGACTGAGGAAAGGTGATGAATTATGTGTTTGGTTCGGTTTTAAGGTTAGAAATGACATAAACATTGCATCTTTAATATGTAATTATGATTTAGTATCAATTAGTATCATTATATATGCATTTAGATGATAAATTTGTTAGATGAATGGTGAAAAATTGTGTGGAACCTTCTAGAAACTAGGCTATAGTCGACTACTATGGCCCCAAGACATGCATTCTAGGTAAGTATAATTGATTAGGAAAAATTGCATTTTCCCTTTTCAATTATGGGGTCATTAGATTTCACCCCCTTAAACTATAGAAACTTGAATTTTACCCCCACTGTTACTAAATTAATGAAATCTATTATGAAAACTGTTGCTATCATATTTTACTTAGTGGTAGTTAAAAACCACCACTGTATTTAGTAATTTTTGAAAAATTTTTTTACTTATTAGCAGTTATGAACTGAGACTAAGGATGATAACATTAGTTTCTAACCAACACTAAGTGTTACAAAATTGTTATTAAGTGTTATAGCTATTAACTTAGTAACGGTTAGGGTAAAATTCAAGTTTTATAAAGTTGAAGGGATTAAAATCCAAGTTTTCATAGTTCAAAGGGGTAAAATCCCACGATCCCATAGTTGAAGGGGGTAAAATACATTTTTCTCAATTTATTATATAGTTAACTATGAGTCAAAAAGTATTTTTTAAATGTTGATAATGTTGGGTTTCGCATTCATTTAAGCATAATAGAATTTCAAAAAATTTGTGAAACCTTCTTAGAATAATGCACAGGGACATAAATCAATAATTATGTATACAAGAATTATCTCTTAAAGTACAAATCATGAATCACAAGTATAATTAAGCGATGGTACCTTTACAATATCTATACAAAGTGAATGACTTCTTAACCTCCGCGAATTTACAAGGAAACGCTTCTCTCACAAAGGACTAAGGTTTTAGTGTGTTTTCATTATTCTAATGGTAGTGCATCTTTTTAAACCGCCTCTATATTCTTAATTTTATTCAACTACTAATATTTTATCCTTATCATGGTGAGAGTGAGAAGAGATGGGGTTTATTTATTAATTATCTAATATTACTTTAATATTAATAATTAAATATTATTAAATAATAATATTATACCATGATATAATTATTAAATATCAAATGGAATAATTATCTTATATTACTTTAATATCAGATAATATCACATAATATACTATATATTACGTGAATATTATATTATTACTTTAGTAATATATATATATATATATATATATATATATATATATATGCACTAAATAATAAGCTTAATACATTTGTTCACTAACATTACACCCATATATTAATTTGATATCACATATCCATGATTTACAATCATCAATCATGATACATATTAGTTTTAAGGTACTATTACTTTCTCTTTCATAATAATACTCAACTATGAATATTTTAGGAATAGTAAAACTATTCTAGGGATAATTATTATATTAAGTTATAAATTATGCAAATATTAAAACCTAACAAAATATAATAATTGCATTACTTAAAATAAAATATGATATATTGTATATTATTACAATCATCGTATGATTAGCTCCTAGGACATATACACACCAATAGATAGTTAATTATATGGTTGATTATAATCATTAGAGTTATTTTCAAGACCCCTACAGTTAACTATAGACCTTTAGAGTTGTTCTCAAGGTTACCATGGTTAACTATGTTGTCAATTATACCTTGTTTAACCTATGATATCATGATATACAAAGGGTTAGGTTGTATTCTAGTACTTTTAAATATTTAGTTATGTTATTATACGATAAATACCAATGAATAAACAATGTGAGGCCATGCAAGGAGGCATGGTAATGTTGTGACAATATGGCATTATTTTGTGTATGTTCAAATAATTGGATAATAATAAATGAGAAATGTGATTATATTTAGGATGTGATATACTTGACATATACTTTATGAATGAGTTTGATATGTGATCATATAAAGAGGAATTGAATGATTGTGAATTAAACATGTGAATATGAATATTGAAATACCATAATGTGAATATTAGTTAAGCTATTTGTGTTATTTTTATAAATTATGTATTGAATGAATTAATAATTGGGGGAGATGACACTTATATAATGATTTTTATGCACTAGATCTATGTGCCAAATTATATGGGATAAGATTGACTTGCAAAGCACAAGATTGGAGATTGTGAGGAATAAAGATGATAAAAGTCACAAGGAGGACACTTATTTAGATTTATATGCTTTTTTTCATCTTTTCTATCTTATATCATTATTGTGTCAAAATTGGATATTTAAAATTGCATACATATGTATATAATTGCATTGCTAGAAAGGGATTCTCCTTTATGAATCATGCCAATGCTTGATAAAGAAAATGAAATGAATAAATATCTAGTATAGCTATAACTATAACCTAATGTAGTATGGCTCCATTGATAACTTCTTGTTATACAAGCTATTCATTAAGGAAACTAACTCTTTTCCTTCTAGTAAAGGTGTGAAAGTGCATACATTAATTAAAGTGGAACCTAGTTATTTTAAATAAATATGTATAAGTAGATGTGAATTTAACTTCGTTATAGTATAACATAAATGGATATTTTTTATTCCTAAGTATTAACTCAATGAATTTCAAAGAAACTTTCTTTTTCTCTGTTTTATCTTCCTTAAGGCTAATTGCCCTTAAATGTCCAACTATCATCAAATGGGATGAAAGTGCACCTGCTTGAGAAATTTTTAGCCTTTCAAGGTAAGCATTAGGATAGTTGGAATAATTTGGCATGTTAGTTCATCAACACATTTTGTATTCAAAAATTTGAAACTATATACTTCTTATAAGCATAGGGTGTTTGCATGTGAAACATTGCATTAGAAATGTTTAGAGGAGGTTAGTAGGTGATCATTCGTAGTGACTTCCTATGCCAAATGTATTTTAGGAATGGGTTGTGACATCTTTATTGCATTGTAATTTAATAAGAATGATAATGTAGGAGTGTTTATACTTATATGGCTACTTATGCATCAAATCCATGCACCTATTTGTGAAGGGTTAACTGACTTTAAAGTGACTAAGTTAGGGTTATGAAGGATAAGGATGACAAGAGTCAAAAGAGGGATATTCACTTGTTTATACCTTAATTGTGTTATATCTTTTTATATAGAAACTCTTCTTTTCTTCCAAATGGAGTAGGTATCACCCTTGAGGGGTTGTTGGACATATGAATACCTTAGAGGACAATTATAAAAGTTAGTGAAGATGTGTATCCCATAATCATGAATGATGGAGACTCAAATAGAATCCTAAGTGTTTGTGTCACTTTACTTATTTATTTTTTGCAAAGTCACATCTATTTTATATAGAGTGCTTCTCACTAAGTTTCCATACTCATTCTTTTTATGGATTTACTTTCTAAATACTTAGTAGGATGCATTACCTCCACTTCTACCACATTAAGTAAGGGGCCCTCCTATAAAGGTTTTCCTTTCATTTTTTATAGGTTTGGTAATGAATAAGATAGTATTCTTGTAAATTTTGAACTATTATAATTAAGCAAAATTAGTAGGTCAAGTCACTTTTGCTAGGGATATAGCTTGAGCACTAGGATATACATTACATAGTTAGGTTAATTTATGCCTACATGCCAAAAGGCTTATAAGTTAGCCTAATTATTCTTTTGAAATGTAATTTAAACTGTAATGAATTTCTTGAAATGAAAGAGATGCTTGTGATGTGCACGCCGCAATGCACCAAAGTTAGATTTAAAATTGGTTGCAAAAATAATAATGCAATATAGTGGCACAACCAGGTCGTACCCCTAATGATCATTTGATTTTATCCTTCCTAAATGTATTTCCAATAATATATGCACAATTATTGAATTATTGATGCAATGAAAATAAAGAAAACTAATGCAATCAGATTAATAATGTAGCGAAATAGAATACTGTGCAGAAACAAAAATAAGAACAGAATGTAGAAATTAAGGGTTTTGAATTTAAAATAGCAAAAGATCAATAATGCAATAAAACAGTAACAACTAAATTGAGAATAACAATGAACAAAGATAGTCAATCCAAGGAATTCAAGGTTTCTTCAGAAGATTAATCATAGATTACTATAAACTGGATTTTACAATTAATTACTCAACCTTGAATTATTTGGAATCCCTAAAATAATTCATGAATCCTAAGCTAGATAATTATCTAGGATTTGATTGATTAAGATTAGCTAAGTTAGACAATCATCATAACTCCTAAGCTAAATCAAAATCAATTTGAAGATAGAATTCAACCAAATTAAATAAATTAATTTAGAATCCTAAATTATCCATTCATCCCCTGTTCTCTCACAAAAAATTTTGATCAATCAATCAAAATTTACTACCAATTCAGAATTAAAACACAACTTACAAAATCAAACAAAGATTATATCAAATCAACTAGATCATGCAAATCAGAAGAGATAGATGTGGAAAAAGGAAAATCAATTGCAGTTACCACCATACAAATCAAGATCTCATAATCCCAGAGAAGAAGAACCTCAAACATCATTGAATCAACTTAGAGAATTAGCCTTCCATTAGAGAGAAAAATCCCAAGAAAAATAGAAAATTGTTGTCTGTCTGTCTCTAACCTCCTTGCGTTCTCATTCTGTCCTCAATTTATTCACAACCTAGAAGCATAATTAGGACTGGACATAAGATACAAACTTGTATTCTAATATCTTAGGAAGCTACCTACAAAATTTCAGCCCAATCTGACATGCCTAGCTCAAGTTATAGCTAAAATACTACAAGTAGTTCAATTCAGTCTGAGATGAAATAATGAGCCATCAATCCATCTTCCTTGGCCTTCAAAACGACTCAGTTTCTTCAAAAGGGCTTTAGGAATGATTATATATGGATATTAGGAAATAATTGGACTTAGCCTTGCATCAATTAGACATTTGGAGCTTAAGATATGAATTAATCATTGCAACTGGGTCGGGTCTGGGCTGGGACAGCAACTCTATTACGACTTTAAGCTAATATTTGACCTCCAAGATGGCAGAACTGGATTTTCTGGTAAACATGAAAATTGTATATCTTTTTCTTAGTTTTCCAACGGTGTATATATTGTCCAAATCCAACATCCAAAACTCAAGTTATGATCAAAATACTGAAACAGCATAAAAAATTCAGCATTAAGCCCGAAATTCAATTAAGCCCAAATTAATGCAATTAGTCTCAAATTAATGCAAAATTGATCTAATTAAGTATCATCACATCCTAAAGGACCTAAATATAATAAAAAATATTAATAAAATACTGTTCACATCAGCTTGCCTTTATAATGATTAAGTACACATGTTGGTCAATTCCTTTGTTACCATAACCAATTAATGTGGGTAAAGCTAAAACGATTATTAAAGAATAATCCTATGAGGGTCGTAGTCATAACGTCTCATGATAGTGAATTGTTTGAATAATAAGCTACCTTGTAGGGGAGCTTGATAATGTACAAGATTTTATCTATATTATTTTATTTTATTTGATGCCTCTTAGTGTCTTACACATGCTTAATTTTATAGAATTGTCCTTTTGTAAGATTTAGAGTTAACCTCATAATGTTTTAAAATTATTCAGTTAATGTTAAATTTTTACACTATGTTAGGTTTTTAGCTATACCTTAAGCTTTGGATATTGAATTTAAATGATCTTTATATCATTGGAAAGCTTAAAGGAAGCTTTACAATTTTCATGTTCATTAAAGCCCACTTTGGACATATTAAAAGTCTAATTTATTTGAGAAGTTGAAGCCCTATTTTTATCCAAGTTGAGTTAGTTTTAGTTTTTAAGCCATAGATGGAGGTCAAGGGTCTAATCAAGGTGAAATTCATACCTAAAGTTTCTTGATACATGGCCCTACAACTTTTATGTTTGGAGTTTTATGAAACTACCTTGTTTTGGTAGTCTTACATTAGCTAGAAGTCAAACCTATGAGATTTTACTATAGTAACTCTTGTAATGCACCATTTTGTTTAGCAAGGCCTTATTTTTTGTAACCCTAAGAGACATAAACCCTAGGAGACATATGATTTTAGTCCATTAGGTTTAGACCCATAGAAAATTAGATATAAGGTTTTGTGCCTTTAAAGGCAAGAACACTTCTAGATAGTTTTGCACAAACACTAGACAACTTCTTTTCTTTTCCAAGTTTCTCTGCTTCAATCATGTAAGGCTAAATTTCTAATTCAAGGAATTTAAGGTTCATTTCTATTTGGATTTTGAGATCTTAAGCTGTAATGTTAATTTTTTTCTAATTAATCTTCCTCTTTCCTTTTATGATGATTCTTGAAATTACATGAGTTAGTGCTAATTTAGTATAATTTATGTTCAACCTTATGACTTCTCATCTTCAACATTTTGTATGTTGAATTATGATTGGTTAATCATTATTCTTCATATGGGAGTAAAGGGTTGAAAGATTAAATTAGAGATTTCTAATTTAATCTAGAATTTTATTTTTAAATTAATTTCAATCTAGCTTTATAAATTATAAAAGTTTCTTAATTTTGCTAATCTTAATTGATCAAATTCTAGATGGTCATATAGCATAGAATTTATAGATTATTCCAGAGGTTCTGAATAATTCAAAATTAAAAATTTAATTAGAATTATCATATATATTTAATATGTATTAATCCACACAAGAGCTCTCAAATTCTTAAATCAATTATTATGATATATTAATTTTCTATCTTTTTGTATTATTTCTGTATTCTATTTTTGCTAGTGCATTTTGTTTGCATTCTTGCATCTTATCTTATTTCACTTCTATTTGTATTCTATTTTGTTTTATTTTTGTGTTTTATTTACATTTTGTTAGTTAGTAAATCATTATGAAAGGACATATCAAGTGGATCATTAAAGGTTTAACTTAGTTGTTACCTTATATTACAAAATTTTCATTAACCAGCAATATCTAATTTTGGTGTATATGATGCATGTGTTAAAAAATTTTAGCACTATTGCTGAGGATCCACTTGAATTTATCCCTTTTCATTCTTTCACTAGCTATATATTGCAAAATAGCATTTTACTTAATTTTACATTTGTTAATGAATTCTGCTAGTGTTTCCTTTTCATCATTTTTCCATATTTGTTAGTGTTTAATGTTTCCTTGCATTTTACGATATATATTATTTTTCTTACACTTTGTCACATTCTTTTGAATTCATTATCCTTTTTTTTATCATATATTACTTTATTTTACAATTTATTGGAAGCATCTAAGCTCATTTATACATATTGCCAACTTATTACCTTTTCCTTTAACAATATATAAAGTCACTATCTCCAATTGACTTGAAAATTTTTATGCTAGTAAAAAAAAATTTCTAAAAAAACCTTAAGTATCCCTAAGGTCTATCATTTTTTAGCCAAATTCCATTGTTTATATCATTTTTTATTTTTTTAAAAGGTTTTTTTATTTTATGGTTGGTTCCCAAATGTTAAAATCTATCATTCTATGGTGATCTCATAATTTTTAAAAAATTTTAAATAGGTTAATTAGAGTTATTTTGAGTGATTTTTTATTCTACTTTAGTATTTTAATGTTTTTGCTTTTATGGTTTTGCCTAGTTCTATCTAGGGCATGACTAAGAAAACTATTAGTGAATTGTTAAAATTTAATCTTGAAATAGATAAAACTTCTCATTTTCTTCATAGGACTAGAAGTACACATAGTTGTATCATCCCTACCCCTAACTTTGATCCCTTAAACAAATTTGTTAACATGGCTAATGTTAAGACATTAAAGGAATTAACTGCCCCTGATATTACTTACCAACCTTTAAGCATCCAATATCTTAAACTTGATGTTAACTTTGAGCTTAAATTTGAATTAATACATTTTCTTCCTAGATTTCATGTCCTTGTAGGTGAAAAGCCTCATAAGCACTTAAAGGAGTTCCATGTGATTTGCTCAACCATGAAACCTTATTGTATTTTAGAAGACCACATCAAATTAAAGGTGTTCCTTTTCTCATGTGCTAATATAGCCAAGGATTGGATATATTATCTTCAATCAAGTTCTATTACAAGTTGGAATGATATGAAAAGGCTATTTCTTGAGAAGTTTTTCCTTATTTCAAGAGTTACTACTATTAAAAGAGACATATGTCAAATAGGACAAATGACTGGTGAAACATTATATGAATATGAGGGAAACATTCAAGAAGTTGTGTTCAAGTTGCCCATATCACTATATTGTGAACAACTTCTAATCTAATATTTATATGAATCACTTCTTCCTATGGATAAGAGTATAATTGATATTATAAGTGGTAAAGCATTAGTAGACAAAATTTCAATGGTAGCTAGGGATTTAATAGCTAATATAGTAGTAAACTTCTAATAATTTGGCACTAAAATTATAACTACTACTAAAGCTATGCATGAAATGAATTTCTCTAATTCAAATCAGTGAAGAATTGTGCATAAATTGGATGAATTAACCTCTCTAGTAAGATAAATGGCAATAGGATAATAGCAAATCCAAACCTTTCCTCTTGCTAAACTTTGTGGTAGTTACTTATATCTAACTTATCTTATTGATTCATACCTCACATTGTAAGATAATAAATATTAACCTCAAGTATATACAGTAGCCATTTTCCCGAGTGAACCACAGTACCAATACTAATAGCAATATAATTAGTATCTTACTTAGAGAGATAATCAAAATTTTAGATATGCCACTAATTCTGGTTAACATCAATACCATCCTTTTTATAATAGAATTGCACCCAATCTCATTACCAAATCAAATTCAAATTCAAATTCAACTTCTTCTCAGCTATCTTTTGAAGAATTAGCTAAGTAAATGGCTAACAATAACTTATAATTTTAGTAAAGAATAAAATTCATAATCATTAATTTTCAAACTTAAATTAACTAATTATCTTTAACTATAAGTGATCTCCAAGCACAAGGTTCAGGACGACCCTTTTCTAATAATACAAAAGGTAAAGAAGTTGTGAATGTAATAATGCTTAGAAGTAGTAAGTAAGTTAATATGCCTTCATTTTTACAATAAGAAGCAAGCTATCAATAAGAAAAGAATAAGAAGAAGCTACTAGAAAAGGAGATCAAACATGATGAAAGTGAAGTAAATTTTATCCCTAAACCCTTATTTCCTACTAATTTTTCTATTCCTCTTTCCTTTTCCAAGAAGAATTATTCCACTAAATAAAATTGAGGATGAAAACTAATTTTTCATTCCCTTAGGCAAGTGGAAGTTAATATATCTTTGCTAAATTTAATAAAATAAATTCCAAAGTATGCTAATTTTTTAAAAAATTTATGCATCAGCAAAAAGTAATTAAGGGTGATGAAAAAGTAAGTGTGGAGGCAAATGTGTCCATCATCATTCAAAGAAAATTACTAAGAAAATGCAAAGATTTAGCACATTCATCATTTTATGTGTTATAAGAAAAATCAGAATTGAGCATGCCATGCTAGAATTAGAAGCTTTAATTAATATCATGCCCTTTTTTTTAATGCTTTAAATTTAGGACCTTTGAAACAAATAAAGGTGGTTGTACAATTAGTAAATAGATCTAACATTTATCTCTCAGGTGTTATTAAGCATGTTTTAGTGTTGATTGATGGACTTATATTTCTATCAAATTTTTACATCTTAAAAATGAAAAATGAAACACTCAAGGTCCTTCCTCCAACCATTCTTGGCCAACCTTTTTCAAAATAAAAAAAATCATGATTAATGTTTAGGATGGAACATTGACCATGGAGTTTAATGGTGTAACAAGTAAGTTTGAAAATTTTAAGACTATGCATAATAATTCTATATTTTATTTTTCACATTTTTGAGCTTTTAGTACATAATGTACCTCATTTTGATTTTTTAATTTTATTTTTGATGTTGCTATTTTTGAAATTGCTAGTTTTGATTTTATTGATTCTAATGTACTTATTAATTCTACTTATTATAACACACTTGCTAATTTTTTTGAAATTTCTAAATTTATGGATTGTGTGGATAACTATAAATACACTTGTTATGATAATGATATTAATGTACCATATGTGTGGAGATTTCAACATTTATAGGTGATAAGAATACTATTGTTTCAATATGTGAAAAAATTTGATAATAATGGAGAAATAAAATTTACAAAAGTGTTTCCAACCACTAACTTAGTACCGTCTATTAATCTTATCAACTTCAAATCTTTAGAGGAACAAAAGTGCTTTCTTACTGATTATTCTAGTTATTTTGCTAATCATGTTGAATTTATTATATAGGATGATTTTGAACTTTTAAGAAAAAGTGATTTGAAGATAGTACATGGAGAAATTACACTAAATGATCCCAATTTGCAAAAGACCTTTTTGATAGATGATATAAAGGTTAGCAATTTGAAGGCAAAAGAGGTAATCAATCATCAAGTAGATCCTAATTGAAAACATTAAAGACATGTTTAGCCAAAGGCATTAACCAAAGGCATTTTTTAGGAAGCAACCCAAGCCTTTTAAAGTTGCTTTATCTTACCTTTCTCTTTTAATTTACTCATTTTTTTTATTTTTCTTGATGTTAATATGCTTTAAATTAAGGACAATGTAAAATTTAAGTGAGGGAATACTTCCAGGATCTATTTTTTGTTTTGTGTCTTCATTTAATGTTTTTAAAGTAAAAAAATGATTTTGAAGTAAAAAATTAAAAAAATGTATTTTTCACTTAATTTTGAGTCTTTTTAGTTACTTTCATTAATGAAGATTTTGCATTTTTTTTCATGAGTAGAATTCAATTAAAGTTAGATAGGATTCATAATATGATTAAATGAATGATTTTACTTTTTGAAATTGAATAGTGTAATGATGGATTTTGAATTGATAAATTGAAATTAGTAGCATGATTGTCCTTGTCAAATTTTATGCTATCCTTTTTCTTCTTGTATAATGTTCTTCCATGATTTATTTTTATAAAACTTGCTTTAATTCTTTTTCAGATTATATTTGCATATGCATGCATAAAAATAATAAAGACATTCTTTCTTTGTTTAAGCTCCTGCTAAATAACCAACTTTGAATTTTTTTTAAATCTTTGTTAAGCTTCCTTAAGCTTGATTATCCTTTTCTTTGTTGATTAACCAAGAATATTTTTCCAATGAAAAAATAAGTGTCTTTACCTAACATTAGGGATTAATAGAGTATTTGAATTTTTATGAGATAGATTTTTAAATAATTATAGGTGTGTGTGAATTTGTGTGTTGTGAGAAGTTATCAACTGTAAGTTCAAAGATTGGTTAAAAAAATAAAACAGAGAAACAAAAATAAAAAAGGAAAAGAAAGTCAATAAAAAAGTGAAAAAATGATTAATGTAAAAAAGGAATTAGGAAAGAAAGGAAAAAGAAAGAAGTTAATAAGTGTTTGAATTTATAGCTGGGTTATTGTGTTGAGTTATAATTATTTATGATTAACCCATATGTTTATAGTTTAAGTGCTCTATTTATTTTTTTTATTTCTACCCTCTTGTATCTTTATTTTTTCTTTTCTTTTTGTTAGCTACATTACAATCTTAAATAAAGTCCTTTTAATTTATTTTGTGTATGTTATTTGAGTAGTGAAGATTAGATAATTAGCAAGCTTATAGTAAAGTAATTTTATAAAATAAATTTGAGTGAAACACTTACTTTAAACACTTGAGAGTTAGAAAGTGGGTTTTGTGATAATTTATCATGTCAATCTAATCTTTTTAAATAAAGTTGCTATGTTAGTTAGTTTCTAGTTTGTCAAGATTTTTGTTCATGATATATTATGTTTCTTGATGGCTTTAATTGTTTCTTATTTATAAAATTTTGATTTTGAAATTTTTAAAAAGTAAGTTTTTTGTTTTTTAATTTTGAATAAATTGGTGTCTTGCATAAGATTATGCAAAAGCTAAGTGTAGGAGAATTTAATGTATAAAATTTTATTTATATTATTTCATCCTATTTTATGTCTCTTAGTGTGTTGCATATGCTTAATTTTATAAAACTGACCTTGTTATATATTTTGGGGTTAGTTTTACAATATTTTAAAATTATTTGATTAATACTAGATTTTTACATTGTTTTAGGTTTTCAACTATACCTTGAGCTCTAGATATTAAAATTAAATAATCTTTATATTGTTGAAAAGTTTAAAGGAAACTCTATAACTTTCATGTAGTCTAATTTAAACATCTTTAAAGTCTAATTTAGCTAAAAGGTTGAAGCCTTGTTTTTGTCCAAGTTAAGTTAGTTTTAGTTTTTAAGCTATATCTAGAGGTCCAATTATAACTTTCATATTAGAGTTTAGTGAAATAACATAGTTTTGGTAGTCTTATATTGGCTAGAAGTCAAACCTATGAGATTTTATTACAATAACTTTTGTAGTGTATTATTTTGTAAATTAGGCTCTAGGCTTCTAAAATTAGCAAAGCTCTATTTTTTATAACCTTAGGAGGCATATGATTCTACTCCATTAGGTTTAGTCCTATGGGAAATTAGATATAAGGTTTTGTGTCTCCAAAGATAAGAACACTTCTAAACATTTTTGCACAAATACTAGACAGCTTTGCTTTTCTTTTCAAGTTTCTTCTTCTTTAGACATGGAAGGATAAAAATTCTAATTGAATCAAGGAATTTGAAACTGATCTCTATTTGGCTTATCACATCTTAAGCTATGATGTTGGCTTTTTTTAGTTAATTTTCTTCTTTCCCTAATTCTTTATGCCGATTGCTTGAAATTCCATAAGTTAAATGCTGATTAGGTATAATTTGTGTTTAACCTTATGACTTCTTATCTTTAGCCATTTTTATGTTGAACTGTGGTTGGTTAATTAGTATTTTTCATGTGGGAATAGAAAGTTGAAAGATTAAACCAGAGGTTTCTAGTTTAATTCTTCAATTTAACTAAATTCTATTTTCAAATCAATTTCAATCTAACTTTATGGATTACACTAGTTGCTTAATTCTACTAATCTTAATTGATTAAATTCTAAATGGTTGTCTCACACAAAATTCATGAATTATTATAGGGGTTCCAGATAATTCAAGGTTTAGAAATCAATTGAAATTGTTAAATATATTTAATTTGTGATTAATCCATATTAAAGCTCTCAAATGTTAAGATTAATTGCTTTGCTATATTGATTTTCTATCTTTCTATGTTATTTTTATATTCAACTTTTGTTAGTGCATTTTGTTTAAAATTTTAAATCAAACCCCCCGATTACATTCTATTTCCATCAATTACATCTTGTTTTTATTCCTGCATCCTATCTTATTTCACTTCTATTTGTATTCTATTTTGTTTTATTTTTATATTTTATTTACATTTTATTTTTTAGTGTATCATTGTGAAAAGATATATCAAGTAGATTAATAGGGGTTCGACCTTATTGTTACCTTATATTGCAAAAATTTTATTAACTAGTAATATCTAGTTTTAGTATGTTATGATGCACGTGTCACTCGGTGCCCAGTTTGATGAATTAATTGGATAATCAACTACCTTAACTCCTACTTTGATTTTAATAGTAGTAAATTGATTGTGCAATGGACTACCATTTAGGAGAGCTGTGTGCTAACCTTGATGAATCAACTGTGCAATTAACGACCTCAAGAACATTCATAGAAATTCTACAATTTATGATTATTCATTTGCAACCCTACCATTATAAACTTATTCTTTGTGCAAAAATACAACATCAAGCTACCAAATACACATGCCAAGCATCAAACCTTCTAAAAGTCCTACAAATTTCATCACAAATAACACTATAACTGGAAATTCATCCTTAAAATCCATTTATACCTCCTGAGCATTTAAATGATAAAGTTGTAGAAGAAAGGACCTGTTAATATAAATACCCTAAAGACAATCAGTTGAAATGGCATAGAAACTGTATGTATATTTTAGAACATTTATATATGCATGGCTTCTTTATCAATATAATTTTGATATATATATGTTTTAATATAACTATACTATATTAGATAAAGTCCTTAAAATATAATTGTGTATAAATTAATTGCAATTGAGATTATAATTATAAGATAACTTATACATATAATTATATTGCTAAATACCTCATAATATTAAAATAGGATAGTAATTATCCATGAGAGAACCAATATATGTCATGTCATATTTTTATAGAAAAATGCAATGATCTCATATATTGTAAATATACCAATATCTTAATAGACATATAGGTATATGTTGTTAAACATATGATTGAATTGACCTACTATTAAAGCTATAAGGAATGTTACGATATGGTAATGGATTTCTTATATAAAAGGTAGTGCAAGTAATCATCAGACTTAAGGTCAACACAGTACCTTATGTATGGAGTTTTGTACTTTGAGGTTGTTTTAGGTTTGTATTCTTAAAGAATAGGTACAAATAATAGTTACGTGCGTTACAAAATATATAAAAGTAGTGATTAATTAAGAGAGAATTCTTCCTCCTTGGTAACAAGGAAAGATATTCAAAAGATGTTTGATACTTGTGCTATAATCCAAATCATAGGCCTATGTATGCATAAAAGGAGTTTCATGTATTGACACATAAAAAGTAATTTTTATGTATGATCAATTAGGAGATAGCACATAGTCATCAATATGTACCTATGATTGGACATTTAAATTAGGATTGACGATTAAACCATACATTATGTCCAATTTGAATATCAAGAGATGGAATGATTGAATTACACATTAATACCATATCATGAAAGGTTTTGATTTTCAAGAATTTATTCCTTGTATTTGGATGTTCATAATGCTTCATTAAAGGCTAACCATGTTCTACAAATTTATTTGTACAATTTAAGGAAATTGTAAATGAGTTGAAAGAAGTTTTAATTCATTTAAACTTTTAAAAGTTTACAAACAAATTCACTGACAACATGCATGGAAACTTAATGGGTCACACACAATAGAATCTATTTGATCCAAAAGTAAAAAAAAAAGTTAAAATGTAAAATATTTTGAATTCAAGCATTGAATTAGTGAATATCTTTGTAATTTAAAATGATTAATTAAGTATTCTAATAAAATTAGAAATATTAATTAATCAATGATTGAATAATTGTCACGACCTAATTTCCAAGCATTATGACTGGCATAAAGGTATCCAATTAGTACCCAAATAGCCAATCAGACACTTTTACAAACCTAATTAACATTTTCAATTACCACACCTATATAATTTATATCGTAATTATAAGAAATTACTTTGCCTAGAAACAAACTTTATGATGCACACGTGCAATTGAAAATTTAAAGTACTTGATATATATATATATATCAAAATAATTTACAATAATAATTTCAAAAAATTATGTACAAATATGTTTACTTGTAATTAATTTGCATATATTGGTTTTACTTTACTTCGTACCCCGTACACCTAACTCATTACTTCTTATCAGTTTTGATAAGTATCTTGTAGGGATAGGAATGTCCTGATGCATAATTCATTGACTATTTTTATACTCACACTCCTTGATGTTATATTTTTATCTATAGATAAAAAGCATGGAGCCAATCCAGTAACATGATGCATACATCATGTTACTTTGATGTTATATTTTTATCTATAGATAAAAAGCATGGAGCCTATCCAGTAACATGATGCATACATCATGTTACTGGATCGGCTCCATGCTTTTTATCTATAGATAAAAATATAACATCAAGGAGTGTGAGTATAAAAATACTCAATGAATGGCTACTTTCCCTTTTTTCTAAGAGTTTTCACCATAGGGGGTATGTACAATTCTAAGTTATGCCACGAGTGATTCTATAATAAAATATTTTTCAAATTATTAATTAGTTGTATGTTTAGATTCGTTATTAGAAAATGGCTAGTATTGGCATAACGATTTTTCCTTATAACTTTAATTCATCAAATTTACTTGCCATCATCTTACATGCATTACCAATACAATGCCAAGCAATAATCATCAATTACATAGCACCAAAAAAAAAAAAAAACAGTGAGATTTAAGTACTGTTCACTCTACCTTTCCAAAACAAGACAGCAGGGAGAGTCTTCCAATAGGGGACCCCTTTTTGGTACTTAAATTATCTTTAAAAATTCCCAATTAAATATATGATGTTACTAACATATTAATTGGCCAAATTGGGGCCTTATTTTTCAAAAATTTTCTATAATATTTTCCCAGAAAATTCGTAGACTTCAAGCTTCTAAAACTGTTTCAGCATTGGACAGCATTGGAGCTTCTGAAATGGGAAATTTTTTTGAATAGGAAAATTAACTCCGATTACTACCAAATTTTGTCATGATTTATCCAACATATATAATAACTTCCATGAATTTTTACAGAATTTTTAATCACCATTTGGCATCGCAAAACTTCGAAATACAGAAGCAAATTTTTGAAACGTCCAATTTTGGAGCAATCTGACCTAGGCTTATAACAACTCACATTTCATATTTCTAAAAATTTCTAAAAATTCTCAAAAGATTCTCCACACACCCTAACATAATAAAAAACAATAAAATGGTAAAATAATAAATTTTTAACAACTCCCAATGCCTTCCTAAAATTGCCTAACTCGTGCTGTTCCCCAGCACAACATAAAAACTTCTCAACTTTTACAATTTCCAACTAAACCTATTACAATCCTTCACCAAACTTTACCCAAATTTAATAGGAACTTTCTCTACTTAATTGAAAACCTAATAACATCCTAATATTTCCAAGTCATTCATCAAAACTCAGCCAAACAGACCACATAAAACAGAATACAACATAATAACATCATTCAAAATATTATCATATCTTGCAATTTCCATATGAAATCTCTTAAGAAAATGGCAAGATTCCCACTCACCTTAATATTTATGCCTTCTAATATGTTAGAGGAACCTTAGGGACAGGTAAACTCTAGTCAAAATAATAAACCAAGTTTTATAGATTTTTTTTTTGAAGATCTTCCATGAGAGCATGAAGAAAAGAAGGAAATTGTATGGTTACCTCTTGAAATCTTGTAGGAAATTCTCTTATGAGATTTTTTGTGAATTGAAAATGAGCTTGAAAGCTTGCTAATATGGAGAGAGGGCCATAATTTTTTTTTGCTGAAGAAGAATGTAGAAAATGGGTGCTTAGGAGTGGTGAAAAGTGTAACTCCCTTACTTATTAACACCTTATTCCTCAATTACTAGATGATTATTACGCACTCATTCGCCATCTACCTCAAGCTAATACGGAATATTTCAAATTTCTGTATTTCATACAACATGAACAAGAGTAATATAATTATACAAAGGTTCAATTTACAAAAGATACATCCATCATATACAATATCACCAACTATACAATTATTTACAACTTCGAACATCATTGCCCTTTATCATGAGAGCCTTTGGAAGCATCACCTGGAATGGTTAGTCACAATACAGAAAACATAAGAAACAAAGTTTCCCAGTAGCTAGCTATTGCCATAAAAACATTTCAAGCCATTCCAGATCCTTAAGCAAATAAAACATCCATTTCGAAATCACTTAATCATTTGTCATCATATTCAATATCATACCATTGTAAGAAATATGCACTACACACAGCAAACATCATGCCCATTCAAGAACTCTTATCAATATCTAGATGGCCATCACAAATAATTGTACCTAGGCCTATATACAGCATCACGCTGTCTTCCCGGGGTACTCGGGCCAAAGGCCTAACATACAGCATCACGCTGTCTTCCCGAGGTATCGGGCCATAGGTACTGCACACTTGTCATCCCCGGGGAACTCGAGCCATAGGCCTAACACAGTATTTTACTGTCTTCCCGGGTTGTGCACACAGCAATTTCATACACATTCCATACAATGGCATAAAATACAGAGAATCATATAAATAGAAAACAGCTTAAGGATAAAGCTAGCTACCTTTCACAAGCTTCCAATGTGATGTTCCCTTTGCTCTCACCAAAAACTCCTTTACACTTCCTCTTGCCTTTGCAAGTTGTCACTTCTCAGTCTATACAAATACACATCATAGTTTCTTATTAGAACATCATCACTTTCCCTAATCCTCTTGTATTATTTACTTTCTCCACTTAATTAAATGTATACTTAGATGCTCTATACGTTGCTTTCAAGCCTTGAAATGACATATATGAACATTAGAAAAGGATCCAGGGGTAAAGCCATGCAAAACATGAAGAAATCAAGCCAAAAAGTTCACTTAACAAAGAACACGGGGGTCCCATACCCCATGTTCAGGGCCGTGTTCCTTACTGGTTCACTTCAGGGCTACTCGACAAAGAACACGGGGGTGAACACGGGCCGTGTTCTACCCCGTGTACCTTACTGCCCTTCAGTCCTGAGATAAACACGGGGAGTGTTGCACCCCATGTAGCACACTGATCAGCTTCGACGAAGAACATGGGGTACAACACGGGCCGTGTTCTACCCCGTGTACATCACTGATCCTCCGAAAACACTTTAAACAGCTAAAACTCCTTCCTTCCTTCTTTTTCATATTATGGTTTTAGCTTCTCAAAAGGGAAAAAGCACACAAACACCTTCACAACTCAAAGTTTCATCTTCCATAAGCTTCATAAATTCATAGAAACCAATTTAACTTCATCAATTTAGCCAAGTTCTAAACATATCATGCCAACACTACACATGCACCATTATGCCTCTAAAACCCAAATGTGTACATCATGTTTCTTGTTGTTTTTACACCAAACCAAAGCCATAAATCATCATAACAACATCTAAAACACCATTAAACATGTTCAAATCATCCTAAATTCCATGTTCAATCACCCTTGACCACACCAACCTCAAGATTTCAAGAAACTAAGAAGAGTACATTAAAGAGCTCTTAGAGGAGAACATTTTTACCTCTTGGTACAACTTGAAAATCCTCACTTGGAGCTCCCCAAACTTAATCAAACTTGAGCTTTTCTTCACTCTAGACACATCAATGGATAGAGCTTGATAAGAAGAGCAACTTTCCCTTCTACCCCCAAGCCTAAATCTCACTATTTTTGGGTGAAAAACTCAAAAAAAACTTTCTCTCTCTTTCTCTCTCTCTCCTGCACGTCTCAAGCTTCTTTCATGGAGTTGCTGCAGCTTTTTGGAGAAATGGAGAAGAGAGTGGGGTTTTCTTGAAGCTTCTAGGGGCCTTTTGGTCCTTTTTTAGATTTTCAAGGGTATTTTAGTCCTTTGGCACCATTAGCAAGGCTATTCTTGCCAATATTTTTCTAATAATGACACTTGTCATAAATCCATTGGTCACACTAATTAAAATCACATATTGCACCCCAAATTCTTGGTTATTCACATTAAATCCTAAATCCTTAATTATTTTCACTTTAACCACACCCGATTCTGCACTTTTGCAAATTAGTCCATAAAGTTTTTGTCTGTTTAAAAATTTCTTACACTATCAGACTTAGACAACTTCCCTTTTTAGGATTTTCTAACCTCCTCTGATCATTCATACTATTTAGGAAAATTAATTCTTTCCCTACTATCATTTTCCTTCAAAATTTCGTTTACCTTGCGCTTAACTCCTTTCAACTTGAGATTCACCCACCAGGCTAATTCAATCATGCTCTTCGTTTCTACAGCCTCAGAAATTAAACATTCAAAATAATAGAATTGAAAATTCGGGACATTACAAAAAGAGTTTAAGAAAAAGGTTAATTTGGAAGTCAAAATATGAACCAATCATTTGTAAGTATGTGGAATTGCTTTAAGGAATTTTTTAGCTGATTATTTGACCAACATGGGGACACATTTTATCTGCTAAAAATAACTAGAAAAATAGAGAAAAATGGAGAGAATTCAAGAAAAGCCTAGAGATGAAACTTTTGTTACAAAAATACACCTCAATTTTATCACTTTTTTCATCTTTATCCTTAGCTTTCCTCATAAGTTTTCCTTATTGGGCTGCACGGTTTTGAATCTTCAAAAACTCAATTTGAGCTTTTAGAAAACATGCCAAATCATCTTAAAAGGAATTTAAATGATCCAAATTGAATTATATCAATTATGGACTTATTTTATTGAATTTCAGCTCACCCAAATCCCGAAATTTTTATTAGGTTCTACTAAATTTTTTCTAACCTCTTGGAAATGTCTCTAATTAAATTTTAACACACATTAATGCTCAAGAATAGTTTCACAAAGTTTTGGGTTAAGCAGAAGCTCAATCTGCTTTTACGATTCACCTAAATTTTACTTGATTAACTTATCGACTGATAATTTTGGGAATTTTCATCCTAAAATTCCTCTCACTAGAGCATACTTAACTACAAAGTGCTAGTAAATTTTAGTACACTAGTAATGGTATATATAATATACCACTTAGGGATATTACAATAATTTTAATAAAGATTACAATTATTAAATAGTAACAAATTTACAATATTAAAATTTAAATGCGGTAAGAATAATTATGTTAACTCTAGAGAAGATCATAAGTGAAGGAATAGTTCTTTACTTAGAAGATTATTTTAATTAACAAATTAAAAAAAATTAAATAATTAATTTTATTATTGCATAGGAGAATTTATGTGTTTGGACTTATAATAACTCGATAAAAGACTATGGACTCATTTAGGCCAAGTAAGCAATAAGCAAGCCTAGAATATTTAACTTTTTTATGCAACCCAATTTTTAGAAAATGGGATGGCATGTGCAAAGGAACATTCTTCACTTATGCATCACCTTTTTCAATAAAAAGGAGAAGATGTCAGCCTAAATAAGATGTGTGAAAAATATTACCAAATGTGTTGCATGTAAAAATATTCTTTTAGCTCCTCTTTGCATTCAAACATTAACCCAAGTTGTAGATGAACCTCTCATTTGAAAATCAAGGATTCCAAGAATAGCTCTTGTAAAAGTATAACTTAAATTCTAATTTTAATCTTATTTGAGTTATGCAATAAACTATGAATTAATTTGCAAATAACATGATCTAGGCTTTTGGGAAAAAAACTTTAAAATTCCACTACCTATATTTGATATGTTTTAATAAAATTTTCCAAATAATGGCATTAGGGCCTTCATTGTTTCCTTTTAATTCATGATTAATGATTTGATTGTTATGGTAATAATTGTGATTATATGCATTCCATATGATTAAAGTTTTCATTCATGGCATGGAATTCTATTCTTAAATTTTTTTGAAAATATTATAAATAGAATATACACTTTAGATGTAAAACCATCGAGAAAGTCATTGACTAGCTCCCGTGGCAACCATTTTATGCATTAGTCAGACCAATATGGCTAGATAAATTCTAACCACTACATGTGATTGCTTTGGCCACCTTGATTTGTTATGGTGACAACCAAATAGCTATATATTTTTAATTGTGTAAATACATTTTAGGAAATTAATTCCACGACCATCAATTCTAATAAAAATATTATCGAAATTATGTTTTATAGTTATGGAAAATATCCTTGACTTTGAATATATTTTTGAATATAATGGCTAATTAATTGAAAATTTTTGAATAAAAATTAATTATTGTCTGAATTCCAATCTATTAGTAATATTTTAGAAACTTTCCTCTTATTAATTTTTATGATTCTAAAGTCTTGAAAAACATGATGTACTAATTGATTTTAAAACTAATTAGAATTAATTTTCAAAATTAATTAATTATGATATTTTATTGTCAGACATATGAATTGATTTTAGGATTAATTTCCAAAATTAATTAATTATGATATTTTCTAATTGGACTTATTAATTGATTTGGGGATTAATTAGGATTGATTTCTAAAATAGATTAATTACAATATTTTCATGTTTTAACTTATTAATTTATTTTTTTGAATTAATTAGGATTAATTTTCAAAATAAATTAATTACAATATTTTACTAATGGGTCCAACTCATTAATTTTTGTGTTAATTATGATTAATTTTCAAAGTAGAATGATTGCAATACTATCTTGATGGGACTAATTAATTTTGGCATTAATTAGGATTAATTTCCAAAATTGATTAATGAAGAATTTAATTATGATTTATTTTCAAAATAGAATGCATGTGACATCTTTTTGATGGAACTAATTAATTTTGGTATTAATTAAGATTAATTTCTAAAATTGATTAGTTGTAAATTAATTATGATTAATTTTCAAAATAGATTAATTATGAAATTAATTAGAATTAATTTCTAAAATAATTGATTGTGATGGAATCAAATTAATCAATTTATATTAAAAGGTTAATCAAATAATTAGAGATATGGATGACTATAATTTGAATCAAATAGTTAATATTTTGTTCCTCTAGTTTTATAAATTTTATATATACTTGAATGCATGGAAGAATGATTAATGATCACTTATATTTTGGATGTGTTGTTAAATAGGATTTGCAAGTCCCATTTTTGGTATTAAATAAGACCTAAGATTAATTAGTTTTGGTATTAAATAAGATTAATTTTCAAAATTGATTAGTTGCTAATCAATTATGATTAACTTTCAAAATAAAATGATTGCAATAATTTCTTAATGGACTAATTGATTTTGAAATTAATTAGGATTAACTTTTAAAATAGATTTGTTGCAAAATTAATTAGGATAAATTTTCAAAATAAATTGATTGTGATGGAATCAAATTAGTCAATTTATTTGAATTAAAAGATTAATAAAATAATTAGAGGT
Source organism: Sindora glabra (assembly GCA_020226215.1). NCBI lineage: Eukaryota > Viridiplantae > Streptophyta > Magnoliopsida > Fabales > Fabaceae > Sindora > Sindora glabra. The sequence continues at coordinate 78,665,181 of CM035227.1, forward strand.
GCATGACCATAATTTAATCAAATAGTTATTATTATGTACTTCTAGTTTTATAAATTTTATATATACTTGAATATATAGAAGGATGATTATAAACCATTTATTTTGGGTATTCTATTACATAGGACCTATGAATCTTGTCTTTCTTTTAACTTTCACATGTAAAATTTGTTCTCATTTCATTCTCCTTAAACATAACTCAAGGTTTATACTATATAATGTAATTAATTACATAGGATAGTATAAGGAAATTTTAATTTAGAAGTCATTGAAGACAAAGGTGCCTAAAGCATGATGTTCTAGAATTTTTCCTATTTATGGCTTAAAAAAATTGTTTTAACTCATTCATGATCATCCTAATTTTGTTATCAATACATATGATTTATAGTGTGATATAAATATGATGAATGTATGACATAACTAGTAAATGCATGCATAGATAAAAGGAGACCTTTCAAACCCTAAATTAATAAAAATATCCCCTACTAAAATAAGTTGCATTTTTTAAACATGATTAAAAGCTACTTATTAAGATAATGGTAACAAGAAATTGATTTTGTGATAATTTGTTGGCCTCTATCAAAATTACACTACATCAATCATGTTATTATTATTAAAATTTTTGTTTGATGGTCTCAACTTACAAACATGTATAGTTTGGATGGCCCTTATCATGATTATATGGTATTTGGACCTATTAGGCTTCACTTTGAATATTAAATACAAATGGTTGTTAAAAATATTTGAAATGATAAATAATATATGACAAAAAGTTGTGAATCTAATGATTAAGAGTTACATTAGGATGTAATTAACAAGTTAAGTTATCTACTTAGCCTAATTTATTTGGTTTCCTTAGACTTCATCATAATAAAATAAAATAAATTGGGATCCTAACCCACTAAGATTATCATCCAATGTGATAGTCTTATTCTAAAATAAAGGGTCATTAGAACTAAAAAAATTAGTAAGAGTTCATTTTATTAAAGTCCATATAAAATTGAACATCATGGTTAGATATTAATCCATTATATTCTTATTATAGGTTGTTCAAAATGACAAGTAACATCTCTTTAAGAAACATATTTACTAATAACAAGCTAACTAATTCAAATCACATGGACTTATTATGAAACTTGAAGATTGTCCTTAAGCAAGAAAAGATAACCTACATTCTTTAGAAGAACCCTTTTATAACTCTATCTAAAGATTCAAGTATGCTAATTTTAACTTTACTGCTTCTAAGAAACATTAGGAAAATGTTGAATAAGCAGCATGTGTGATGCTAATTTCAATATCTCTTGAACTTCAAAACAAACATGAAAACATGAATCCTTTTGAGATGATTTGCATTTGTCATAATTATACATTGTGCATGATCATATTGAAAGATGCCAGGTATCTTATGAATTTTTCAACTGCAAAATAAACAGAGGTCATCTATTGTAACTCATATCCAAATAATAGAGATAAACTTATCTTACTATTCTACTGATTCTTGGGCATTAGATACTAGTTATGACTCACACATTTGTAATGATGTGTAGAAACTAAGAAATAGTAAAAAGTTACATAAAGGAGATGTGGAGCAAAAAATATTGCTATTTACATAGGAACTTGCTTTTTAGAACTGCTTATAGTCTTAATTATAAAACTAAATAATTCTTATTATGTTCTTGCAATTTCTAAGAATATTATTTCCCTTTTTTGTTTAGACTAAGAAGGATTTGCTTTTACCTTTAAGAATAAAAGATATTTTTTCATATGGTAACATGTTTTAAGGTACTAGCAAACTAATTAATGGACTGTATATTATAGAAATAAGAGAAGAAACCTTGAAACATTGAAAATTAAAAAACCAAATTTTAATAAATCCATTAATCTATTCTATCTTTGGCATTGTAGAGTTAGTCGTATTAATGAAACTAGAATCACAAGGTTGCATAGAAATGGATATTTAAATCCATTTTATTACAAATCATATGAAACTTATAAGTCATGTATTATACAAAAAATGATTACAAAACCGTTTACCTAAAAAGGTGAATGTGCTAAAGAAGTACTAGAGTTAATACATAGTGATTTATGTAGTCTAGTAACCACCCCAAAAAAAGGAAAATATTTCTACTTAATCACATTTACCAATAATTATTCTAGGTATGGTATGTGTATTTGATGAAATACAAATTTAAAGTCTTTGAAAAATTCAAAGAATTCAAAATTGAAGTAGGAAAATAAACTAGAAAAAGTATTAAGACACTTAAATCATATTAATGTGGAGAATACTTAACCTAGGAATTCATGGATTATTTTAAAAAGTTTAAGATTTTATCACAATAGACTCTACTTGTAAGACTATAAATGAATAATGTTTAGGAATAGAAGAATCATACTTTGGTTAACATAGTACAATCTATGATAAGTTTTGCAACCTTACTAATTTTTGTTTAGGGTTATAGTTTAATGACTACTACATATATCCTTAATTGAATCCTATTAAAATCTATAAATAAGACACCACACGAGCTATGGTTTGGGAAATAGCCAAACACTTGAAGATTTGGGGATGCCTTTGCTCATGTAAAATGGATTATCATAGACAAATTAGAATCTAAGAGTAATAAATGCTTATTTATGGGATACCTTAAAGAAACAAAGGGTTATTAATTCTACCAACCTAATAAGCAAAAGATTTTTATCTCCATATATGCTGCCTTCTTAGAAAGGAAATCTATTTTTGAAAAGGATAATAAGGGTAAAATAGAACTTGAAAAGATTTAAGAATCATAAGATAACATAAATTATATGGTTAGGGATGAAACTAATCAAGTGTCATAAAGGATTAATATAACTAATCCATCTTAAGGTAGACATATACTTTAGAGATCTAGTAAGGAACATTATGAACCTAATAGATATGGTTTTCTCTTCACAAAAAAGAATAATGTTATAATCATTCAAGATAATGAACCTACTAGTGACTAGGAAGCAATATTAGATATCGATTCCTTAAAATAGCAAGAAATCATGAAATTTGAAATCGATTCAATGTATGGAAACCAAGTGTGGAGTGCAGTTATGACTATCCTTGAAGTATTCTTGATATATAGATAAGACCCTAATTTAAGAATTAAAGGTTACACAAATGCAAGTTTTCTATCAAATCAAGATAATTGCAAATCTCAATCAAGATTCATATTCACTCTTAGTAAAGGTGTGATTTGTTGAAAATTTTCCAAGCAAGGCACTGTAATTGATTCTACAATAGAAATTGAATACACTATTGCTTCAAAAGTAATAAAGGAAACTACAGAAGTTCATCATTGAACTAAGGGTATTTCTTGACATGTTATGAGGCATTACAACTTGATTACATAAATTATAAGGTGTAATAAATTAAGAATAGAAAGGATTCCCACCAATGACAATGTAATTGATCCTTTTATGAAGCCTTTATCCCCACAAAAGCTTACATATCATTTAGAAAGAATCAAAATAAGATAAAAGGGGTGATTAACTCTAGGTCAAGTGGGAGATTATTACTATAAATGCCTTTAAAATAAATACATGAAATAGCATAAAAACTACATGCATATTTTAGCATATTTAATATGCATGACTTCTTTATCAATATAATTTTGATATATATGTGTGTGTGTGTACTATATTAGATAAAGACCTTGACATATAATTATTTATAAATTAATTACAATTGAAATTGTAATTATGAGATAATTTATACATATAATTATATTTATAAATATCACTAATTATTGAATTATTATTAAAACAAGATAGTAATGATTCATGAGTAAACTAGTATATGCCATGTCACGATTTTCTAGAAAAATGTGGTGATCTCATACATTGTAGAAACACTAATATCTTGACGTACATATAGGTATGTTTTGTTGAACATATGATTAGATTAATCCATCATGAGAAGCCATAGGCAATATTACCATATGTTAATGGATTTCTCATATGAAAGGTAGGGTAAGTGACCCTTAGACTTTTGGTCAACAAAGTACCTTATGTATGGAGTTTTGTACTTTGATATTATTCTATACTTGCATTCTTAAAGAATACGTATAGATAATAATTAGATGCATTATAAAATACATGAAGGTAGTGATTGATCAAGAGAGAATTAACCTCTTTTAGTAACAAGGAAAGATATTCAAAAGATTTTTAATACATGTGCTATAATGAAAATCATAGGCCTATGTATACATAAAAGGAGTTTTATGTAAGATTGATTAAAAGATAGCACATAGTCATCAAACATGCACTTACGATTAGACATTTAAATTGAGGTTGACACTTAAACCATACCTATACCCAATGACCAATTTGATATTAGGAGATGAAACAATTCAATTACACATTAATACTTTATCATGAAAAGTTTTAATTTTCAAAAATATATTTCTTGCATTTAGGTGGTCATGATGCTTTCCTAGAGGCTAGCCATAATCTATGAATTTATTTGTAGAATTTAGAGAAATTGTAAATAATTAAAAGGAGTTTTAATTTAATTAAACTTGTAGCAATCTATAAATAAATTCATTGCTAACATGCATGAAAACCTAATGATCACATATCATAGAATCTCCTTGACCTAAGGTCAAAAGAAATGTTAGAATGCTAAATGTTTTGAATTTAAGTGTTGAATTATGAACATCTTTGTGATTTGAAATGATTAATGAAGTATTTTAATGAGATTAGAAATGTTATTTAATCAATGATTTATTAATTCTAATAAAGGTCAAAATTATTAAATAGTAGCAAACTTACAATTTAATATTTAGATGTAGTAAGAACATTTATATTAATTTTGGAGGAGATCATAAGTGAAGGAATGGTTCCTTACTTTGAAAATTGTTTTAATTAATGATTTAAAATAATTAAACAATTAATTTTATTATCACATTGAATGATTTATGAATTTGGACTTATATTAATCCAATAAAAGAATATGAACTCATTTGGGCCCAGCATCCAAGCTTAGAATATTTAACCTTGTTATGTAATCAAATTTTTAGAATTCGATGGCGTGTACAAAGGAATATTCTCATCTTATGTGTCACATTCTTCGATAAAAGGGAGGAGATGTCAACCTAAAAGATATGTGTGAAAAATCTTAGCACATGTGTTATGTACAAAAATATTCTCCTAACGTTTCTTTACATTCAAACATTAATCCTAACCCTATGAATGAGTGATTTACAAAAGTGCTAGCACCTTTTTGAATAAAGGAGTTAAATTTTCCATTTTATCATTCTTGTGAATGTTGGTGAAGGCTTGGATCAATCTAGTTCATGTGGATCACCTTTGGTATTGAAAATTAACCTCTCATTTGAAGACCAATGATTCCAAGAACAATTGCCGTAAAAGTATTACTTAAATTTATTTGAGTTATACAATAAACTATGAATTAATTCAAAAATAACATGATCCAAGTTTTTGAAAAAAAATTAAAATTCTATTTTGCATATCTGATATGTTTTGATCAATTTTTTCTAATAGGTTTGAAGTGCAATAAGTCAGTTGATAAAGTTGTTGTACATTCAAAAGAGAAAATTCCAAGTTAGGGCATATAGTTTCCCAAGCTTCCTCAATTCTTTCCTCAATGATTTCTTAGGAAATAATAGAAGATTAATCAAAGGAAACCTCAGGAGTTGAAAGAATTAAAAACCTCATACCTTGATTTCCTAGTTGTAGATGAAGAATTAGAGATGATAGTTCTCGCTTCCCTCTTGAGCCATTAGAGAATATGATGATGGAAGAATAGGAAAGTGGGGGGCATTTGGGGAAGTATCACGGCGAGCCAATGTAAGGGCCAAATGGGAAAATAAAGCAAACCTCCTTCAAACTTCCTTCATTAATCTATCTTATTTCATTTCTCAAAAAACCATATATATCTAACTCAACAAATAATTAACATCATAATTTTACATATTATATCATTTTTTTTAAATACTAACATAATTTACATGGTTCACTGAGAACTAAAGTATTCAATTTAAATTACTTAGTACTCACAAGTAAATTTTCAATTCTCATTAACAAATTTATGTATTTTTATTGTAAAATTTTAATTTAACTCTATTTTAATATTTTAAATATAGTTTAAATTAATAACTTACAATTCCTAATATTACCAGATGTAACAAATTAAAAGGGCAAAACACTTTGGTTCAAAATACATTATCATTTTTTGTTGACCAAAATTTGCTTTTCATTGACTAATGTTTCTATCACTTCCAGACACAGGAAAAATAGGAAGACGTATTCTTGAAAAGTATTTTCCCTTTAAACAAATGAAGAATAATAAATTAATGTTTTCAATTATAAATACTGAATGGAAATGATAGGACTCAAACCTAGAACCCTTTAACTACAAAAACTGAGTTCAATTACTTATGCCAAACCTCATTGGCTAGTGCTTAACGTGTTCAACGCTTAATACTTTAGCATAAGATTTCGATACTAATAAATTTAGCATTATCAAACATAGTCTAAGCACAGTCTGTTTTAGTTGGAGAAAAAAAAAAAACTTCTCATGTTTTATTAACTCTGAAAACTTAGTATTATTTTTATATAAATATTATGAAGTGTATTATTTTTCCAATTTAGCAATTTAATTTCCTAAAAACAATTAATTTTATGCCAAAAATACTTAGTTTTCTATCAAATTAGATTATTGAGTAAAAAAAATAACACAATTGACAATATTTTTATGAGACTAATATTGAGTTTTCAATATTAATATAGTATTAGAAATTTTTTCCTATTCTAGATGGAGTATATCAAACGATAGTATTAATTTTAGATAAAATTAGGAGGAGTAAATCATAACATCAAATCTTAAATTAATGGTTAGGGTAAGATACAATTAAAGATTATATGATTATATTAAAAAAATACATATAAATTTTCTATTTTAATTATGACGATTGATATAAAATTTTGTAATGATAATTCACGCGTCTTCGTTGTGTCGAAGTGATACGCTCCTGTTATAGATGGACTAACATACTTTCACCCGTAAGGTTTAAGATGCCATGCCATCCTAGGGTTTAGGATCCCCTGCAGTAACAGAAGGACGCAACACATTGCGACCTCATTCCAACAAGCGCCCTAGCGGCCTTTTTTGTCAAGCAGGCATCGTGACAATTGCCCAAATAGCAGAGTCTACCTGAGGCCCATAGTTTCCCTTCTAATTGCTGAAAGCAAAATTTGTTATATTATGTGGCCCATATTGTACCTTCATTTGTACACCAAAGAAAAGCTTATGAAGTCAGTAACCCATATGGTATAGCATTTTTCTATGGCCAACCCAAAACATAGAAAAATGTTGATGAAATCAAGGCTATTTGATTATATTTACATAAGAATAATTTCATTTTTTTGTTAACTCAGAAAAGAAGTTACTTCACAGAATTATTTTGTTAATAATAAAATATATAAATAAAATTGAAATTACTTATTTATATAGAAAATAAATAATTTTTTTATAAAAAAAATCCACGCAACAAATACTAGTAAAAGTCAGTTAATTAGATGGAACCAAAGGAAAAAAAAAAAAAAACCCAGATTCAATGATTCAAAAGTCAGACTATCAGACCATAAGGTTTTAACGCTGTGGACCCCTGTTGTGCTATTTTATCGAATTTATGAGAAATTTTAATATATTCTTGATGTAAATCTATGTTCTACAGCAAGAAGGGAGAGAAAGAAATAAAGTGTGAGATTCACAACAAAGTTTCTGTTTATATAGGAGACACATCCTACTTTTCTATCCTTCATCTTTCTTTTCGGTAGAAGACAGAGAACTTTTATTAGAATTTCTCCTTTATATTCGAACCAGATTTAATTTTTGAACTGTTTACAACCGAGGGAATGCTAAAAGAAATATTTTAAATTCCACTAAATCTATGTTGAATAGCCAATGCTATAGTTTGTGTAAAACTATATCGGAATCAAATAATGGGATGACAATTGATAAATAGGTTTTTGTCGGACTGATTTTAGAAATTTGGCAGCCCTCAATATTATCCTTGGGTCAATTTTTTCTCAAATGTTATGAATTCAAACTTAAAATTATATATAAATCTTAATGATTTTTTTCTCCCATTATTATAAAGAAAAAAGCGTAAACTATCGCATTCAAGAAAACTAATTGACTAATTTTTGTGTTGAGGATAACAATAGCTATTATTACTACGTTAGATCATTTTTATGAACCAAAAATTTAGAGTTTTATATACGTTGTATTTGTTTATTATTTAAAATGCAAATTTCTTATGTATGACTCCATCTGCTAGGGAATTATTTAACTAATTGAATTAATCAAATTGTTGGCATCCGTTTTTTGACTTTCACGGTTTCACCCCATCAAACTTCTAAAACATTGCTCAGGTCAGATCCCTATAATTGCCTAAAAAAGGGGGTCAGCTCACTTTCTGACAAAGGCAAAAGTTTGATCCCTTTTTTCTTATGACTTTCATTTGCACTATGTCAATTCATCTTTCATGAAACCTAATTAACTGAGCCGGAGACTGGCTTGTAAATCATATTTTACATTGGGATTTTTTTTAAAGGAGTGATTTTAATTATACAAAAATTTCTTCGCAAGATTGCTCTGATCTACCAAATTATCTTGCAGATTTAATTCCATCGATGAAATTTGAACTTCCAAGAGGGTTGTGTAAAAGAATCTCATGCATGCAGAATTTTTCTTATGAACAGTAAATATACACCAACTCTTCCTGAATTTAGTCACAATTACAAAAATCTTTCATCTAATTCTAATATATTGACAGGCATTTCTTCAATTTTACAAAAAATCATTCTATTAAACCTATTTTAAAAATTTCATTGAAAAAATTAATTTTAATTGTTAGATCATAATCAATTCTCAAAAGGAGTATTTTGTGACCAAAATATTCTTCCTTTATTTTTTTATTCTCTTCACTCATTATTTCAAAATTTAAATTCTTCCTCACACAAAGATGTCTTTATTAATTTTTTTTGTTTTGTATACTTTTCTTTTCATCCATCATATTTTTAATATTAAAAGCATATTGACTATTTTTTACCTTTAGAATTATCATCAACACCATAAGTGAAGAATTTAGATTTCAAATTTTACTACATACAATTCTGTTATTTATTTACTGTAATTTGGTTTGTGTTATATCACCCAAATAATAGCAGCCGAATAAGACACGAATCACTGTAAAATGGAATATAACAGATATATTTAACAATTGAGGTGTGTTCATTTACAATAAAATACAAAGGAAGTTAATAATAAAAGAATCCTCGGGACCTAGTTCAGCAAATAGTTTCAGGTCATTTAACGTTTTTCATGTAATTTATATTAATCCCTTAATACATTTTACTTTATGCAATAAATATTAAAAATGCATATAAACCATTTGTAATAACCATATTTTTGAGTTATGGCTAAGGTTTTAGGAGTCTGCTAGCAAGCAATTGAAAAAAATGATTGTTGCAAATGATATTCATGTGCCTCTAATATAAATTGCATTAAATAAATTGCAGAGTTTTTGGTATTAAAAATTAAAAATTAAATCCTTGTTTATAGCATTAATGATAAATACAAAAGTTTAGAACCATTATTACACTTGAAAACTATTAAAATCATCACACACAAATTTGAAGAAAAAAGGCATAAAATATTTAGTAGTATGTGAAAGATTTCAAATTTTGGATTAATTTGAAGTAAAATGAGTATAGGAACACGTATATACAAAAGAAAGATGATTTAGTCATAAAATAATCCTTTTTTACCATTATTTAAATCTTAACATTTAAAATTACATCTTCTTAATGAATTTTTTAAAATGGGTTTAGTTATTTTTGTAAGATTGAGAGAAGATTTGTGTATATTATAAAACTAGATAGGAAATTTGTGTAACTTTGATTAAATCAAATGAGGGGTTGTGTATTTTCCTTATCCTATTATTTTGATGCGAAAAATATAAAAATTTACTTTTTCAATTTTAGGCTAATTAAATTTTATTGTCTTCAATTTTAAAAATTTAAAATTAGAATGTTAAATTATATAAAAAATTTTAAATGACACATATCATTTATTCGATTATTTTGCTTTTGACTTAATAATTAATATTTTTTAAATTTTTTGATAAAATAAAAATTCAAACGCAGTATAAACAAGAGTTTAAAAAATAGAGAGAATGAAAAAAAGGTTAAAAAAATGGACAAATTCAAGATCAGTCAACAGCCATGTGTAGTTAGATGTAATAGTTACTAGAGGCACAGGTTCTCCTTTGTTTTCAAACAATTAAATTGATTGACTGAAGTTTGGTCTAAGTCGCATTCCAAATGAAAACATCGCAGCGACCACAGGATACTTTTCCACCATAAAATGATAAGAAGAATTATAAATGGGTGAGATTCAGTGGTGTAAGTTCACCACTAAATTTTATTGTAATTTAAGTCTAATTTTTTAAAAAATTAAATTTAACATATTATATATGATAATGAATTAATAAATAAATTTGATAATATATTGATTATAAATAGAAGGGATGAGTCACAAAATGTCTTTGAATAGAAGTTGGAACATTGACTAACATTTGTGAAAAAAAAAAAAAAAGTTAGCCAGCGGGGTTTCAAGAAATTCAATTTTTTTTCAAACTAAAAAAATGATTAATATTTTTTATTTTGTGATTTTAGTACATCTGCGTGCAAACGTACAGAGCTATGAATAAATGTGATGAGATTCAATGAATTAGAATGTGTCAAATATGAATAAGTGATCACATGAGAAAAAAATAGGTAAATATAATATTAGGTTTGTTTCGGTACAACCTTAAAAAAAAAGGTTATACTAATATGATTTTTCGTAAATTTTATGAGACAGTTTTATAAAAGTCATAATTTTTTTTAGAAGATTTCACAATTTTTTTCATATAACATAAGTTATATTAGTGCAACTATTTATATAAAATTCGCAACATAAAACAATGATCGTACAACACAAAAACTTGAAGAGTTGTTATAAAATCTTACAGAAAAACAATTATAAACTTTATGCAAATTATTGTAAATTTGATGAGAATGCCATATAATATTTACAATAATTGTGCTGGTATACTTTATTTTGAGAGTGTATTGAAAAAGTTCCCATAATATTATCATTTTTAAAATAGATGTTTTCTTTTATAATAAAAGGAATGACTGATAAAGGCAAACTTGGATGAAAATACTTAGAAAAGTTAAAATATTATTTATTAAAGATTTTATGAAATTGTTTTAAATTTTGATAGATTATATATAACTTTTTCTCAGTTTAAAATTGTAGGAAATTTAAATTTTTTTTCTCAATATTAGAGGAGCTCACACCAAACTTTGTTCCTTGTAGCAAGCCACTTAACACATAGGAATGGCAATAGGGAACAGGGACTAAAATTTTTATGTCCATCCCCATTTCAAAATATTCTACCTTTCTCTATTCTCATTCTCACATAATTAGAGTTTTTAATACTCTTCTCATCTCCATCAAATATCTAAATCATCGTACACATTTCCTTTTCTCATTTTATTTAAGTGATGCATATCACTTATATCCTATTATAATTTTTTAATAAAAATTAAAGATAACTAATTATTTTTATTTTATTTATTCAATTATAATTTATTTATATCTTAGTAGATTTATCATATTTATCTATATCTTATTATTTTTAATAAAATAACAATTACTTGAAAATTCTAATAATTTTAATGCAAGAAAAAAATAACATGAATTCTTTTGTTAATTTTTATCTTTAAAAACCTTTTATACATAGTTTTAGTTTTTCTTTTTATTATGTAATTAAACTTATATAGAAATATATATTATTATATATTATTTAATTATATATTATATAATATGAGTATAGGAAGTATAGGATAGTATAATCCTCCTATTTGTACCTACACTAAATAAAATTTTCACAAAAATCTTTTTACTTATATCTATTTTCAAGATCTTATACTTATATCTAAATGAATAAAAATTAAGGATGCCCATTAAATATAGATCAAATTATCATCTTTATTAATAAACATGCTTGATATCCTAAGTTTAAATTTGATTAGCACAATGAAGAAAAAGAAATTTCAAAATATTATTCTACATCATTCTACCACAAAAATATTGAGTATTACAAATAGACTCAATTACTTTATTCATCATAACAATTTATTTGGCCTATCAATTCTTGGATTCTCACTATCATAGTGAATGAGTTTGCTAGTTAGTCATCGTACTAAGTGGTCCAGAGAAGTGGAATTCAAGTTCAATGACCAATTCTTCAACCACAAAAACCACACCGTTAGCTCATCAAATCATAAGTTGCAATGGCACTTCATTTTCAAGTCAGAAATTAACATAAAATTCAAAGGTACATATGCCAGGCAAGTGGTCTCCACATTAATTTAGCTTATTTCACAGAAGTACTTTCGACCGGAGACAAGGAAGGACCATGCTTGTCCTTGAGGTTTAGAGATTTGTGAAAATCAAACAATAACTTTGTCCCCTTAGTATAAGTAAACTATATTTTACTGAAACGTTATTTACAAAAATCATTCTACTGTTTGAAAAGTGATGATGATCATATACATTGCAACTGTGTAAGTATGAACATGGCGGTATGATTTTTATTGCTAGCTAAAGTTAGTTATCTCTATTGTCGAGATTTTTAATCAGGTGACAAGTTAGATCAATTTGCCTTTAACATAATTATCATTCTGTTCAAAATATCACGCAGTGATGTATTATTCAATTATATGGTCATTTCTAATTGGCTAATGAAAACTATCAATCCTTATAAATAATCTATTGCATGTTCATAATAATTTTTGGATGTTCAAATAGCGTACTAATTAAATGATAGGACCATTAGATCAAAGATAAGTTAAGATCGTTTCATATTTCATCATAATTAACTTGCCAAATGATTAACAATTTTGAAAATCGAAATATCTCATTCCAGCTCATTATAATAATTAAGGTATTTTATTTGTAACTACATGATTAAGGTCGTATCGATCAAGACCATACCACACGTATGGTTATAGTCACATTAATCAGCATACCACATTTGCAGTGATATCATGTGTCTCACATTATATATTTAAAGTTTTTAATAATTCTATTTTAGAATAAATTTTAGTGAAGTAGACGTAGATCGTACTCTTACCATCAAACCAAACATATCATGCTTTTTGTGACTTTTATTTTGAACTGGAAAGATGTTGTCGAAGTTTTTACTTTTACATATTGAAATGCCTCTTTCACTTGTACTTCTTTTTCTAGTAATGATGTTTTTTGTGTATTTTTATTCACTTAGTTCTGTTGTTTGCATATTTATATTGACTATAGTTATTTATTTATTGACTTTAACCCCTTCGTTGAAATGATTAAAATAAGATTTATTTTCATTTTAAAATGGTGGATAACTTTAAGTGAAAGGAGATTTTATTTTATTTATAATTTTTGTTTTAATTACATGTGTACAATTATAAAATCAATTAAATTGATCAAAAATTTCATTAAAATTGATTTCATTTGGCATAAAACACATATTTTATCATAAATTTTATCTCTTCCTAATATTATTTCTAACATAATACTATTAACATTTACTTTTTAATGAAATTAATTCTAAAAAAGATTGATTCCAAACAAAACCTTAATATTTGAATTTTTCCAAGTATCCAAAATAGATTTTTCAAATTGTATAATTTAGTTTAAAAGCACTTGTTATAATTTCCACTCATTTCTAATGAAAAACAAAGGAATTAAAATACATGGACTAGCTAATTAATTGGCGATCTTACCTTAATTCAACCCAACCAGTATCTCCTAGCTAGACATAAACCTAGATTTTAGGCTGAGAAGTTTCAATTATATCATGCTCTTCGTTCACATATAAAATGTGTTCCCCCAAAATTTTATAAAAACTTTAATTATATAGGGTTTGACCTTTATAAGTTCCCATCACCCAAATAGCTATTTAAGTTCATAATTATAATAATGAATCGTAATTAATAATGTTAATGTGATATTTCATTCTAAAGTATTAGCTCACTAAAACCCTTCTTCATTTCTTTTATAATAAATTGTAAATGTAAATTATTATGTAAACCCAATGTTTTAAAATGCGACATTATCTCTCTCTCTCATAAATATTAATTTACATTTCAATGATTTTGAAAGTTATCGCAATCGCATCATAATTATTTTCCATCATATATCTTCTTTTTCTCTTCTTGTAATTTACAATAACTGCATCACAATAACAAGTAAACCAATGTTTTAAAATGCAATCGGTTAGAATTACATGTTACAATATTCATGCTATAGATAGTGAAAACCCTGGTCAAGACTATTTTAGCCTCATGAACCAAGGGCAACATAAAAGAATCAGTACTTCTCAATTAGTTGTAGACAACATTTGTGCAGTACAAATGAAAGAAAAAGAAAGTAGACACATAGCAAGCCAAGATTCCAAAGTACTATATAGTTTCTCTTTTTCTTACAACAGATTTAAGTTGCCTAACTCTGACTTTGTTTATAGAATGGTTACTTTCATTTCATATAAAGATGTCTCAAAATCTTGTGTTTCGGAAATCATGTTGATGCGATCGATGTGGGACAAAGTATGTAAGGGAAGGAAATGAGGGTCCAACTTTACTTTTTAACCTGAGCAGGAAGGGACAAAGTTTGGACCACCCCTGCCATTGTTGAATAGTCAGAATCATAAGGCACAAAGATGAAGTCGCTAACAAGGACACCAAAGGGTGGCACCTAATTATGGAAATCTTTTGAGATTTTGTGTCACAGATGTGAAAAGAACTTGAGGAAAACCCCCACCAGAAGAGATGGATGGACTCGTAGGGCAGAAAAAATCAATCCAAGAGGTGGGGTTTTGGTTCATTCTTAGGGAAAAAGAAGAAAAGGCAAAGTAAAAGTAGAAATTAAGGTCAAGAAATTTCTGAATCTTCCTTTTCTATTTAATGCTTTCTTTCTTTCTCTTTCCCAAAGAGCTTATACTTTAATATTTGAAGAAATTATTGTTACATTTTCTTTAATTCACTTAATTTTACTAGTTACATACGAGACATAATTTGAGCAAATGAGATCAATAAATAAGATCGAAAATCAATTTAAAATCGGATTTTACAATTAAAATATATATCAAATGAGGTTGAGTGAATCAAAATAAATATTAACTAAAATTATTCATTATTTTAAACCTCTCTGGGGTCTACAAAAAGAGCTCTTGTTGGTGGGGTTTTGGTTAATTCACGAAACGTGTTTGTCCCTTCATGTCTCAAGGCCTTTATGCACCACAAGTCCTCAGGGCAAGAGAGCAATTTCCAATGTGGAATGTGATGCTTGAGCTCGTCTCTTCCTCCAACTTCGGTCACAATAAGCTTGCAATTCTCATCCTTTGATTTTGAAGTCATGTTGTGCACAAATTGGCACAAAGCTCTCACAAGCTTCCCGGAGAATGGCCCTTCATTATAAACCCCATACATGAAGTAGAATCCAAATGGGTTGAAGAAATCAGGCATCGTAGGCAATCTAAAACATGGGAAGATCTTGTCAATCAAACTCCAACTCTTTGTGTATAACAAGCAAGAAAAGGGAGCTTTTCCTAGCCTTAGCTTGAAGACTTCTCCGCTATTCCACACACTAAGCATGGCCCAACTATCAGGAAATTGCCCATGTGATCCAAAGTCACCATAATTAGCAATACTTCCTTTGAAATAGGCAACATAAGTCCCCAAACTCAATTTATTTCTAAGTATATTGTCAATATCGTTGGGGAAGAACTCAGTGTTGCTCATGAATCTTCTATAGAGGGATTCGGCTTGTTCGATCTTAAGCCTCGCAATCTCAATGTTGGATGAGATTCGGAACGAATGGTGATTCACCGGGTTTACAAGAATAGCCGGCGTTCTAAACTTAGTGTAACTGAACTTGTCCATGAAAAGTCTGACCGAAGCATAATTATCTTTGTCCATGGCCAAGTATGCATAGTCCACATCGTTAGAACTGAACCATTCTTCTAATCTTTCGACTAAACTAGAGCCGATACCTTTTCGCCGGTGATGAGGGGAAATCCTTAGGCCTAATACATAGCCAACCTTTGCCAAATTCTTCGGAGGATGGCCTTGAATTGTAACCACTTTTATAGAGCCTTGAATGGCACCAACCAATTCTTTGTTCAACTCTGCCACCTAATTTTGAATTGTAAAGTTAGTGGTGGACATGATCATCAACTAAAAGAAGGAAAGAAGAAAGTAAAACCTGAAAAATAAAAATAAAGATTATGATGTTAGGGGATGATATTGAAACTATACCAGCATCATGTACATGGGACTATTTCGAATCCTACAGATGGGGTCACCCAGAGAATCTGCGAAGAGCGAAATGCTTTCCGATGGCCCTACTCCGCATCTCCGTTCGAGTTCTTCGACTCGAGCTCTATCCGATTGCGCTTCGTAGCTTCTGATTATGAACACCATGAAGAAAGGAGAGTGCAGTATGTTTTTGTGAAGAAGGATCTGATTAAAAAGGGTTTTTGATACGTAGATTATCAAATGGAAGAAAGCTCAAAGCCAAAGGTACATGAAATACATACAGATATATTGGATAGTGCAACTAGTCACCTACGAGAAGTAATGGAAATACTACAAGAAAAGAAGGGTTTGGGATAGAATTCTTAGTGATAATCATTTATATGGATTATCATTTATATGGAGGGGGATAGAAAAAGGATGTGGGAGGAGAGAGAAAGACTGGGGGAGAGAGAGAAAGAGAGATGGGGGAACTTGGGAATGTTCTTTTTAAGAATCATCACTAATCTAGGCTTGAATTATATTAGTGGACAAAAGTTACATTAATAATAGAATGTGTTTTTTGTCTCTAGCTTTTTGCGCCCACTCTTTAGCTTAATTAAGCTTTATATCTAAATGCTAAATTCACTTATTTTTCTCTTATAAATTTTTATTGTTATTTATTATTATTAATTTCACAAAATCTAATTTAAAATAATATTACTTAATAGCCAGTTTTGACATGTTCAAATTTTATATATTAGAATTATAAATGTGTAAAGTATATCGATCCTCTCAATTATTCAAAGAAAATAACAATAAAAATTTAGAGGAAAGAAACATACACGAATTTATTGGTAGGTCTTGTATAAATTTTTTTCTTATCTCTGTGTATATTAATTATGTGTCATTCTCTCTTGCGAAGAAATTTGAAGGTACAGAAGTGGGGCGGGGGGACCGGAATTTAAATGTATTTTAATGTTTTCTTGATATCTTGATAATGGGATGTCCAATCGTAAGACTCTTCCTATACATAACTCAAGTTTTTTACCAGTAAACCATCATTTAATAATTAAATACTCTCTTTAAATAATTAGATTTTGTCCCCTTCAATTTTAAATATTTAAGAGTATCAATTTTAAATTTTATAAAATTTAAAATTAATATTCATTATCTACTTAATTAATTATTTTTATCAAATTATGTGATTTTTTATAAAATTTTTAAAGAAGAATTATAATATTACAAAATGTTAATTTATTTTATTATTTTTTCATATAATTTCGCACTTTATTTATAAGTATTTAATTAAAAACTTTTTATATGATTTAATTTCTATTAATTATATAATATAAAAATTATATGTAAAAATGTCTAAAAAATTCAATATATTATAATAATATGATTTTTATTTTAAAATTTTCATGAAAAAAATCACATAATTTGTTAAAATAGTTAATTAAGTGAATAATAGGTATTAATTTTTTATGAAATTTAATGAGATGATTTCCAAATTTTTAAAGTTGAATATAATAAAATCTTACCACCTCAAAATTAAATGAGATAATTTATATTTTTCCCATAACTTATTAAACTACAAAGTTAAGGGATCAATTTTCGTTAGAATGGTGTTGGAAATATTACCCAAAGACATTTTCGCGAATGAATATTTTATTAGAACTTACCATATGTAAGAGTAAGTGTTTCAACAAATAGTAATGCCATGCAAATTAAAAATAGAAATTAAAATTAAATTCTGAATACAAATTAAAAATTATGATTCAATTTTGAATTCTCATTTTTTATATTATAATATTTTTTTTTAAGAAAATGACTCCTAAAAATGATAAATCATTTTTTTTTTCCTTTTCCTTATATTCACGTTAGGTAAACCTCTGTCTCGCGCACGCCATGGTGCACGTCCAAGGACTTGATTTGGTGTCTTACACTGATTTGTGAGCTAAGTGATTAGTAGATTATGAACAAAATATAGTGCATGAGAATAGAAAATTAAATTGATTGAATCCAAGTGCCCCACTCCAAATTTTGCCATCCTTTTTCATCCGTACTATAAATAGTCGGCAACCATATAAATATCTTTGAGAATCTAATCATGGATTAACTATTAATTTCCAAACTAAGTTTTCACACAATTTAATCAACCAATTATCCTGTGGTGGCTGTGGAATATATATGCAGATAACCTAATTATTACTCCATAAATTCACTCTCTCTTGTGAAACTTTCTTACCTGATCAAAATCGCTTTTCAGAGTTTTTATTCTTTTCACTACTTATGGTGAGAATAGGTTTAATAGTAGAATGAGTCGACCAAGGTGATAGAGGAAAATGGAAATTAATAAAACTTCGAAGATCTGAGTATCGGTGGAAGGCCTATAAAATAAAGAAAATATACTTTGATACCCAAGTTAGTATAGATAGAAGAGTATAAAAGCAAAAGTATAAAGATAAATCAGTTAGGCAAAGAATCCTCACTCGTTAGAATAATAAAGGTACTATATATAAAATGTAGATATGATTATAATTGTCCTTATCAGAAATATAACAAAGGAAAAAGAAAAAATGAATGTCACTTCAATAATTTTGCTAGTAGGATGGAGTGTTTACCACAAGATCAAATTAACATAATCTAATTTTCAAAAGATTAAAATATGTTATTTTAAATGATAAATATTAACAATAGTTTCAGGATTATTGTTAATCATTAAATATACATTTTTAACTAATTAGATTAAATGCATTGTTTCTGTTTTCACTAAAATAATAAATGAAAATATAATTAATAATAAAATTATATTTAATATTTTATTTCTATTTTAATAGAGTATTTAATATATTGTGATTTATCATATTATTTAAAATAAAAAAATTAATCTAGTTAATTGAGATTATATATTTAATACCTAACAACAATTCTGAAATTATTACTAGTATTCGTTATTTTAAATAAGCAGATAAAATCCAAGAGGGAATCAAATTGCACTTAAAGCTAAAAATAATTAAAAATAGAATTTAGTTGAATCAATTATAAGAATAGTATAATGAGTCAGGGTGATTTTTAGCTGAATTAGGGTTTTTATTTGATTGGCCTTTTGGTATGGAACGATGTCCCTATCGGATTAACATTAGAAACACTGAAAGCTTTTGCCATTTTTGAAGTATTTTAATTATGATATGATTGTGTATTTGTGCTTTGTGAGGCCATGAATGGTTCTTTTTCTCCCTTTAGACACGAGATTCGAAAGAGAAAGTTAAAACCCACTAAAGCCGTGCTTTGCTTTTTGCTAATTTTAAGTTTTGATTATAATCTATGATAAGGTTGCCCTTGTAGAGTCCTAATAATTAAGGGCATGACTGGTGTCATAAGACTAAAAGAGTCACTTTGCGCGCGCGGGGTGTGTGTGAGAGAGAGAGAGAGAGAAACCTTTCAGAAAGGTGACCTCTGCAGAGATTGTTGGCCAAATATCCGAAATGTAAAATGGCTTCCAGTCTTTCCAGTGAAAAATGGACTATCTTAAAGAAGTTGTAAATTAACTCCTTTTTGTGAAATTGCCACTTGAGGCTTCATTTTAGTGGTGATATCCACGAATCTCCCTAGGGGGTGGTATCAGGACGGACATCTAACTTCTCTCTCCTCTCCATATATATATATATATATATATATATATATATATATATATATATATATATATTAATTCTTCAATATCTTTAAAAAAAACTAATGCATCATAAACAGTACATTAATAAGATTAAATACTCAAAACCACCTTAAAATTTTATCAAAATTATGCGATATTTTCCTTTGCTTTAAAAAACTTTTAAAAAAGAAAAAAAAAGACTATACTTTAAATTATCAATGAAAAAATTTTAAAAAATATTATGAAATCAAATAATTAATGAGATAAGTATTTTGTGGTCAAATATAAACTTTTATTATGTCTAAATGGTTAAAATAAGATTAATCAAAATGTCAAATCTGAAAGTAGGTGTAATATATTTCCTTCTATCTTTCAAAGAAACTCTCTGTAAGTTTTAAAAATAAAAAGAACCTAACTCTTAGGTGTTTGAAATAAACATTTCTAATTCTGCTATATCATTGAGCTCAATATTAATTTCATCTGTACTTATATAAGTAGGGTGTTTTGACATCTTAACTGGGTGGTTGATAAAATTTATGAAGTGATTTTCTTACTTATTAGAATATCAATATAGTAACATTGGAATTATTGATGTTGTGATAATACTAAAAATATTGCTAATTTTTAATTGGAGTAAAGAGTATATAATTTCATTAAACTCGTGAAAATCAAAGTACTTTTTTCAATTACACAAGGGATTTTTAAGTTTGAACGGTAATTCTCTCTAAATTGGTTAATTAATTAGACTTATTTATGTTAGTTCTAGTGAATTTACAAAAATTTAAATCTTTCAACAACTTCTCACCAAATTTGAACCCAACACCGAAAGAAAATGAGGGATGGTTAATTTATTTTCTGCTAACCACGGATTATCTACCTTCATCAAGCGTGAGATACGGATCAACTTTCCGTCAAATGCATATTCTATCTTCACTTAAATGCATGGTCGGGTGTTGTGGCGGGTGTTGTCGCCTTCACAATTAATATTTGAAGCAGTGACCCTTTCTACTCTCGTGTTTCCATGTGTGTTTGGTTGAACATATATCCTTCCAATTTTCCCAAAATTAAAAGGAAAAAATTGAGAGTGTGAATTTAGAGGAGAGATTCATAAAATGATAGGTTCATAAAAATATTGTCCTAGTTACTAAAATAAAATATTTTATCCCTATATATAATTTTTTAAAAAGATACAATCAAGCGGGCACTTATATTAAACATTAAAATATTAATAAATTTTTTCCTACCAACAAAGGTCCTACCAAAATTTAAATTTTTATTTGTTGATAGATAAAGTTTGCCTAAGGTCAATATATATTTTATTAAACCAAACTTTGTTGATAATCTTTGTATATTTTAAATTAATAAAAATTAACTAATAAAATAATAATTGAAGATATCAGTACCAATTAAGTAAGGGTATTCGACAATCTCTTAGAAGTTTTACTTCTAATTATATTTAAAATTCAAATTTAATATCTTACATGTCAATATTAAAAATTTATCATTCATACCAAGGAAAACTGAGGAAATGAGTGTTTGGTTGTCAAGCAAGGACAGGGATAGTCACCGAACCTAGTAACAACTAGCGTTGAACCCATTAAATTGGGAATGGAAGAGTAGAAGGACTGAACTAATTGGTCAAGAAAGCCCCCTTAGACTAGACTATTAGTTGAACACTTCAAATTTTGAGGTTAGTAGAATGATATTAACTCAGCTTATCCTTCTATAATTCGGAAAGTGTTGTTTTCACCCCGCTTGAACTGTAGGCAAGTATCTTTAGCAGTTGGCGGTACTGGAAACCCTATTCATCTATTCTACGAGACAAGGGAACATTTAGATGGCCATCGTCATTTTTACATTGCCCTCGCACATAAACAGCCACAGTTCGTACAGATACATTAAAAAATAATTATGATTTTAAGTTATTATTATTTTATTACGATGAATAAAATTAAAATAAATATAAAAAATATAATTATTTTAGAGTAAAAAAGTGAATTCAGTAAATTCCCTAACATCAATATTAAGATTGTAGGCCACAATTTAAAACTTAGAAATTTGACTAAATTACTCGACCGCAATGAGGTTAGAGCACACTCTTCAAGCTTGATCTTTGCAACCATTAAAACTACCGGTCATGGGGAATTTATTATCTTGGTTGATAATTCCTTTCCTCCACTAGTTTAAACAGGTTTATTTATAGCAATTTTAACAAATTTATAGAAAATTTAATTTTCCAACAATCTCTCAACATTTTTTGAATAATTTCTCACAATACTAATTTTTTGTTTGTATTCAGGTACACTTACATCTTTTAATACAAGACTAATTTTTAGGGCAGAAACAGTAAATAATAAACTCCCTTCGTTAATAGCATTTTCAAAGATTAAATTCTGGATTTTTTACTAAATTTGAATTGTCTTAAAACTTAGTCAGTTACTACCAAACCACCCAATTATTGTTGTCATAATATTAATTTGAACCACTATGTAACGATCATAGGGGATTTTTAATCTGCCAGTCACGATATTACTGAGCTGATCTAAATAAGATTATTCATATACGTTCTGATTTTTTTTTTTAATAATCTTTCACCATATTTGAATCGATGACAATGAGAGGAGGTCAAAGTCACTAATTAGCATAGGAGCATTTAGCATAATATATATGAGCACGTAGAGAAAGAGTTTAAACGTAATACCAACAAGTGTACAGAAGAAAATAAAAAAAAAGTGTAGTATTATCCGTGTACGTCTCTCTTTAAGTTTTTAATTGTGCACAGAAGCAAGTGTATTGAGATAAGTGGAAAGTCATTTTAGGGGATACATGATTTTAGATTTTAAATTGTAGTTGCAATTTTATCACAATTAGTAAAATTATGAATAATTGTAAATATGATTATTGTATAAAATTGGGAAAAGTAAAATATTATAAGTATTCAAAATGAGATTCAAAACTAAATTTTGAATTTTTAATATTTATTAGATTAAATTTTATAAATTTACTTTATTGTTCTGTATAACCTTTAATTTTCATTTAAAATTTAATTTTGTTATGCATATGGCATTAATCACTGTGGAAAATTATGAATACAGTAAGGTTTGCACAAAATATTATGACCGTAAATTATAATTTATAACTTTGGTATTTGTTTGACATGCAATTTTTTTAAAATTAATTTTATTTCATTTCAATAAAAAATAATTTCAATTCATTCATAAATAAATTTTATTTTTTAGAAACTTTATCAAAAATAATAATTTTAATTCATTTGCAAATGAAATATTCTATTTATAATATATTAAAAATATATAAAATTTAATTAAAAAGTAGATTTTGATAATATCATAATAAATATAATGTTAGAATTAAGATAAACTTTTTATATAATATATATTTTTGGACAAGTGAAATGAATTCTAATGAAATCCTTATTAAATTTGATAAATTTCATAATAGTACAAATGTAATTAAAATAAAAATTGCAAATGAGATGAAATAAAATCTAATTTTACTCTAAATATCATTTAAAAATGAAATAAAATATAACTTTTAGTTATTTCGAATAAAGGTTAGCCAAGTAAAAATAGAATTTGATTTCCTTCTTCGAACGAAGAACTTCATGGATGAAAGGTGCTGGAAATCGCGCATCATACATGCACAGCGGAATAAAATTTTTGCACGATTTCCACCAAGGATCCATGCGAATTTAGAACGCCATAGATTAGGAATTAGGGTTTATACCTTTCGGCAAAATTCTTCTGACCGCTACACCAAGTCCGATCTGCTTCCAAATCACGAACAGGAATGGAAACCAGTAAATTATATCACCAGTACAACGTTTTGTGGCTGCACCTCTGTGGTATCCACACGAACCCGTGAATCACCGATGAATGTCCGCTACACACACCGGTTGGAATTGATCTCCTTACACCTCGTAGTGCTAGCTACGCCTCTTCAGAGATTTTGGTCAAGGAGAGGTGCTAGGGTTTTCTATGCTTTTGCTTGGGGTGCGTGAATAATGATAGCAATCCTATTATTACCCAATAAGCCTATTTAAATAGGTGCATAGAAAAAACCTAACCTATTTGGGCCTTATTCCATGTATAATTATAGGCTTACTATTGGGCCTTATAATTATAACATGAATTCCTAAATATTAAGTCCAAACAATTTGGTCTATTAATTCCAAATTCACTAAGCTCTAAGTGTGCGACCCTACAGGCTCTCATTACGTTGGCAATGACCATTAATCATATTAATGATCATAAACAATGATTGATGTCTAGCAACACATCATCATTACCCAAGTAATGAGAAAGTCGGTGATTTGACTAAACCTTTACACGTGATCATCACTTATGTCCTTTTGTCCTATACATCTAGATTGAGCACGAAACATGGACCATGTCATTCCCGTATAGCCCAATCTTAAGGTTTCTTGACTCCTAAGTAAGCTGACTGAAACAAATGTAATCGACATCTCATGTTAATTTATCTGAGCATGGCCATGCATTTTCTCAGCTTTACTTAATCAAGGGGCCCATAGATGTTACTCCTGTTATATAGGAGGGACAAATCCCATCTTGATCACACAAACCCCTCCGCATGATATGTGACATATCCAATATCTACCCTTGCATTCACTTAACCATTAGTGACATAGAATAGTATCAAAATATGAAACTCACATATAGGGAACCTTGGTGATCTCAGGTCAAAAGACCATATTAATAATGATCACTAAGAACCACTTATGACACTCATATAACGATCCATGTAGTGTTCTTAATATGGGTCGGTCCAGTATACAAGTTCTCTAACTTGTACTCATATGTAAACTTAATATCCTATATAAGTTTTCACACATGCTAGTCTTAACATATCAAAGCAACCTAATCCACAATGATATATGACTAAGGACATTTAAGAATACAATTATTCTAAGGTTATTATTATAATTAAATATATTACGCAGACAATATATATAAATATAATAATTAGAATTGCCATTAAAATAATATGATTCAAAATTACAATCACCAATATGATTGGTTTTAGGGCATATACACTAACAAAAGGCACATTTGTTTCCTCCTGGCGACTACTTCTCCGCACAATTCATGGAAATTAAGCTGCTATAATGAACTTGAAAACATGATGTGTAGAAAAATTAGGACCGTAAATCAATCACATTATTCATAAACAATTTGAATTCAGTTTGCAAAAAATATTTTTTATATTTGAATTAAACGAACTTGAGTTTACATAATAATTCACAAATCAAATTCAAGTCTCATAATAAAAAATTTGTGATATTCATGAAACAAGATGAATTTTTATATATTTTTGTTTTCAATATTATTTATAATTTTATTAAATTATTAATTCATTTAATCATTGGATATATCAATATTAATAAAAATTCTTGCTAGTTTTATTTTATAAAAACAAAAAAGGTAAAAAAAAATGTACATCTAATGTTTTAAAACTCAAATTTTTTATGTTTGAGTTGCATAAAAATATTGAAGTCGTTCATGACAAATTTTCTATTTATATTGTTACTTGTGTAATTATTAGACAATATTCAAAAATCATAATTTATTATTTTATACATATATTTATTGAAATATAAAGAAATTTATGTTTATAATTTTATTTATTTATAAAAAAAATTATCTCACATATTTTTTATTATTGTTTGTTAAAAAATAGTATAATATATCAAAATTCATTTAGATTCAATTAAACTTATTTAATATCGAGATCGACCTCTATTTCGAGTTTTGAGATTTTGACTAAGTGAAAACTCGGTTTATTTATGGGCATAACAAAAGCTTGAAGTGATTGGTCACTAGGATTCAACTCATAATATACGGAGGATTGGATAGAAGTTTTAGGTACCATTCTTAATGTACCAAAACAAAAGTTTAGTCTTTTTTCCGTTATAAAATGATGTATAGTTTATCAACATTTTCACAAAAACACCATTAGTGGGTTTCACGATTTGAAATTATTCGTGTTACCACTAGAAATATATTTATACAAAGTTATTGTGGATTAATTTAACTGAATGCAAGTGCACAAATAAGAGGATAAAGTAATTTTTCATAATCACAAGTTCAAATGCTGTTAACATTGTTGGATAAACAAAATCCTATTAAAAAAAATTCTTTAATATTGAGTGATTAGTTGGTTTACTGCTATTCTGATTCAAGTGAACTAAATTGTAACTATTGAGCAGAATATAGATATTTTCACCTGTAAAATTTGAAAAATCTTTCTTTGTTATAATCTTTCTCTTGACATTCAACGAATATTTGAGTTAGTATTTTCAAATTCAATTGATTTTAATAGCAATATCTGAATAAAATATTGGTGTCTAAAACGTAAAATTGAAAAAATTTCTCCTTCCAATCACTTTAGAACAAAGTAGAAATTTATATATTTAAAGATCTTTTTTTATTCAACTCACGGAGAAATTCAATTAGAGATTGCAAATTAATTAATCCTCCGTGCAAAGTCGAAAATAATTTATAGTTAGATAATTAGCTTTCAATAATTAACCTAAAATTTAAGCTATTGCCGGATTATTATCATTATCACAGAATCAAACTTCTGGAATGATGCTATGCTATCAATAACAGTTACTTTGCGTAGCCATGAAATAGAAGAAACACGTATTTTGCAGGAGTGGCGGCTTTTACTTCCATAGACCCTTTTTCCGCAGAAAACAACAAAAGACTTGAAATGGACACCAAACAGAAATCCCAATAGCTACTAGCAAGCTAGCTACCTCATAGCGCAATCAAGCGCACACTTTGAGAATATATCATAAATAAATAAAATAAATTAAATTAAACTTCCATAAACCCTAACCATCACTATTATGAGCCTTTTTTTTTTTCCCTTCCTTTCTTCTTTGGTCCCACAATTACTAGATTTAGCTTTAGGTTACTCAATTTTTGGTATTATCAAAATTTATTATTTTTCAAAAGGAAGAATTCAATTCTTTTATAAGCTTACCCATAATTTTTAATATTTTTTTTTATCGAAATTTTATATAAAAAAAATTTGGGAGCGTAAATTCGGCTTTAAAATAATAAGTTCCTCTCCAATAACCTCTGCTATTCTTTGGTAATCATAGGAGCCCACGTACACCAATATGTGCTCAGCGTAACCAACGGGTTAGTGCACACGTGTACATGAATGGAGGTGGGTCCCATTCACTCAACATCACAAGGAAATAAAAGAAAAAAAAAATGG
Source organism: Sindora glabra (assembly GCA_020226215.1). Lineage (NCBI taxonomy): Eukaryota > Viridiplantae > Streptophyta > Magnoliopsida > Fabales > Fabaceae > Sindora > Sindora glabra. The sequence goes on from CM035227.1 coordinate 78,692,491, forward strand.
CGACCCATTTTTTCTCGTGATTTTATCCTCCACAAAAAGTGCTCCTGATCCGAGTAAGTGTACAACGTGTCTTCTAGTGTTTTTTCTTTCCATGCATCATGTTGTCCTCCTCTACATAGCCTTTTGGATGGTTACTTTTGGAGTTTGCATTATATTGTGCCCATGATGATTGGTGTGGGACCCACATTCTTTCCTTTGATGGGGAAGTGGACCCAACAATGGGCGGGGTTTCTAGGGATGTTTTTGGAGTTTCTATTTTGGTTTTTCCAAGCAATTCCTTGTTTGTTTTCCACTTCTCTCCCCCAACTTCCCCCCTCTGTTCTCAATTTCAGGCGTGTCTGCCAAACTTGTCGTGCGCAAGGTGCTGGTGCTTGTTGGGATTGGAAAATATTTCAAGTGCCATCACAACTCTAAATAGTATCATTGTCTCGTATTTTAATAAACGAAAAGATTATCTTTTATATAAGAATATCTATTTAACAATAATATTAAAGTATTTAACTTGCAAAAATACAGTAGATAATAATATTATAATTTTAATACTATTATAAAATTAAAAATATTTTTGTTAGAATAATTTTAGATGACATTTTATTCAACATGTAATAATGGAATAAAGTAAAGGAAAAACTATTATTTATGAAAATTGCTTAATTGGCTGTGGAATGAGATTACAATATTTATAAAAAAATTTATTATTTACTTCATTAACCAGGAAATGAGCAATGTTGATCATAATAGCAATGAAGATGATAGTACTAATAATAATAAAAATGATTATGATAAAGGCAAGCAATAATAGATGAGAGAAGAATGCCTGATATTTTCACTTATTAATTTAATTTAAAACTTTAGATGGGAGAATGCATTCAAATAGGAGGAATATGTTAAATTTAAGTAAAGACAATAGATTATATTACATATGAACTTATGGTGATCAATTTTTTAATTTCATTTCCAATCCTCAAAATCCCCTAAGCAAACGTCAACTTAAGATGCACTTAAGAGTAAAATTACATTATGTTAATGATAATGATAATCATAAAAAAATTTAAAATATAGAAATATAATTTAAGCTTCAATACATATTTAAAAATATCATATCAATGTTAATTTAACGTAATTATCGTGTATCTTTTTATATACATTTTGCAATTTTAAATAAAATATAATTTTTATGTAAATTACAAATCTTTTGAAATTATTTATATAATTTTGTTTGATAAAATTATAACTTATATGTATTTATTTATTAAATCTATATAAATTTGTTACTTAATCGTCACAATTGTAAGATATTATATACTAAGTAATTTTTACATGAAATCCTAATAAAAATTTACAAAATTTTTGCATACATATGAAAATATCCTATATATATTACAAATATTTTAATAATTTGTACCTGCAATTGCTGTGTATAACAATGTACCATCGGGGTCCACAATTTAAAAATATAAAAGTATGGGCTTTTCCTCTCTTGAATTTAATGAAAATTACACAGATCCCACCTCTTTAATATTAAAATATATTTCATCTCCATTTTATAACAAGTTTACTTTTAAACCCTTTTTTAAATTTTCATCAAGATATTAATTTTTAATTGTTAAATATAATTAAGGATAAAAAAATTATTTTGTAATCAAATTACCCTTCCTTTAGATATATATATATATATATATATATATATATATATATATATATATATATATATATATATTAAATTTTAAAATCTTTCTTATACAAAGACGATATTTTTATCAAGAAATTTTGTTTTACAATTTTTTTCCAAAACAAGAAGGTGTTTTTACTAAAAAAAATTATTTTGCATTTTTTTCTTATATGTAAGTGTAGTTGTCATTCTAAATCTTTAAGCATAAAATACTAATAACTAACGTAATATAAAAATACTAAAAAGGGTGGACCACATTGAATGGTTTAAGAAGGGATATCGATAACATAAGATAATTGTATTATATAAATTATAAAATTATAGAAATTAAAATTTGAAAATAAAATATCAGTATTATATGTAATAAAAATGAAATTAGAAGTTATTAAAATGTAAATTAAAAGTTGTCAATAAATAAAAAATGACAGATTAAATTTATAAAAATCAATTTGATGAATATAAAAAATTTAAAATTTAATTTTAAATCTCATTTTTTTACACATAGAATTTTTTAAAATAACATCTTTCCTTTAACTATAATTTCAAAGATTTAAAATAAGTATTATTGCACTTTATTAAAATCAGCACACAAGAAAAAGAACATGCAAATAAAAACTCTTAACAAAGACATATTCGAGAAATTAAATGAACAAACTAAATCAGTTAAATGAGCCTAATGGATTGTCAGCCGTTGGATGAACTTGGATTAGATTCCCAATTGATGCAGTTTATCCACTACTCTCTTAAATCTTTATACATAGAATGCTGCTGACTATGAGAGTGACTTAAGCGTGGGAAAAGCATAAACACATTGGGTGGAATACCATCGCTATTGTCCGCCCAATACCTAATTTTACTTTGTCTAGATCTTTCTTTTGGTTATGTTATAATTTTTTACCGTACGAAAAGTTCCGAAAACAAAAAAGTTATAAATTTTTATGAAAATTTGATTTAAAAGTTGTGAAATTGATAAATTTTTATATTAAAACTTTCAATTTTATTATAAAAAAGTTATAGTTGTGTATGTACTTTGTGTATAACAAATACATAAAAACAATTATAATTCCATCATTTCAAAATGCAATAATAAAATTTTTAAATTAATTTAAATTGTTATGAAATATTTACAAACTTTTAATTAAAAAATATAATTTTTTATGAAAAAGTTATAAAATTAATACTTATGGAGATGCGACATTTTACTAAAACCTAACCATCGAAAAGAAAATTAGAAATAGAAACTAAAGTGTACTTAAAGAAATTATTAGCTAATGGGGAGTACAAAGTTTCTGGTAAAAGTCCTACTGTTGCAAGAGATTTAACGAAGATATTGTCAAGAAAAGCATTAAACTTCAACACTTAACTAAATTAAGAAAAATGATATTAATTAAGGGCTTAATTTTAGGAGTAGGGAATAACAAATTATTTAATATATACATGTAAGATATTAAATTATAATCCAAAATACAATTGAAAAGAGGGGAAGACTACAGTGCCTTGGGGGGTTTTTAAACCCTGGGTATGTGTCACAATCTCATCCATTGGATGAGATTACTAAAGACTTAGGTAATCTCATCCAATGGATGAGATTGTGCCACACCACCCAGGGTTTAGAAACCCCTGGGGTACCTTAGAATTCTCCTTGAAAAGAACTCTTTCAAAAAATGCCAAACCTCTTTCAAAAAATATATCTATATCATATCTCATTGCACCGTAAATATTGCAAGCTTAGTTAAGAGTTTATATTTCACAATTACATGAGCAATATACAAAATTTTGTTATATGTCTCATTTTTAAAAATATAATAAAATAATATGACTTTAAAAAAATGAAGATATATAATAATATTTTATGTACCAAAATATATATATATTCAATCACATTGTTAAAAAATGAAATTCTAGTCATCACCTGATGGTTTGAGTGGCTAAACGAGGTCTCAAACTTTCAAATTCAAATTTTGTGAATGAAAAAAATTAATGTTAGGAGAGCTTCCTCCCCTTCCAAATTAAGGTCCCTTAACTCAAATTCAAATTGGTTAGAGGTTTAATGTAATTTGTCGAATATCAAAGGTCTATTGATAAAAAAAATTTAAAATTCCATTAATTTATGCATCCTTGAAGAATGTTTTTTAATCAAATTATTAATTTAAAAATAGATTTAAGTTCTTGTTTAAAAGAGTTTTAAATCTCAAAGTATAAAATATGTCACGCCTTAAATTTGAACACATGACCAACTGGGAAATCAGTTCCAAGTGATTTCACACTAGCCTCACATATTGATAATACAAACTTTAACTTAATAGAAATCAACTTGTATTCGTAAAAATAACAGTAATTACAAGAATTCCATTTATCACTAAATAAAAAAATAAAATTTTTGTTACTTTCGAATACTTTTAGAGGATCATATGCCCAAAAAAATTGGAAAAATGTTACTCCTAAAAAAATATCATAGACCAAGCATGAAAATGAATAAGTTTGACACAACAAACATATGGACATAAATACACTCAAATCTTAGTCCAATTGTCAAATTCTTTTACAATGTTGTATTTGATCTCCATAAAATTAATAAAGGACTACTAAATTAACTTCAACATGAAAAATGTCAAAAATAAAAAAGGTGAGTTACAAAAACTCAATAACTATATATCTACTCAAGTCTGTAATAGAATTCATAAATATATGAATAAATAAATAAAAAGAAAGGAATAATGAAAACAAGTTTTCCTCTTGAATGTGCTAGCCTACAATAATAAATTTACTCACCCCACACTTATGTCTTCATTTAATTCAAAATTGTAAATCTTGTTTATTGATGGAGTCAACAAGGAATTAATACAAACTTAGCAAATCACTCACTAAATTATATGTACAAATACATAAGGAAATATGCTAAATGCATACAAAATGATAAAATCTTTCAAACAAGGTTATAACCACATAATTCACATCACATTTTCATGAGTAACCATTAATAATCTCATAATTTTGTATATGTATAGGCAAGCACACACACACACATTTATACAATCATCCATTTCTATAAGGATACAACACATCTCAACATTATAGAAATAATAAGTAATAATATAAAGAAAGTATTAAATTTCTTTATGACTCACAAATTTGTCATGGCCCTAAGTAGCCTGTCTTTGTACTTCCTAAGTCTACCTTATCCCATCACAAATGGTTACTAGATTTGGTGTTCAAAATAATATCAATACATTCCTAACACAATTCTCATGTCTCATCATATTTTCTTTCTTCAACAAGATTACATAACTTATTCATAATCATTCTATGCCCTTTTGTATGACCACACATTGCAATCTATTTTAATAACAACACAACAATTCATTTTCAATCATAACAATTACAAAATAATAGTATTACCATGCCTCCACTTCATGACCTTAAATGCCTACTCTATAACAATTATCCAAATTGTATAAATGTTATAATTATGCATCATAAGACAAATAATAATATTGTCATGCCTCTGTTGCATGGCCTTGAAAGTCTATTCAACAATAGCTTACAAGTTATATATATTTCTAGTATGTACAACATGCTAATCAAACCATTACATTGAACATAGATCCAAAAGATAAATTTAAAAGTAATTTCATGCTGAAAAATATATATTTTAAGAATATTAGGTTTGAGTAGAGTATACACTTACCTTTTAACACAATTTTCCTCCTAAATTTTCTAGATATAAAAAATTGTCAACTTTACTAGCCACAAATCAATCTACAAGAATGAATCATGAATAAGCACAAACTAATTATAACTTTTCTACAATCCTTTATCTAAATACCTAATAATCAACTCTCATGAACTAACCCACCAATTCCTTTATCATAATTACAATTATTTTTAAAAATATTAGAAAATCTAGATATAAAGTTCATGAATCAAGCCTCAAAGCATATAAAAGAATAAAATTTTATGATATAGATAGGCTTACCTCCTTTTAATAAGGTTACCCTCAATAATAAGTACTTAACAAGCTAATGGTTTACAAGCCAAATAGCTCGATTCACAAGCTTTGTGGGATTGGAATAGAAATAATTAGGCTTGTTAAAAAATTTAGTGAGTCGTGGACCAATACTAATCAAGCTTAAATAGATTAGGCTAGTTTGTGAGCCAAAACAAGCTTGAATTACCTTTTTTTAAAAAAATTATATTAATAATCTAAATAATATGTATGTTTTAAAAAAAGAAGGTAATTTATTATCTATTTTTACATCACAATTCATTATAAAACATAATCCAGTTGTTAAAAAACTAAATTCAATTACTCAAAATAATTAAACATAATAAAAATAAAATTAATAATAAAATTAATAAAAATAAAAATAAATAAAAATGCACAAACTAAATTTAAAAATATAAAAATGAAATAATACATATAAAAATATAAAAATAATAAAAAGTAATATATATATATATATAGAAAAATGAAAAATGTGGGCCAACTAGCAAGCCAATCCAATGGTTTTCATGAATGAACTGAGCCATTAAAAATAGGCCCATTAAAAATATAGGTCTAAATGGACTAGGTTCACACAAACTTTAATCTAGTTTAGCTTGGTCCATATGTTAAGCAACCTTTGTTGTAGAATGTCACTTATCAAAGGATTTATATCCTTTTGTAGTGCGATTCTTTATCATTAATTACTTCCCTTCTTTCTAGTATAAAGCGCAGCATGAATATCCTTCTTTTTTTATTTGGTTTCTAAATTTTGAGACAATCCATTATCAGTTAAATTCATATCATAAACTCTTTTACCCATAAGCTAAAAAATATGTCACAAAAGATGAAAATCCTTTAATTAGAATAGTAGAATCACTCCACAAAAGATGAATCTTTTGATAAGTGAATATCAATATCACAGAAGTTGAATCCATTTAATAAGTGATAAGTTCATTTAAGAACTCAAGAAAGAATCACACTCTTATAAAGAAGATAGCAACTATTCCATTTCACAAATGATCTAAATTTTCTTTTACTTTTGTTTTTACTTTTCTTTCTTTCTTTTACTCTTTTTGAATCTTTCTTTGCTTTTATTTTTTATTTATCATACTTCTTTTATTTTTTCACTTTTCTTGCCTTTTATTCCACTTCATTATTTCAACACTATTTTCTTTCTACCATAACTATTCAACACCTATAAGCCTTCAAGTGCTCAATTAAGCATAATGTAATAAAACAAGGTAACAATGCAATTGAAATATTTAAAATCGACATAACAACAATCTAAATGAGAAAAAGCACCCCTAAAACAAAATGTAAATAATTAGACATAATGGATAGGTTACAAGAGGCACTTAAAACAAATAGAACTAAATGACACAAAAACAAATGAATTGACTAATGCACGAATAACAAATTGGAAAATGACCATTTAAGTGCTTTTAATGTAGATAAATTAATAACAAATCAAAATATTAAAAAATAAAAAAAACTAGAATCTATCTATATTAGTAGAATATTAAAAATAAATTTATCATAGAAATCTTGATATCTTGAAAGATATACTTACAAGAAAAGGTTAGATCAAACTATGGAAACAAAAGTACTATCTAAAGTTAGATAAATTTAGATAAAAAAAACTTTGGTATCTCAAAGCAAGATCACTAATATCATAGGCTTCCCTACCAAGCAAATTTCTTAAAAAAATTTTAAGCACACATAATTTATTCCTCCTAAATAAAAATTTCTCTTTTGATACACTAAAAAGAAGAAAGTGAAGATGCCTATTCATTGATTCTTCCAATATTTGGTGGATCAACTTAAGTCATCTAGAAAAAGAAATTGTGCAAAGCCTATTGCTACTTGGTAAAAGATGAAAATTATTATGAAGGAAAAAGTCATTCCTAACTTTTTTAGATATAGCTACCATTTTAGTTCTTCATGGAAACTTTGAGAAAGGAAGCTTGAAAAGAAGGACTATAAGGATTACAAGAAGAATAAGGCTAAATACTCATCCAAACTAAACAAAGAAAAATTTAAGAGCATTACCAAGCACAAAAAGGAATCTTCATCAAAGCTTAAAGATGAAGTTCTAAAAGTAAAGGCAAAGTTGAAAAATATTAAAAGCATACCAATGACAAGTGCTCTAAGTACTTGGAGCATGGTCACCATGCTATTGATTGCCCAATCAAGAAAATCTTGAAGATTCAAAAAATTTTAGGAGAATAAGTTAAGGAAAAAAGTGAAGAGCAAAGGGAAAATATTTTCCACACTAATTATAACATCAAGGGTAAGATATGTAATGTTATCATTAATAGTGATAAATGTGATAATGTAGCTTGTATTATTTTGGTAAAGAAACTAAATTTGCCTACTTTGCAACACCTTACTCCATACAAGTTACAATTGTTGAATGATAGTGGAGAAGTTAGGATGACAAAGCAAGTATTAGTTCCAATTTTTATTGAAAGCTACCAAGATGAGGTTCTATGTCATGTTGCTCCTATGCATACTTGTTATTTGTTGCTTGGAAGACCATGGTAATATGACTAGTGTGTAACTTATAGTAGTTTTCTTAATAAGTATAATTTTGAGACCAATGGGAGAAAGGTAACTCTTTTACCTTTGTCTCCATAACAAGCATATAAGCATCAATGTAAAATGAAAAATAAAAGATAAGAATAAAATAAGAAAAGAGAAAAAAAATAAAAAGGAGAAAAAGGTAGAAAAAAATGAAAGCCATGAAAAGGAAAAGGAGTACTTGTGAAAAAGAAGAAAGAAAATTAAAATTAAGTGAAAAGAATGAAAAATCTAACAAAATAAGGAGTGATTATGAAGAAAAAGAGAAAGAAATAAGTCAAAAGAAAAGCCAAAATAAAGAATATAAAAATTGAATGTTATGGCAAAATAAGTAATGTAAGGAATAATTTATATGTTTCTAGGTTAATTGTCTTGTGTAAAGAAGCCTATGAAAATACTAATAAAGTTGAATTTATTTTGGTAAATGATTTTGATTTTATCTTACAAAAATTTCAAGATATACCTTGAAGAGAATTACCACTTTTGAGAAGGAAAAAGCATTAAGCATACTCTATTCTTGAAATTTTAACTCAAATCTGTGAATATAGTGTGACTAAGAAATATGCCAAGTAGGAAAAAAATTCTTGAAACATATCCATATTTTATCCAATGTAAGTAAGGTAAAGATAGTATGAAGGGTGATGCTTTAGCTTAGAGGTATACTCCCACATCTAATTTGCATGATACATTATTGTTTTTAAAGCAAAGTAAGAATTCTTTGCATATGAAATTATTGAGCTTTGAGTATATTAAAAATTTGTATATGAATAACTATGGCTTTGCTACTTATTCACGTGATTTTGTAATTCCTCTACATATTAATATTGTTTCAAATGTTAATATTTGTAAAAAGATGGACTTCAGATAAATTTTTATGCATAATAAAATTTTATTTAAGGAATTTAAATTGTGTGTGCTTAAAAGTTTTCTAATTGACTTGCTTATTGGAGAAACCCTTGATTGTGATTTTATATTACATTTTAAGAATATTAAATCTCCAAAGGATTTATATTATAAGTTGTATGGTTTGTGTGTATTTTTTAAAATTTCTTTAAAGGGTTTGAGGGAAAAATTAATCTAATAAAACATTTTGGTGTTAAAGAGTCTTTAGAAAATATACTTGGTGAATCACATAATCCTTGCATGTCTTCTAAGATGGGTTTAAAAAATGTATCTTATATATTTTGCATAAGAAAAAGTGTTGAAATAAAAAATATTTTCAAAACAAAGTATGGTTTATATAAGTGATTAGTTTTAATACTTAGTTTATCTAATGCACTATGTACTTCCATGAACTTAATGAATCACATTTTATGTGTTTTCAAGAATAAATATGTTATTGTTTGTTTTTATTTTTCTTACAAGCTTAAAGGATGGATTTTATTATTGCTTGAGAATTTAAAAGATTGGAAAGATTACTTGCCATATTTTGATGATAATCCTATGCATAGTAATAATAAATATGAGCACATTGAGCAATTGAAATATGTGTTACAAGTATTTGATTACCATGACATTTCCTACACTAATTGAATAGTGTGGTCAAAACAAGAGAACTAATTGCATGCCATTTTAGACTTTAGGCCTTGATTTGTATTTTTCCTATAGTTTAATATGTCTTAAGCCTTTCTTGTATTAATGTATTTTTGGCCTATTAATTTACCATTTTCTTTTGGGTCTTTTTTATGTTATTTTAAAACATTAATTAGTGTGTTAGTGTTAGGCCACTTGAATCCAATCAAGCCTAATTAATTTAGGTTGACTTGTTGACTTTTAGCCTATTTAAGGAAGTTCATTGCTCATTTCCATTTAGACTTGGAAATTAAGAATTCACTAATGCCTTTTGTATGAGATTGTAATTCTCTCTCTTTGATTCTTGAAAGAACTGCTAAACTTATCAAAGGATTTATCCTTTATGGCACCTAAATTTATCACTTATCATTTCCTTTTTATTTATCTAGAGTGTGGCATGAATATCCTTCTAATTTTGATTTCTTTTTTTATTTTTAGGATAATCATTAGCATTCTTGGATTGTTCATCAGTTTTTTATGACAAGTTTATATTAGATTTGCATCATTCCTAAACATTTCACATTAGGTGTCTAGGATTTAAACTTTGAAAATTTATGTCACACTCGTAGTATTTCAAATTTTTATTTCAATTAATTATTTAGTAATTATGTGAATGTGTCAATAATTAAAATTGTTATAAATGCATTTAGGTAAGGTTTAAATTAAAGATTATATATTTTTATGATGACGATAAGTATACTTAAGTTAATTACATGGTTATTGAAATTAGATTTGAGTAGGGATGTAAATTAGTGATTAAGTTTATAAATTGTTGTTTGAATGAATTACATGTTTCAATGTGGTGGGAAAATGATGTTGAATGTTGGAAATAAATTGATTTTTGAATTATAGAAATGCATGATGAGATTTTTGGTTGAAAATTTATTCTAGGTTTAGTGAATTTAGTGAAAATTGGAAATTTCCAATTTGTATTCAACTACAATAATTGAATATAACATGAAAACTCCTTATAACAAGCCAATATTAGATTATCATAATCGAATACTATAACAAGATGTCATCTTTGCTTGCCAATATTCAAGTACAGTACTTAAATATGACCTTAGAAAGAATTTCCCCTATAAGCAAATTCAAGTATCAGCATTGGAGTTGCATTTATCTTGTAAATATTTGAATATAGTACTTGAATATGGGCTTTATCTCGTAGCCTCATATTCGAGTACCATACTTGAATACCTTTTAGTTCTTTTAAACAATTCATGATAACTTGATATGAATAAATTATAAACTTAATTAATGAATGAAATGCACCTTAACATAGTTATATGTGTGCTCATATGTATAAGGTTCATTTGAATTATATAGCTTGCATGATAACGAAATGAATAATAATAATGGAATGATTTGGGGAAATGAATTATGATTTAAAAATGTAGCAGCAGTATTGGATCTAAGAAATTGTTTATGAAGGAATAAGGTAAACACTAGAGGGATAGATGTCATAATTGTAAGGGGATAAAGATTACCTTGGAGGTAAAGCATGATTTATCTATTTATTTATTTGTTATGATATTATATGGATTCCTTTGCAAAGTGTAAGTATGGTTAAGTATAGCTATTTACTTATGTGTGTATTTAAGTAAGTTGTATTTACTTATGAAGATAATGTCTCATTCTTTTAGTTTTCAATTTTTTTATGATCCACCTTTGGAAGCTTCCTAGCCACCCTAACAACTTAAGAGTAGAACTATCTTTGGAATTTTTATAAAGCAACCATAATTCTAGGAGCACATAGTTTAGCAAGGGGATTAGGAACCTGTATATGGTATTTTGAGTACAATATTTCATAAAAATCTTAATGTAAATATTTTAAAAATGTGCATATATAAAATTAGTTAATTAGAATCATTATAGCTATTAACAATTGTATGATGATACCACAATAGTGTTAGATAAGCTATGGAAACAGGGGAAAAGGACTCATGCCAATTATAACCAGATGAGTCATGACAAAGTTAATATTAAAGTATGATTCTAAGAATCGAGTAAGAATAAAATGCCTCATAATAAGATGAATAAGATGTGATTTATGACTATTCATTTAGGTGTTGGTTGAAACTGTATTAGTGATATATTTGCACCCAGGAACACAATCACTAATACCATTTTGGAGGACTTTAAAATTGCCCAAAGGTAGTTGTAAAGCTTTTATAGAAATATTACTTGTAGCTATGCTTGTGTGTGTGAACTAAATGTTAGAAACTTCCTTAAATTAGGGAATGACATAATCTAGTAGCCATAAAGCTAGTGATAGAATCTAGTGGCCACAAAACTAAATGTCATTTAGAGGGATATAGGCTCATAGCGAACACAAAGAAAATGATGATCAAAATATCCTTCCATGGCTAATCACTTTTGGATAACAAATATTAACTAATATAGTTCAAGTTCTTCACTAAGAAAAAGAACAAGAGCAGCATAGGGATTAGGAGGATCAATCCTCTAGCTAAAGAAGAGGAAAAAAAATTACCTTTCCTAGAGAAAATCTCACTAACAAACTTTCAATCATCTATGAATTCAACAAGCTTAAATCCCTTTGTTTCATTATCATGGATCCAAATGTAGATCTATACCAATTTCTCAATTAGATTGAACAATATGGTAAAATGCTTTCATGTTCTAACTAAATGCTCATTGAACTCATTAACTACAAAATGGAAGACATTGCTTACTTTTGGTTTACCAATACTATAGAGATTCAAAAGCTTGCTTCCTTTAACTTGGATAATGTTTTTAGAGCTTTTCATTGATCAATTCCTACTAGCCAATGTTTAAGAAGCAAAAATTAAAGAATTCAAATACCTAAAATATGTTTATATGTATATTAATGAATATGCTCCTTAATTCATTCATTTCTCTTACTATGCCAGATATCTAATTCTAACTGAAAGAGCCAATTTTTAAAGATTTGCTTATAGCCTTTGTGACCATTTCTTTAATGTTACATATGTTAATCGAACCACCACATTTCAAGATATCATTGATCAAGTTCCTGAGGTGGAATATGGAATAGATGATAAAGAAGAAAGGAAAGCTCAATCGAAAAGAAAGCATAATAAATTAGAAAGTCCTAGCCATCCAGCTAGTTTAGAAAGGATGTTATCTTTTAATGTGTCTTATAGTAGGAAGAGTTAATTAGCTTCAAGCTTTCATCCTAGAGGCACTTTTAGTGAGCTTCCTAGAGGAAAAAGTCAGAATAATCCTCAATTTCATCCTAATTATTTAACTAGTTTTAATGGAGGACAACCTTAAAGCAAAAGTAGTTTCAGAGTAGAACCACTTAGATATGTCTAATGCAAGAATATACATTTGGGACCATGCACTCAAATAAATGTTGTTTGCTATTAGTATGGTCATTTAGGTCACAAAAAGTGGTATTGTCTAAAGAACCCTCTAAGCTACAACACGAACTACCTTATTCCTTAATAATGCCCAATTGTAACTCAATCAAGAACTCTTAAACCTTAAGCAATGATAGGACCTAGTTGTAATGAAAGTACTAAAAGGAGAAACTACCAAGAAACCCAGCTTGAGCGTTCCCCCTAACCAAATGAGAGACTCACGCCGCTAATACCATCATTATAGGTACTCTTTCCTTTAAAAAGTTACAAGTTTATGCTTGATTGATCCAAAAGCTACATATTCTTTTGTTTCCATGAAATTTTCTTGTTTAATACTTAGAATACTTAGTAGATTGTCAAATCCTTTGTTACTTGCTACTTTGATGGGGAAAACTTTAATAACTACTTAGTTTATTCATGCTTATCCTATTTGTATGCATGATCAAATTATGAATGTTAATTTGATTTTCTTAGAGATGGTAGACTATGATATTATCCTAAGAATGGACTAGTTATCAACATATCAAGCACAAGTATATTGTTTTAACTAAACAGTTACTTTTATTATAAAGGAAGCCTCTTTTGTTATGTTTTAGGGAGAAAAGAACTTTAGAATTACTAGAATCATCTCCAATATCAAAGCTTAAAAACTCATGAGAAATGGATGCTTTGCATATCTTATCATAATTCAATATCTTAGCCACCTTTTTCCAACATCAATAATGTGCCAATGGTACGAGAGTTTTAGGATGTATTCCCTGAAAAGGTACAAAGTTTGCCTTCGAACTGTGAAATTGAATTCAGTATTGAAGCTGCTGTTGGCACTAATCCAATCTCTATTCCACTATATCAGATAACTCTAATAAAATTTAAAGAGCTCAAATAGATTAATAAAAGGTTTCATGCACTTTCGTTCTTCCCCACGAAGAGTATTAATGATAAAAAATATGGAATTTTATATCTTTATATCGAATACCACCAAAGAAATAGATAATGATTAAAAATAAATATTCTCTACCTCCAATTAATAATTTGTTTGACCAATTGCAATGTGCAAAATTTTTCTACAAGATTGATTTGCAATATGGTTATCATTAATTAAAGATTTAAAAGAAAGATATTCCTAAAATAGCTTTTAGATTTCAATATGGCCACTATGAATTCCTCATCATGTCCTTTGGCCTTACCAATACTCTGACAATCTTCATGGATTTTATGAATAAATTTTTCATACCATTCCTTGATAAATTTAATGAAATTTCTAATGTATTCCAAGAACAAAGAAGAACATGCCCAAGATCTCCAAATCATCTTACAAATATTGTGAGACAACTAACTTTATGCAAAATTATCCAAATGTGAATTATGATTATCTAGTGTGAAGTTCCAAGGACATGTCATATCCCAGAATAAAGTTGATCCATAAAAATTGAAGCCATCCAAATTGGGCCAAGGCTAATAATTATATTTAAAACTTGAATTTTCTCGAAATGGTTAACTATTATTGCCGATTTATAAAAGATTTCTTTAAGATAGCTTTTGCATTAATGAAGCTTACTTAGTAAGGAATAAAGTTTGAATGGTTAGATAAATATAAATCTAACTTCCAACACTTGAAAATTTACTTGACTTTAACTTTAATTTTAGCTTTTCATTCTAGTTCTAGCCACTTTATTATGTATTACGATGCATTCTAGTTAGTTTAGGGTGTGTGCTCACATAGAATGGGAAAGTAATCACATATGCATCTTAACAATTAAAGAAGCATAAATTAAACTACCTAACCTATGACCTTGAAAGAGTCATAATGATTTTTGCATTGAAAATATGGCAACATTACCTATATGGTGAAACTTATGAAATGTACACTAATAACAAAAGTTTGAAATATATCTTTAATTAGAAGGATTTGAATCTAAAGTAACAAAGGTAGACAGAACTAGTAAGAGATTATGATCACATAATTCACTATCATCTTGGAAAAGGTAATGTCATAGTTGATGCATTAAGTAAGAAATCATATATATTGTTAGCTAGCATTTAGGCAAAAAATCAAATAATGATGGTTGCTCAAGTCATAAGTTAATTAGTGTTAATGTAAAGAATTAAAGAATATCTAAAACAAGATCTATAATATTTGACTTTGGAAAAGGAAGCATTGTTAGATCAAAATGTTGATTTAGTTATTAATAAACAAGGAGTAATTAGATTCTAAAGTTAACTTTAGGTTCCAGCAAATAAGAGGAATCAATTGCTTCATTGGCTTATAATTCATCCTATACTATGCATCCAAGTGTTGTGAAGATGTATCATGATTTTGCAATAAAGTTTTTGATGGAAAGGTATGAAAAAGTATATGCTTAATTTTGTACTTAAATGCCTTACTTGTTAATAGGTTAAAGTCGAACACCAAAAGTGTACAAGTTTACACCAAACACTTCTTATTCTTGAGTGGAAATGGAAATTTCTAACTATAGATTTCCTAACCAATCTTCCCTAATCTCAAATGAGATTTGATTCTATTTGGGTGTTTATTGATAAAATCACCAAAATTGCTCATTTCTTTCTAGTTTAAACCAATTACTCTATAGCTCAGTATGCCTAACTTTATCTTGATATAATTGGTTGCTTGCATGGAGTTCCTTTTACCATCATTTTAGACAAATACATCTAATTCACTGTTAACTTTTTCCAACAAGTCTTAGGATGTGATTCCATTTTAATACTGCTTTTCACCCTTAGACTGGTGGTCAATCTGTGTGTATAATCTAAATCATAGAAGACATGTTGCATGCTTGTACTCTTAAAGTTCAAGAGTGGTTAGGAAAATGCCCACCACTAGTCAAGTTTGCATATGATAATAATTATCAATTTTTTTTAATAAAAAATGGCTTTATATAAAGCTTTATATGGTAAAAGGCATCGATCTTTTATGGAATGGTTTAAGCTGAGAGAAGCTAGACTTTTTAGGCTTATTTTGTTATTGATGCCTTGGAAAAAGTGAAAATCATTTGAGATCAATTGACAATAGCTCGCAACCACCATAAATCCTATAAGATAAAAGGAGAAAGCAAGTGAAGTTTCAAGAAAGGGATATGGTCTTTTTGAAAGTTTCCTTTATGAAAAAGGTTATGTGCTTGGTAAAAAAAGAAAAAAGAAATTGGCTTCATGACTCATTGATCTTTTTTCCAATTATTTAGGGTGTTGGAATAAATGCTTATCATTTAGGTTTACTACATGATCTATGTGTAAACCATCTAGTCTTTTATATGTCAATGCTTTGTAAATACATTCTTAATCTATCTCATGTTATCCAATATGAACCCTGGTAGTTAGACCTATATCTTTCCTATAAAAAAAATGACCAAGTGAATTCATAAAATTAAATTCAAGAATATATCCTTAGTGAAAGCTTAGTGGGAAAGACATGGTTTGGAAGAAATAACCTAGGAATTTGAAGTAGAAATGCAACAAATCTATCCTTATCTTTTCAATAAGATTAAAATTTATTTAAACCATATTTTCATTAACTAATTTCTAAGAATTTAGGGATAAATTCTTTGAAAGGGGAAGAATTATCACACTCTTATTATTTTAGATTTTTTTTAATTAATTATGCATTTAGGTTTAAATTAAAGAATACATATTCTTATGATAAAAATAGGTATAATTAAGTTAATTATAAGGTTAAGTGAAATTAGATTTGAGTAAGCATTTGTGGAGGATATTTAGGAAAATATTTCCTTATTTTGCCCTTAAAATCTCAAAAAATGACTAAAATACCCTTTTGAAGCCATTAAACCCAAAACCCTAACAAAATCCTCCTATTTCTTTCTATCAACTAGCCGAACCTCCTCCTTCCTCATTCTTTTTTCATTTTCAATTCTACTTTCTCTTAATTTCACCTATAATTATCAAGAAATTCATGGAAATCATCACAATTCCAAAATCTACTCAATAAGGGATTTTATAAAAATTAAGTTAAAGAATGAAATTAGGGATTTAACCTATATTGGTTTCATTTAATTATTGATAAAGGATAATTTACTACCTCTTACTTTTTCTTCATTTCCTCCCACATCCTAAATAAGTAAACAATCTACTTAGAATAATAAGTTCTAAAGTTTTGATGAGAATTTGATTTCTATGATTATTCATGGTTAAATTCGATGATTAACTTTATGAATTAATGTTGGAATGAATTGCATGTCTCCATTGTTGGTGTGTGCCCTAGGAGTCAATCATAGAGATGATTGCAATATTACATAATGTATTACATTTCGTTTTGGCAATATAATTATTTTATTTTACATAAATTATAACTTAAATATAATAATTATCCTTGGAATAGCTTTGTTATTCCTAAAATGTCCCTAGTCAAGTATTATTACTAAAAAGATAGTAATAATACATCGAGACTAGCATGTATAGTGATTAATGATTATGAATTATGGATATGTGATATCAAGTCAATATATGAGTACATTGTTAGTGAGCAATGTACTGGACTGACTCACTGTGAGAATACTACATGGATAAATGTGTCATTAGTTATTCTCATATGATCACAAATGCACATAGTCCTTTGACTTGAAGTCACTATGACTCCCTACATGAGGAGTTACTCACTTTGATATCGTCTTACGTCACCTTTAATCGGGATAACGAGTAGGATGTTGATTGGGTGTGTCATAAATCATGCAGAGGGAAGTAAGTGATGTAGATGGGATTTTGTTACTCTTGTATGAAAGAGAAATATCATTGGGCCCCTTGATTGAGTGAGACTTAGAAATGCATGTCCATGCTCAATTGAATCAATATGTGATATTGATAATTTATTTTAAGTCTACTCAGTATTAAAAAATATAAATTGAACATTGACGAGGATGACACATTCCATGCCTCTAGTTCGATTTGAATATTATTATAAAAGGTATTATGATGCAAAATATTGATCATATATTAGGTAGATGTCAAATTATAGACATTCTTACTACTTAAGTGGCAGTGATGTATTGCTAGATACCGCTCACTATCTATGACCCAAAATAAGTCATTATCAACATAGTAAGAACCTATAGGGTCACACAAAAAGAGTAGGAATAAGATAATAATTAATTAAGTTTTAGTTGGACTAAAATTCAATTAATTGAACTTATTTTTGTGCATATATATATATATATATATATATATATATATATATATATATATATTATGATAATATATATTTATTCACGTAATATATATTATGTGATATTATTTGATATTAAAGTAATATTAGATAATTACATTATTAGATATTAGATAATTATATTATGAGATAATATTATTATTATCTAATATATGATAATTATATGTCAATTTAATATTAAATAATTATATTATGAAATAATGCTATTATTATCTAATATTAAATAATTAATAAGATAAGTCTTATTTCTCCTCACTCTCTCTAGGATAAGAATAAGGTGATAGTTATTTAGTGTGATTAGAATTTTTGAAGCATTATCATAGTAGGATTAGGATTATGATATGCCTTAGTTCTATATAAGGACTTGAAGGTAGCACCTTCTAATTCACGCTCATAAGCTTCATCAAACCCTAAATCACTCTAGAAAATGTCCAAACCCAATCCTAGTGAAAGAAACGAATCCTAGCAGCTTCATGGAGGAGAGAAGTCATTGTTCACTTCGTATGGATACCTGTAGAGATGTTGTACCTTTCGATCGGCATTTGATTCATCTCGGTCTCTCAAAGATTCATTCAGAAAGAACATGAGCACAAATAAGGTAAAACCCTAATACTAGTTTATGACTTTTGCATGGATCCTAGGAAGGTTTTGGATCAAAATTATAAAATTTTGTTGCGTCTATTGATCCAAATGCTAACATCCATATGGTGGGAAAATGATGTGGAAAGTTGGAAATGAGTTAATTTATGAATTGTAAAAGTGCATGTAAAGATTTCAAGTTGAAAAATTATTTTCGATTAAGTCAATTAAGTGAAAATAAGAAATTTGCAATCATTATTTGACTATAATAGTCAAACATAGCTTAAAAACTCCCTATAATGAGCCAATATTGAAATACTATAATTGAATACTATAGTAAGAGGTCATCTTTGCTTGCTAGTATTCAAGTATAGTACTTGGATAGGAATTTGGCAAGAATTTCCCTAATGGCCACACTTAAGTATCAATATTAGAGGTGCTTTGATGTTGCATAGATCTAAATATGGTACTCAAATAAGTTCTTTCTTTGTAACTTCATATTTAAGTACTATACTTGAATATCCTTTAGTTCCTTTAAACAATTCATGATAACTTGATATGAATAAGTTATAAACTTAGTTAATGAATGAAATACACCTTAACTTAGATATATATGTGCTCATGTGTAAGATTCATTTGAATTACATGGCTTGCATTATAATGAAATGAATTATGATTTTAAAAATATGCTAATAGTATTGGATTTGGGAAATTATTTTTGAATGGATAAGGTAAACCTTAAAAAGATAAGTGTGGTGTTTGTGACGAGATAAGAATGACCTTAAAGATATAAGGTGGTTTATCTATTTATTTATTTATTATGATATTATATGACTTCCTTTACAAAACATGAGTATGGTTAGGTATATTTGTTTACTTGTGAGTGTATTTAAGTAGGTTATTTGCTTACTAAGATAATGTCTCACTCTTTTAGTTTTCAATGTTTTTTTTTACATATATATCTATAGAAGTTTCCCAACCACCACCACCAACCCTATAATAAAATTCTCCTTAAAATTTCCTTCAAGTAGTCATAATTCTTGTAGCACATAATTTAGCAAGGGGATTGGGAACTTGTATATGTTATTTTAAGTATAGTATTTCACAAGCCCTTAATCTAAATATTTCAAATATATATATATATATATATATATATATATATATATATAATTAGTTAATTAAAATAATTATAGCTGTTAGCAACTATGTGATGATACCATAGTGATGTTAGATAGGCCTATGGAAATCGAGGAATGTAATCTATACTAGTCATGGCTAGGTAAGTCATGAAATTTAGCAAATAATTGGTACTCTCATAAGGTTTATAAAATTGCTCTAAGATGTTGCACATGTTCCTATTCACTTTTTGAATACACTAGAACATTATTAATGAATATGATCACAAATTTGTCCAAATATGGCTTAAAAACCTGATTTTTCAAATCCATAAAGATAGTTGGGCCATTTGCCAATTTGAATGATATAACCTAAAATTCATAATGACTATAATAAGTCTAGAAAATTGTTTTAGGAATGTCATCCTTCAAAATCTTCAACTAATGGTATCATTTGCCTAAATCTATTATAGAAAAATACTTGACTCCATACAATTAATCAAACAAATCATTTATACATGGGAGAAGATATTTATTTTTTATAATCAACTTGTTAAGCTAACAATAATCAATACAAAACCACTTTGCTCCATCTTTCTTCTTTATAAATAAAACTAGATTTCTAAAGGTGAAAAGCTTGAATAGAAATAGGTTTAGTGCTAGACACAAGGTTGATATGAAACTCTATTTTTCAATTAAATGGTAAGTCAAGCAAATCTTTTAGAAATACAATTAGAAAGTCTTGCACTATAGGAACATTGCTTATATAAAAAATTGGTTAATTCAAATCTCAAACCGTTGTTAGGTAGGTAGCACACCCATTTTTAGCAAGCCTTTGGGCTTTAATATTAAGGATTAAGCCAATGGTTTTAAAAAATGTGTCTCTTTCAAATTAGATGGGCAATGCACCCTTTATGGAGAAAGTAACAAATTTATCAAAATAATCTACTCAAAGCATTGTACTGGGATAGTCAATCCATTCCTAAAATCACATCATAATAACTCATGTTTAGTATAATTAAATTGGTAGGAAAGTCACACTTATGGGTATATATGAGCTAAGTAGCTTGCAACTTAGCTAAAAGCATTTTCAGGGAATTGCTAGTTTTGTGACTCGAATGGCCATAATTATAACATAAATTAAGATTTAGGTTACAAAGCCTTAGTCTTTACTACCACATTAAGCACATCTTGGCAATCCTCCTTGCTGATTGATTCCTTCCTGCTATGTTGAAGCATTCAGGAAAAATTAATAGTTTCCTTGATTTCTCCTTATAAGTGATCCACTTGACACACTTCTAAGTAAGTGAACCTTATTAGTTGTTAAGTCTTTTCACTTAAAAGGGCATTCCAATGGGGTATCCATCTAACATTTGAGGTAAAACTTGGTTCTTCTTATTGATTTCATTTCTCAATTCCTTCTTATGCTTGTCTTTCTCTTCTCTCCTTGGACTATAACTCAAGCCTCAATGCTTAATTCATAGATTCTTAATAGGAGGTGTTTTTATCAATGTAAATCTTTTCATAATAGTAGTCCCACAAGCCTTACATAAAAATTTTCTACCTTGGCATTTTTAGTAGGAATCAAATAAGGAGCATATCTCTATAATTAGGTAAATCATGCATCATATTCAATGATTGAAAGACCTTCCCAATTGAAATACTTGAACTCTTGAATTTTACCTTATCGCAAGCTAGGAGGTGAAAAATGATCAATGAAAAGCTTTTGAAAAGTTACCCAAGTTAAAAGGCTCCGAGTGTGGATCCTAGTTTACTATAGTATATATGAACCAATAATGAATCATATCTAGTTGGTAACCTATTAACTCAATTAATAAAGAAGCAAGACTTTATAACATATTACCAATTCACTTAATCTACTCTAAGAACTAGAAAAGGTCTACTACTAGATGAAGATCGAAGTACCTTGGTCGCTTTATATTAAGAAACTCATGCGTAATTCTAAATTTGTTTTTTATTCCCCTGTAAGAAGGGTATATCCCCTCTCTCACTATTTTTCATGATCATGATTTTTATCACAATTACCTTGTTTCCTCTCACAATCTTTTTAGCCTTTATCCTAATTTGGCCTTTATATTAATTAAGAGCTTTATCTACTCAATCTAAAACATGCTGCAAGATATTTACAACCAAAGAAAGAAGCTGTTAATCACTCATTTTTCTATTAATATTTCTACTATTCTATGTTTGTAAACCCATAAAAGAATCCTTGTTTATGTTCACTATATCCTATTTTATGAGAATTTGAAATAATTAAGTAATGATATTTATTAAACATTTTATCATACACAAGCTCTACCACCTATATTAATGACATTATAGGAGTCAATCAAAATAGCATCAGTGATATATGATCCTGATACACACATACTGCTAGTATACTTTTTGCTAACACCTATTATGGTCACATATAGATATAATATAAGGGCCTCATCCCATTAAGAACATAAACCATACTCTGATATTAACTTTATCATAACTTAACCTAGATCATGACAAATGTGGAATCTATTATTTGATTTTTACTTACCTATCTCAATTCTCTAAATATTTTTTTCAAACACAATATTAAAGCAAGCATATTTTATTGAGGGTGAATATAAGGTATTTCATTCATCAATAGTATTTACATAAAAAGGAAGGTAAACTTGCTTATTTCTTTTCCATAATAGAGATAAACTAATTTAACTAACACATAAAATATAAGCTACAAGCCTTCTACCTTTTTTCCCTACATAGAATAAAGTTCTCTAACACTAGTTAGCATAATATCTTATGCTACCAAACCATTTTATGGAGTTCTTGATGACTTATTCTAAAAAAAATGGTGATGGGAGCTTAACTAATGAATCTATAATAGAAAACACAAAACAATAAGTTTAGGCATAGTAAGTAAATCATAGTATAATGAAATAGAGGATAACAATGTAAAACAATCCTTACTATTTGGAGGTTAATTTCCTTGTTTCTATAGCTTACAATTATAACTTGAATAAGACACCATTATTCTTTAAGTTTTCAATATAATATTAAAGGCTCACAAACTTATCTTATGCAATACATCATAATAGCAATATTTATTGAGCAATCAACAACAAATAAACATATATAAATAATTTCTTATACTTGAATAGTAATTTAACTTCCTTATGCCTCCAAGGTTATCCTTATCCTTTTACAAACTAAAGCCTTATTACTCCAGAATCTATTTTATCCCTTCACAAACTAATACCAATTATTAGGACACAGTACTTCACACTTCCCTTTTTCATTTGCATAAGCATTAAGTCTTTCTTTCTTAATTCAATAGTAACATATAATTCTTACTCAATCAATTCCAATTACGTTCATAAAACATGCAATATTCATATTTAATTCAATCATCATCATATGTTTCTAAAAGAATGAATTTTTCTTTTTACATCATAATAAAACTAGGTTTACTCATTTTCTCTTATATACTTAAACATATGTATTATGCCTTATAGTTCATATCAATCCTAAACACTCCTTTAAGAACTTATTTTCATTAAAACAAAGGGCTATCGTTGATTATGTACCCAACTATTACACTACAATAAATTAACATTCGTGCTACAAATTATGATATGGAAATTAAAAAATTCTAGTAATTTTATCTCTTGCCATAATAATAAAAAAAATTCAAACAATGTATAAAAAATTAAAAATTTTTGCTATGAAGAAACTTTACTTATGACAAAATATCACTTATGCTACAAACTAATCTATAAAAATATATTTCTCATGGTATAGTATCACTTTTGTTATAGAAAAACATTACTCGTAGCTAAATATCACTTGTATCACAAGTTAAGTTATAAGAACACTTTCTATATGATAAAATATCACTTATGCTACGAGAACATATTCCTTATGCTATAAATTAAGCTATAGGAACATATTTCCCATGACAAAGTATTATTTATGCCATAAATTAAGTTTACAGATAAAATCAAAGCCAAATATATCATTTCTATGGCAAATATACATATAAAAAAGACTAATTATAATAAATGTAATGTGCTGCAATACAGTAAACAATAAAAAATACAAATATTTATATCTTGAGAGTATTTAATAAATAGTTAATTCATCAATTAAATTAGGGGCCTTTAACTGATTGACCACAACAAATAGGTGTTTTGGTGTTTGATTGGCCCTTAACCAACAAAAATAGAAAAAGTTACAAAAACTCATCATTTCAATTAGTTAATTTATAAAATGTATATAAGAAGATAAAACTACCAAATAAAAAAAAAAGGAGTTGAACCCTAAACCTTAGTATATATAAGAAAAAGCGCAACTATTAAGCTCTTAAACATTTTTGTTTAATGTACAAAAATAAAAAAAAAAGTTATAGAATCCAACACTTTCAATTAGTTAATTTATAAAATATATGTAAAAGGATAAAATTGTTTCCCCTAATTTATGTACTTATATACATTATTTGATTAAAATGAGGGGAAAAAAAAAGAAGTTGAACCCCAAACTTTAAAATGTATAAGGGAGAATTGAGCCATTAGGCTTCTAAACATTTTTATTTTTTATGTAACAATTTAATATATATATATATATATATATATATATATATATATATATATTGAAATTTAATAGTTCTTTATAAATTAAAAATAACTATTTAACTTCTTATTAATTAAATTTACATAATAAAATTAATATACATAAATGAAAAAATATTATAATATATTAAAGATTATGTTATACAATTGTTTAATGAATTTAAATTCTTTGCATATTAAAAGTAAAAATTGATAAGATTAACTAATACCTATATATAATATATACATATACAATATTTTTTATTTTGTCATTCAATCCAATTTTTAAAATATCAATAAAACAAAAATAGATCATTGAAGATATAAAATATTATAAAAAGATTTATTTTTAATGAAGTCACTTTTTAAAAAAAGTTATGAAAAATAATATATATTATGAAAATAGTAAAATCATTATGTTATAATATATATAAATAGGATGATTCATGACATAAGTGATAATAAGTTTTATCATAGAAATATGTAATCACAAGTTTTTCTTTTATCACTATAATATTAAGAAAACTTTCATTAAAAACTTAAAGACAATAATTATTTAAAATTACATATAATTTAGTAATAATTAAATAATTATATTAAAAAATATTTAAAAGATTGATATATATATATATAATAGTCTAAAATCTTATTTTTATTTTTTATTAATTTTAATTATATCAATTTCATTTCTTGTAGATATTTTGTATAAAATTCATCCCTTATAAATAATAATTTTATTAATTTGGCCTATTCATTTGTATTTCTATTAATGGGTTGACAACTTGATAAATGAAAAAATAAAAATATGATATAAATAATATATGAGGAATAAAATTAATATTAAAAATGTATAAAGTATTAAATGATTTAATGTAAATTGTGAATGACAAAAATAAGTATTATAAATGAAAAAATTAAAAGAAAATAAATTTATAACTAAAACTTAAATATGCATAATAGTTTAAAGTTATAATTTTATATAGGTATTTATTCCATATAATTTAATTTTTATTAAAGGAATTTTTAAAAAATAATAAAAAATTACTTAAAAGATGTAAAAATTTTACTTTTTATTTTATAATAACTTAATTAATCACAATTAATGGAAAATATTAACAGATGAGCAAAATTAATAAATTAATTACTTATAAGAGATAAAATTAATACAAAACTTTGCAAAGTACAAACTTGAAGCAAGAAAAATTATTAACAAAACAAATATAGTTTTAGACTACTTAAAATAATTTTTAAAATAATATAAAATAATTTTTAAAATAAATTCATGAAACTTTTTAGTATTAGTACATTTTTATTATATTTATTTATATAATATTTTATTATATAATTAGTATCAAATTATTATAGTTACTTGTAAAGTTAATTGATTAACTAAATTTTTGTATAAAATATACCATATTATAATATTAAAGAAACAAACTAGCATAATGGTAAAACTTAGTATTCAATCATAGGGTAGTAGGTCTCTAGTCAAAATTGTGTAAAACATGCTTGTTACTTTTAGTAAACATGTTAGCCTTCTCATAAAACTCTCCTATAGCATACTTGGAAGAGATAATAGGACATTGAAGATTTATTGCCCATATAATAAAATCCTATGTACAACATGTTTGAACACAACATCACTAAGTTGCTAAACTACTTGCGTTTATCTAGTTGCAAGAACAATCCACACTAGAAACCTTTTAATACAACAAAAAAGGAGAGGGACAAATTCATTTTCAATGTTGTATGCTTCATTCCATATTTTCAAATATGTAGAGATGGCCACAAGCCAATACACTTGAACCTTTAGCTTAGTGCTAAGTTGTCCCATTAGGCTGTCAACACTCTACTTCTTTAAAAAGTATTTTGAACAAGAACCTACTTGCCAAAAGTAGATTACTTTTTCTTATGTTTGATAATCCTTTTTTGCCAAGCTCTGAGTGTCAAATTGGCACCATAATACACTAACATGAAGATAAAAATGGGAGGATCATAAATACATATTTTTTGAACACTTCAAATTCTTTAATCTCATCAAATTTTCTAAAATACCCTTAAACTTGGAAAAATTAAAAAAAATAATCTATAAATTCATTTGCTTCCAAATTCATTCCATAAGACCTCTACATCATAGTAATTTTTTATGCCAAGCTTTTTCCAAATCCAAGCATGTTTACTTATTAAACTAGTTACATTTAGTAATTTGTGACATTCTCCCTTATCTCAAATGCCAATGCCCTTATTGATGCCTTAATTTGACATAGCACCATAAAAAATTCTACTTACAGTTTTGAACTTTCATTTCAATTTTTAGCTTGCTCCTTTGAGTTACTACCTCGACTACTTTTACCTATGTTTTTGAGCACTTTAAATGTTCCCTTATCCTGAATTTAGGCTATTACTCCTGCAATGTTAGTATCCTTTTATCCAAATGCATAATCTATAAATATTAAAGAGCTTCCTCTATAGACTCTTTCAAATTTATCCCAACACTTTTAAGTATCACTATTCCACTAGCTTTCCTAAACTTGTTATTTTTGTAACTTATTCACCCTATTGTTACCTTTGCAACTATATGCTCACTACCTTGACAACTTATACAATTGCTACCTTTCTAGCAAAAGGGCATGCTAACTTTTAACTCATAAGAAATACTTAGCACTTTGAATTGCCTACTAACAAATATCTTACACTTATTGTTGCATTAGACAGATGTAGGAACTAAGATTTATGCCTAATTTATGCATAGGCCTTATATCCTTGCATACAAATTCACTTGCATTGGATTTAGTCAATTCATAACACTTCACAATGTCACTTTCACACTTAATTAAATCCCTTTTTATCCTATTTGAATTGACACTATCATAGTATCTCAGCCATCATAGCCTATATTTAGCATTTAAGCCCTATAACATCATGGTTCTCACAACCCCTCTTATCTCAAGCAACATCTAAGAATGTCTAGACTTTTATAACCTTATTTCAAGTGTGTTCCTTAACAAATTCTTCAGTGCATCCATTTTGATGGCTCCCTTACATTAACAACTTGATAAGGCTTAAGTATAGAGTCCTCTCACACTCTATCTTAAGTTTTATATTGCCTATGTATAAGCAAACATGAACTCAATTATTACTAAGTCTTTCTACTAAGTAACTATGTTGCACTAGTTTGTTGTCTCTCCTTCAAGTCATTATCACCACACCATTAAGTGACTATATAGTCTAACCCATTACATTGAAGTATAACTACTATTGTTATGCGACTATGATGTGCTAGTTTTTTAGCATCTCATCTCAAATCTTGTTGGTGATTACAAGCTCTTTATCAGATCCACAAATTATACACATTACATTAATTTTTCCAGATCTCTACTTCACTTACCATTTATGCTTCTTTGAGCAATATAAACAATACTTCCAAACTACTTAACATGATTTTGGACTATTCCTTTTAAAGTAATCCACTTATACCTTTTAATTATGGCCCGTATTTTTACACAATCAAGATTTCACACCTTGGTTTCACCAATCCTTCTAAAAATGGTTAAGCCTTTTAGCAAGACTAAAATTTCTACCTTTGGATAATCTGTTAATTCATTCATCCTTTTGGATGGTAGTTTTGTATACTTCAATGCTACTACTATAATTAAGCCCATAACCAATGTCCTATGCAATAAACTAGCCTTTTAGCATAGATGCTTATGCTAATTGCACAAATCTACATTCCTTCGGATGCATCATCCTCTTACACTATAGCTTTTTAGGCTATCTAACTTTTTATGCTTTTCGATCAAGTCTCTGACAACAACTTATCCAAGTTTAGGAATGATAGCTTCCCACATCCTTCAAATAGCATTGGATAAGTCACATTTAAACCAATTATAGTATCTTTGATCTTCGCTTACTAGCACAAATTAAGCACTAATACCATCTATCATAGGCTAGTAGCTCTATGGCTGAAATTATATGATATATACTTACCACTTTTAGTGAATATGCTAGTCTTCCTATAAAATTCTCTTGTAGCAGACTTGAAAAAGATAGTAGGATATGAATGATTTATCACCTATATAATAAAATTCTATGCATTATATGTCAAAAGGCAATAAAACCAAGTCATTGAACCATTCATGTATATTAAGTTGCATGAATAATCCACATTTAGAGCCTCTAGGTACAATCAAAAGGGAGAAGGATAACTTGGTTTATTGGTATATACCTCATTCCATCATTTTAAATATGCAAGAGATAGCTATGAGTTAATACACTCAAGTCCTTAGTTTAGTGCTAAGCTATTCTATTAAGCTATCAATACTTTACCCTTTTAAAGAGTATTTTGAACAAAAATTCATTTGTTAGAAGTAGACATGCTTTTTCCAAGTTATTGTAAGCCTTTTTTGCCATGCTCTAGGTGTCTAATTAGCACTATAATGCACCAACGTAAAAATAAAAATGTGAAAATTACAAATACAAGCTTTACCTCATTGAATTTATCAAAATATCCTTAATAGAAAAAATAAAATACAAGTACATTTGCTCCTAAATTTATTTCGTAAGACTTCTACATCATGCTTAATTTTTGGCCTAATTTTCATCCAAAATTGAGCATGTGTTACCTATTGAACTAGTCACTTTGGACCTATTGAACTAGTCACTTTAGAGATTTAGGTTCAATCCTTTATAAATGCAACTTACATTTTTTTAAACATATAAAGTTTTAATAGTTTACACTAACTTAATGTAGGTAAAAAATGTTAATAGATTTTAGCAAATGTGCAAACTAAATGACAAGTTAGCACTTAATCAAATCAATTATATAATTAATTTAATATGGATATATAAAAATTATTTTATCTAACTACGTTAAATTCCATAGAAATTTTATTTTATTTTTTTCCACCATTCTATTCATGGTAAGAATAATCTATTAGTCATAAGGTGAACCTATGATAAAAAAATTATTTATGGCACAAGACCTTTTTTTGTGTCAATTTTCTTACTATACTCATTTATACCACAAGTCCATTCAACTAGTATTCCTTTAGCTAAGTAGTATAACTATATAGTGCCAATTGTCTAGGTATAGTCAATTATATTCTCAACTACAAGTCATCAAACATGCAATTATAGTTAACTATGTAATCAACTATAAGCCTATTAAGAAGGAAGTCATATGTAGTTTACTACAATCATCTAAAGGCAAACTTATTACTTAATAGTTAATTATATACTTGATTATGTTTAGCCAAAAAGCAAGCTCTCTAGCCATGTTAACTATATAGTCGAGTATACCCTTCCAGAGGAAAAATCATTTTATGGTAATTGATCATTTAATTAATTATAAGACCTCACAAGAGTTACTCTTCAAGTCATAGTTGACTACTAGTTTAATTTTTCGAAATTCTAAATTCAAAAATACTTTTCATTTTATCATTAATGCATCCTACTTCATTTATTTGTCAATAACCACTCATTCCATCATTATCCCAGACATTATTACTTCATTATGGCATTTGTATCATACAAACAACATTAATTATGACTAATCTTATCATTTATGGAAAAAACTTTATAAACCTAAAAATATGCCTAGATTATAAATTTTAATTAAATCTAACATATTAACTTAGGATGATTACTCACCTAGTATGGATGAGTTAAGAGGAAGGTAGAATTAAAAAGGAATGGTTCCTAATAAACCAAAATCATAAAATTAGGTGTCAAGGTTTATTTTTCCTTTATGAACTCTAAACTTAGTTTCTCCTAATTTCAAAAGAAAATCAAATGAAATTTAGGAGAAAGGACGATTTTAAGATCTTTACCTTGATTGTGTGAAGAATTTGAGGATAAATAATATTTTTTTGGCTCAATTTAATGGAGGAATGAAGGAAGAAAGAGCGAAAAAGAAGTTGCATGATGGTTAGGGATTGAGACCCTAAAACTTATCAATATTCATACACTTATTTCTAGACACTTATAACTTCTAATATTTCTATTCTACTATATTTTTCTTAACTCTTTTAGCTTTTATTTCTTCTTTCTATTCTTTTCCAAATTTACTCATTGCAATATATCCATTCTCACTTATTTATTCATATTTGATATCAATAAAATTATTCCAATCAAATTGATCAATTTTAAAATTATTAGGTGGGCATAATAATATATAAAATGAAATCATAAGCCAATTCCTATCATGTATGCATAAATCATGAAATAATCAATGAACATACCAAAATGTTACCAAAAGACACTCATAAAATGCTTGTGGACCCATTTCTTTTTATATCTTCGATCTAGCTTTGTTCATCCCACTTCACCTTATTCCTTTGGTTTAACCTTATCCATCTTGCCATTAATTTATAAGGCACGTGCATTCCTTACTCCCATAAGGAAGTATATATGCATATATAAATATACCAGCTCATCTCCCAATACCTATGCTACCTTATGGTTGCTTAATTCATAATCTCACATTTTGTATATTTCTACACTTCATCAAATATTAATTTTATGGTCCTTCTCAAATATTTCATTATTCAAGCATGACAATTACCTCTCATAATATTTATGCATAATTCATAAAATTTTCAAATTTGTCATCCCCATATGAATTCATATAATTTGCATGTATGTATATTTTAGAAACTCATTTATACATAATCCACATGATACATGGGATCATATTTTAATTCATATATTCAATATTTTCATGTAAATTCACATCAAGTGCAAAAATGCTTAATACAATCATTTCATGAATGGGTGTGTATGGATATATGTGTGTATATGTGTATGTGTGTATGTGTAATGTATGTTAATTTTATGATTTTGCATGATGTGGAAGTGCTTTTACCCAATTATTCATCTAATATCATATTTCTCATACATATTTCATAACGCAAAAGACTACTTATTCTGCACTTTGCATTAATTCATAACATTCATATGATAAATAATATATCCTTAACATACCTTTATATTTTTAAGTTCACTCTTGCTTCCTAATATATCATTACTTCACCTTTACTTGAATAAGTGTAAATTACCAAATCCAAGAGGAATATAACGGATGGGTACTTGTGACTTACCTTATGAATCCCCTATCTAATGTATTTTATTTCTTCATAGTTTACAATAATACATATCTTTTTAATCTAATTACCTATTTATCCTTCTTATAAGTTTAAAACTATTATTAGCTAATTGAAACAACATTTAAAGGACATTTAATAAGGAATGGAAGGTACACGAGTCCACCATCAATTGTTTCCCTACATTTTTCCTTGTTACAAAACATTAATTGATAAGTAACCTTTTAGAATTGCCTAAATACAACTCTTTAATCTTCATTTACATACACCTTGTGTGTTTATTAGGGACAAGTAAATTTTTGGAATCAAGATTAGTAAGGAATAAAAGGGTATAAAATATATCTTCCTTTATCCTTCAAAATATTCATACTTCCTATTGTTGCTCAACAAATCATTTGCATGTATCTTCATGATTAGCACCTAATCAACCATTTTTTTTTCCAAAATCTTATAGGATAATTAAAAAGTAAAATTATAAGGATAAAAATTACGGGGTAACTAAACTTATGAATTTGATCAAATTCCATAAGCCTTTATTCATTTTGAAATAAATCTATCATTTTTCCAAAATTTTCCCTCCATGGCCATAAGTATACAAGGAGTTTTTTAAAGAATTTTTCTAATAATCTTTCACGAATTCTACCTTGAATCATATTTTAACATGATTATCTTAAAATTATAGCTTTAGATGTCCTCCATTTACCATGACTTAAATAAAACTTTAAACATGTATAACTATCTTGCAATTCCATTTGATCACTTATTTTATTTTCATTAAGAATATAAAAGAATCAACTATAACCTAAACATCCTTAAGGAGAGATGGACCACTAACCTTTGGTATTTTGATTTGGATGGAAAAAATCTAAACCATAAGATCAATCATTAACCACACTTCTTTGAAATCACAAGAAAACACTAAGGAATAGATATGTTTTTACTAATGAAGATAACTTTATCACTTTCCTCCTTAGTCTTACTATCACAGTTTAGCTTAAAAAAAGAGAGGAAATTTTTAAGTGGTTGTAATGTGTGTGTGCCATGAATGAAAGGAAGAAAAAAAGAAAGGTTATATTTTCCTTCTTATTTGTGAATGCCAATAATACCTTATCACTAATACTATTAGTTCATTAAAGATTCTTTCTCCATGCATTGATCCTTCTTTTTGTTAGGCCATCATTACCTTAATTTTCCTATTTACTTATTATCATAGTAAAATCATTACTTTGTAAAATTTCTTTACAATTTTTGCATTTAACTAATTTTAAGGAAATTTTAGGGCACATGGTGATCCTATTCAACCACCCCAATATTGGGTGCTAAGTGAACCCTTCCTAAGGCTAAAAATATTCCTTCTTATAGCCTAACTATAGTATGTTAACCCCTTATGGCCAGGTTTGTTCCACTCTTAACAAAATTCCCAAATTTGGCCCTCAACCGTATTTTTATAGAGTTAATTTTACTAAGCTTTAGAAAATCCATGACATGAGATTTTTACTCTAAGTATACTTATATATCATTTTAATCATAAATCATGCATTAATCAGTTCTTATGATAAAAAAGTTGTAATATCCCAATTTTAAATTTATAGTTATATAAATTTTGATACTTATGGATAACTAATTAATTAATTATTTATTTATTTAGTTAATATTTGAAATTAACTTTACTTTGTGTATTAAAGGTTTAAAAATATTAAAGATGATACCAGAGATAATATTTAAAAATTTATTTATTTTTATATATGGCTATGCTAATTTAAGATTCATATGAAATTATTTTCATAAGGAATTTCCTACAAGTTAGAAATATATTAGTGATTGTGAATAGTTACGATTTAGTAAGAGAGTTAGGTAATTAAGATTAGTGGTTAAGATTTTAACTATAAAATGAGTGAGTGCACTTTAGCACCATACAATAAAAAACCTATAGTTAAATTTTTTGCATTTCCTCTTTCTTCTTTTAGTAAATTTTGAATAGCTTCTCTTGGTTTTTGTGCTGTCTGAGTTCTATTTTTAGCTACTGTCTCCTTGTATTTCTTAGGTATACATACAATAGCTCTTTTATTATTTTATTTTGTTGCATTTTGTACAAAACTACCTTTTTTCTACTTTTTCAACAACTTCTATCGACTTTAGCTATTACTTCTCTCTTTTCTCCAACTCCACTACCTTGTTTTCTCTTTCTTTTGGTCTACATCTTCTTTCCTTCTTTTCTCCATTGTGAGTCTTCTTCTACCTGCTATTCATGTTCACGTGTCGTAGCTATTAGGAGGCGGTTCCCTTCAATTTATGAGTTTTATAGTGGTAGTTATATACTCACTAAGTTTCTATAACTCACTTTGTTGTATCTTTATTATTTTTTAGATTAAGACTTGAGCTTTTGCATTCATGGAGAAACAAGACTACCTTACTAAAGATCTGATAGTTAGGAATACAATCAGCATCCAAATAAAGAATTGTTGGATTATTTAATATGTTGAATAGATTATATGTGGATAAGTTTGAAACTGTTGTATTGTGTGTACGTTGATTTCTATTGTATCTGAAAACATTCATAAGTTTTGTATTATAAGGCATGTAACCCTCGAGAAGTGTTCAAAAATAGAGGAGATTCTACCTATTTTTCCATTAAAAAAAATTAAAGCAAATTTCATGTTCCCCCTAGAATTTGGAAACTCTCATTAGTTAGAAAGAGTAAAAATTTGTTAAGGCTTGTAGAAATTAGTAATGGGATCCATGTCAGTCACGATTAAGTTAGCTTGCGACAAAAGTTGTACTTCAAATACTAAAGGTCAGCTAGTACCACTTTATTGGAATTTCACCTATTTTCAAAAAATACTAACATTAATTGGTTTGGACATAAATTATGAGAATTTTATAGGTAAAAAGCCTTATACTTCTTCTTTTTGAATCTTTTTACAATTCACGAATTGGACATTTCTATCAAAGGTTATAACAAAAACACTTTTAACTATGTAGTTAGCATAAAAATGCAATTGCCAACCAATCCCTTAGTCAATTTTATGTTTATCATGTTTAGGCTTTGTTATAGCCTAAACTAACTAATTCCATTCGTATATGGCTATTTTCCTCCTTAAGTACACTCTAAATTGCCTATTTTGTACTTTGGATGGTATATATACACTTATGTATATGTAAATACCCTTAAATAGTAAGTTTGGCTTCTGTGATGTTTTTGCTTGCTCTATTGTGCATTTATTTTTGTCAAGGCTTAAAATTTCCTTGCTAAGCTACATGAAATAGATTTCTAGAAGTCTATAGAAAATTATGGCTAATTATCCAAAATAGAATAGGATCTTCATAAAGTTGATCATTATAAGTGTTACAACGAATTGAATTAGAGAATTCAATGGCAAAAAGAAGGAGATTCATTAGATATTGTTTGCCAAGGCCTCCATCAATTCCTTTAAGTTTTATTCTTGCAAATGTACTTTCCATGCAGGATACGTAACACATTAGTTATAACTATATAACATAATAATAACTATTATATAATATAATAATAGCTATATAATTATAAAGAAATTGTATACATATGAAATACAAAAAATAAAAGATGAAATAAACCCGCCTAAAAATATTCATTTTACTTTAACTAATGCCTTTAGGCATAACCATACATAACATAGAAATCACTTCAAGAAAAAGTGGGCAATTAACTAGAGTAGTATATAGTATCAAAAATAGAGAAAATATAAAGGAAATGAATACATATCTATAGTATTTAATTAAGTAAAATAGATAAGACACAATCTATTTGGATTATAGTAGCCACATGAAGTAGTTCAAACTAAACTATCATGCAGAAGAGATCTTTAGGACTTCACATAGAAATGGTAGCACTATAGATTAACACCAAAGTTGGAATTATAGTGAGATGTATAAACACATTGTGTGTTAAAAGTCCCTACTTGACCATAGTTTGTATAAATCCTTTTTATTTTTTCTTTCTTAAAGAATACTTGCATACTATGCTTTTCATTTGAAAAAATAAGTACTCCAAAGTATTGAGTTATAATTAATTTCCTCTAGTTGTCACCAAATGGGTTGAAATTTTACTTTCATGGTTAAAAATTTTTCATCTATTTTTGTAGACTTGTATTTTCACTTTAATAATCTTTGAAATTAACCATAAGTTTAATAATTTAAGCAATCAAATTATCAATTTGTTGGTGTAATGTTGCATTTCTTGAGTTTAAATCTTGAATTTAACCTTTTAGACCAACAACTTGTTTAATAGCTGCTTATCCACTTTCTAATTTCATGTTAGAAATCACTTGCTTTGTGACATCTTTCATAAAAGACCTTTGACAATAAGACAACTAACCAAGATTCACTGCTTTTTGTTTTCTCAACCATTTGTGAACTTAAAGCAAATGCATCAGACATTCATTCTTGAATTACTTTAATTGAGTCTAAAAGGAAGATTGCATTTTCTAGGCCATCATAAACTAAGAACTCATTATCAAAGACTATAGGTTTTTTTGTACAAATAGATTTGTCATAATTAAAAAAAAGGTTTAAGACTTATGCATATAAGGGGACATATCAAGTAATAAGGTATTTTTATGTGAGAGATATAAGAAGTGAATTATAATCATTGGATCTTGTTTGCAAAGTTAGGTTTAAAACATAATTAAATGTCATGTAAACATTTAAGAAAGTCACATAATCATTTAAAAAAAAGTGACATAACTTTATATTTTAATTATAGCATTTCAATTTTGAAGTTAATGACCATAATTCATTTCTCTCACTCATGCATAAAAAAACATTTCTAATTTGATATAATTAAAAACAAAACTTACTATTGTGTGCAAATTTGTTTACTGATTGACTTTTAGAGCCCTTAAAGGTTGAGATTTTAAATTGGATGTAAAATGGAAAAGGACTGACACTTGAAACAATTGAAAAAGTTTAAATTAAATGAGTTTAACTATTGACTCAAGTTTACAAGGAAAGTAGGAAAATGTTGGTGAAACTTTAATTTAAAACAATTATATATGTGTTTAGATATAATTAAGATTTACTTATTTGATTTGAAATGATTAAGGGTAATAATTTATATTTATGTGTTTTATTCATGCGATTCAAACTTACCATGGTAAAAGGTAATAACAACTTCAACAAACTCAACCCAAGCCTGACCTAAATAGTAATTTTATTGTGTTAGATTAACTTTTTTATTAAACGTGTCAAAACGAGTTAATCTATTTAGCTCGTTTAATAATCCCAATTAAAAAAATTTTATTATAAATTTATACTTATTATTTGCCACTAGCTAAAATTATTTTTAATAATTAATTAAATATTTTATTAGAATTTTATTGACATTTTATTATTATATAAAATGAATCTTTTTATTATATAATTATTTAATTTTAGTTATTAATTATTTCTTAAATAATATTTATAAAAAATTTAACTCTAATTATTAAATAGGTTAGTTTGTCAACCTATTTAATTTTGAGTCAATCCTAACTAGATCATTTATTATTTATGTTATATAAGTTGACTTGTTTATAACCCTAACCTATATAAGTTCAACTCAAACTCATGAAAGGTACATTGTATTTGTGTCGAGTTATTATGTCATTAAAAAATTATCACACCTGGTAATGATTGTATATAAATTTAAGCAAAAATTTATTGAATTTGCTCAATATAAACTACTGAGGTGAACACATTTAGCAACCATTCTCACTTTAATAAGATTTAATTGGATAAATATATCCTATATTATTTCTTTTTCTATAAGTAATAACTAGATATATAATATATGAAGAAATATACTTTAATCACTTATGGTATCACCTTATTTGTAATCCATCCACCTATTTTTTAGAAATATAAAAATGAGATTACATATGATTTACAATGCTAACACATTGTCCACATATGTTAAATTTCCATCTAAATTAACCAAAGTAATTAGCTGTGAGGCACTTGACTAAAAAAATATTAGTCATAATTTAGCTTAACTTCACTAATTTATAACAAAATTTCAATATGGAAACACAGACATCGCCTAATCATTGAGTAAATGCATGTGGCTTAATATAAGATAATAGGAGTCTATTTTTAGAAATGCCTATCTCTAGAATATTCTCCTAAGCAAGTATTTAAAAGTCAAAGATATAATTTTGGATTATTTAATTTATTAAATAAAATCATATTAATAATTTGATGGAGTTAATATTTAATTTTTAAACATTTATTATAGATATAGTCCAAATTTGGAATATCAAATGAATGAGATTTATATAAATCAAATATATTTTAAATATTAATTACAGATATATTTTTAAATAGGAAATATCCAATTAAAATATTTGAAATTTAAAAATTAGGAATCTTAATGATGCATTATGATTCTTAATGAGATTTATTAGACTTAATGAGCCATCTTGAGCCTTAATGAAATACTATTGGCTTTAATGAAATGTTATGATTTTTAACAAGACATTATGAGTCTTAGGATGTCAATAAAGATGTTTATTTGTCCTAATCATTTTCTATAAATAAAATCCTAGGGTTCTAGTTTTTATATCGAAAGGAAATTAAAAAGAGTTTCAAACTTATTGAAACTTAAGAGTTCCAATTTTGCATGAAAAGAGTTTTAGACCAATTGAAACTCTCTTTATTAGTTTTCAAAGAGAAATTAAAAAAAAAAGCTAAGTAAACAATTTGTTTTCTAAATTTTTCTTGATGCTTAAGTTTAAATTCATTAGTTCTAATAATTTTTTATTCTTTTTGCATAGTACTCAAGGGCCTACACCCTAAATGTTCATCCTTGAAACATAATCTGGAAGATCTTGCAGATGGTAATATGAAAATCTTGTATTGGCATCTTCTTCAAGAACACTAAGTAATGTTTCTAATGTAATGTTTATATATATATATATATATATATCTGATCATAAGTATTCAATCCTATTTATTTTTGCTATGTTGTGTTTTAGAGAAGTTTGTTAGAAGTTTTAAAAGATAAATTCTTTCTAAATGGTAACAAAATCAATTTTCAAAACTACTTTTTTTTTAATGGTAACCAATAACTAGTATGTTAATTACCATTTATAAAAAAGTTCTAAAAATTGATTTAGTTAGAGAACAAATTTAAAAAGGTATTCTTTTGACTTTTCTAAAATACAATGCAATGAAAATAAATAAGATCAAAAATTTATGATTATATATATATATGTGTGTGTGTGTGTGTGTGTGTAAACATTATGTTAAGAAAATTACATGGTGTTATTAAAGAAGACGTCAACAAGAGATATTAAAGACTATCATCTGTAAGATTTTCAATGTCTCAAGGATAAACACA
Organism: Sindora glabra; assembly: GCA_020226215.1. Lineage (NCBI taxonomy): Eukaryota > Viridiplantae > Streptophyta > Magnoliopsida > Fabales > Fabaceae > Sindora > Sindora glabra. The sequence continues at coordinate 78,731,599 of CM035227.1, forward strand.
TAGGGTATAAGCCTTTAAGTACAATATAGGAAGAACAAAAGATTATCAGAATTGATAAATTCAAATTTAAGCACCAAGAACAATTTGGAAAATAAATTGTTTACTTAGATTTTTGAATTTTCTCTAAAATCTAATAAAGTTTCAATAAATTTGAAACCCCCTTCCATATTCATATGAAAAATAAAACTTCAGAGTTTTGATAGGTCTAAAACTCTTTTCATAGTCTTATATAAAATAGAACCCTAAAGTTTCAATGGATTTAAAACTCTTTCCAAGTTCCTTCCCTGAAAACTAAAACCATAGAATCTTATTTATAGAGAAGGATTAGGACAAAAATTATGTCCATTGACATCACAAAATATCCTCATTCATAATGTTACATTAAGGCATGTAATGTCTCATTAAGAATCATAACATCTCATTAAGGCCAATAATATTACATTAAGACTTATGATGGCTTATTAAGGCAAATAAATCTTATTAAGGTATATAATGCATCATTAAGATTCATGATGACTCATTAAGGCTAATAACATTCATTAAGGCTCATAACTAATCATTAAGGATTTCCAATTTTCAAATTTCAAATATCCCTTATTGGATAATTCTTATTTGAAAATATATCTCTAATTAATATTTTAAATATATTTAATTCATTTAAAACTTATTTATTGGATATTCTTGATTTGGAATATATCTCCAATAAATATTTTAAAATTAAACATCATCTTTATTATATTCCTAATATGATTTTATTTAATAAAGTAAATAATCTAAATCGTATATTTGAATTTTAGGTAATTGCTTAGGACAATAATCTAGACATTGTTATTTCTAAAAATTGAATTCCACTATCTAACTATACTAGATCACATGCATAGATCCAATGATTAAGGCATACATGTGTTTCTATATACTAGTCTAATAATCTTTTCTAAATTAGCTTGATCTAATAACAATATGTGCAAGTCCTTAAGCTAGTTCGAGGATCTTATATATATATATTTGGCTCTTAAAAATTAAACACTTTAATTATTTAATTTCAAAGTTCTTTCCACTATGAAATTGAAACTACACTCCAATTGTATATGCCTTCATTTAGATAAAAGTCCAAACAAATTAGTAGCTTCCTTAAATTGTTTTCTCATGCTACATTAATTCTTTATTTACACCCTTTTCCATAACATTTATTTAAATTGATAAAATAAATTTAATTTATCTTAATACTTACTAATTTCTTTAACGATCATCAGTTAATTTTCTTCTAATTTAATTAGAACTAATGTGTTTAGGCCTAAAACTTTTGATCAAGTACCAAAATCCACTAAAATTGTTATATCAAAAAATTTTATATTGTGACACTATAATTATATTCTTAATGAATATATTAACATTTAATTACAAAGTATATTGACTTGCAATTGAGTCTCACTCATTTGTAACTTAAATATAATTATATCTATAAAAATATAATTATATATAATTTAAGATTTATAATAAAGCAAATTAATGTCTATAAAATTCCATTTATCTTGCCGGTAGTCATATGAATTTCATTTATGATCCTATTTGGTATATCAGGTGCATTTATAAATTTTATACAACCAAAATAAGCCATATATTCCAAAATTTACAATAACATTAATAAGGTGCCTAACTTTAGTAATACACTACTAATAATAATTTTTATTAATTGTAAATAACTTCTATTCATATCTTTTATGAATCCATATTATGATCATTTAAGTTCATATTACACAACTAATTGAACCTTTATTCAATTTTTATGCAAAATAAGTGTTTAGAAAATAGTTATAATTATTTCAATTAAAAATGAAATAACTTATAAAAATCATTTACCTTTATAAGTTCATTTCAAACAATCTCCCATTAGATCTTAAAGCAATTAAGGAATCTCCTTAATCTTAATATATTCTAAATGCTGATAATTGCTCACATCCAATATTAATTGAAATAATAATTAATACATTGGTTATGTCTTTTAATTCTCCATATTGCACTATATCTTATACAAAACTCTTTTGTACTTTAAGTATCTTTATTTCTTTGGTTGTACTAGTAACTCATTATCTAACTATTATAACAATTCAATGAGAAGTGGTTTTTACCACTAAAAGCTATCTCAAATTCTTGTTAAGAAATTTTTTAGAGTCATAAAACCAATATTTTGTTACAACTCGATTTTCAAGTATTGTAACTAGCGTGAAGATATTTAATTAGTATATATTTACTAATTAAATACTTTTACAAGTCGTGACACTCTACAAACTTGTCACCACTATTACTATTATATTGTATATAATAGAAAAAATATTTACGGTTATGTAAATATTGATATACATAGATGTGAGAGAGAACTAATTTATATTAATAGGTATAATAAAGGAAACACATACATAAGTTTGGAAAGTATACAAAACATGTTACTAATATATACATAACATTTTAAGAAAGAGTACTCCTCATTAAATAAACTAAACTATCTTATAAACTATTCTCTTGGCCCACTTTTATAGAGTGGGGAAAGGGTCTAGTGCATATATCAATTTATCTCATTGGGACTATAATTAGTATCTACAAAAGAAATAACGTACACGAGTGTAAGTAATAAAGAATACTCAGTAAATGACTAATTTTCTCTTTTTCTAAAGAGTTTTTACCATAAAAGACTAAATATGTATCTATATATTAAATCATTACATAATAAATTCTTAATAATATTTACTTTAAAATGATACTTATTTAAACTATTAAGCTAAATGATTATACTTAATACTCAGGTTTCCCTCTTATATCTTTGATCCCGTCTTACACTCCTTTTCCCCTTTATAACTTCAATCCCATGTAATGCCCCTCCACTCTAAGCATAAGTCATGCGACTAATGCATACTTTCTCTACATATTGCAAATAAGTATCAAGCTATCATAGGCATCAACCTTGATGAGATATCTTTGGCATCAACCATGTTAGGACACTATAGGCATTAACCATAATGGGACACCATAGGCATTAACTATGCATTTCAATATTACATAATATAGGGCATGGTCAAAATATCAATTATTTCATAGAGGTTTTGTTAACAAAATTTGCCATCCTCATGTATTCAACCTTCAACAACACATATCAATATATTTAATATTCATGTACAATCTTTTCATTCAAGATAAATAGCTTAAGCTTTATTAATTGTATCATAAGTCTTATACATAATCCTATTTCAAGGTTAATATTCAACCATTCCATTTACAATAATAACAACATTCAATGATTTGAATGGCTAGCGAGGTGTAACTTAAGCATCATCCATGATTCATGATCATGTAATGTTATATTTAAGGTTATCATGTACAACCTTTCCATCTATAATTATAGAAACATATAGCTTTTGTGAATAGATATTCATTTTATTCCAATATCATCAACCATTTTATAAATTCAAATCATTTCTTATTGCTAATTACCCAGTAGGTATCATGTTTTTGGTACCCTTTAAGGCTTCCAAATTAATTCTAATTTCACTAGGATTTATCTTGACATTCCCAATATAATGTTACACATCAAACATTAATTAATTTACCCCATTTTTTCCCATAGTTACCATTCATATGGAACCAAAAATGGAAAAATGTAAAATAGGATAGCATAAGGGCACTTGCAATCCAAGCCTCTTTTAAGTATCCAAATTATCTCCAATCATCACCAAATATTGATACAAGATTCCTAACATGTTAAATAAAGAATAACTTAATTGTTATGCAATAAATTTCATGGCTTTGACTCTATGTTAAGGATACAAATCTAAAACTACTAAATTCAGATAGCATTGAAGCTATCAAAACTAAACTATCATTTAGGTAATTGAATTAACTCTATTTGCTACCAAATTTCGACACAAGCTTACTAACATCCTATGTTTGAAAATTTTCATAATTTTTCTCATTCGTTTAGTATCTAAAAAATGTTCAACCTCGAAACTAACTAGGACAAGGGTCTGAAATGGATAATTTTGAGTATCTTATCTATAACTTGACTTTTTATGCATTTAAAAATTTTCAAAAATTCCTAATTTTATCTACAACCATCCTAACACTAAATATGAACTTAAAACGTCAATGATTGGAATTATAAAAATTTATAACTATGATTCCAAAGGTAAACAAAAATACATTCTTAACATCTCTTTGACAAAATTTCTCCCTATAGTTCTTTATGGCAATTTTCTAAGAAAAGATCCTATAAATTATTTCATGCTCATTTTAATATCATAATATGAATATTATATCTTCATATTAGTATTTACACATCATTAAAATCAAACTCAACCATTTCACAAATCAGCTTCTCTTCCAATTTAACCAAATCATTAAATTTCTTTATTTTTCATGAAAAACTCAATAAAAGAAGAAGTAATTGGCACTTAACTTTTGATTGTTATTGAAGACTTAAAATCTCTTGATTTCCCTCTTCCTCTCATGGCTTAAAGGCTAGCCAAAGTGAGCAAAATTCTCATCTTTCCAAATGGCCTAAATATATATATGCACAAAACCCTAATTATAAAAATATCTCCAATTTCTTATTATTATTCATTGATTTTTAAGAAAAATATTTGGACAATTTTTGGCTGCTATGGATGTCCAAGTGCCCTTCTTTAGCTAGAAAATTATTACCCTAAACTAATAAAAATAAGCCATCTTCAAAGATAAAAAATATTTATTAGAAATTAGCCACGAGTTTTCCATCTTTTTTTACTTATATCTTTAGCTTCTTTTAAAAGCATAGGCCCACATTTTTTACCATTAAAAATCAGAATTGGACCTCTAAAAATTAGGGTAAACTAACCTAATACCAATAAAAATTAGCCATTTAAAAAGACAAAAAGTATTTATTAGAAATTAACCTTAAATTTTTTATTTTTTATATTTTTATCCTTAAATTTTTAGATATTTTTAGGCCTTTATTTTTTAACTTTCTATACATTTTGAGCCCAAAATAATTAATTTAAGTTAGTTTAATTTACTAAGTTTTTAGTTCAATTTTTCACTTTTTTAGTTTACCCGGATCTTGAAATTCCAATAAATTCCTTTACAAAATTTCCTAACCTTATTATTAAGTTTTTAATTGAATTTTTATCTATTTTGATGCCTAATAAAATTCTCATAAAAATTCTAGTTAAGCTTACTCCAAAATTACTCCTATAATTCTTTTGAATTTCATCCGATTTTCCTACCATGTTTTCTAATTCAAAGTTTTCCTATTTAAATTTTCTCTATAATATTTATGAGGATATTACATATTTAGTATCAAGACAACTAAATTTCTAGTCTTTTTACAAAATATCATAAAGCTTTGCTATATTTTTCTCTAGAGATCCACTTCCTAAATTAAGTTGGAATGTTAACTTTTTTGAATCTATATTTAACGACGACAATATAGAATTCATAAGTCAACCTTATTCTTATTCCGGTTAATATCCACTGATCATGCCCATAATATATCTAAGACTACTGATATATGTTTAGACTTTCCATATGAGAAATTCATAACAAAAGTTATATTTCTCAAATTTTATTTTATTTTTCAAAAGTTGAAATTTTGACTAAAAATTATAGTAAAAAGATAAAATATTTTCTTAAGGTTTATATTGCTTAACACAACATTAGTACCTTCTTTATGTTATTTAGGATATATCAAGTTTCTTATTTACTTGATCATGTAATGGCATGGTTAATAAAACTTAATGTTGCCTAGATCCTTTTATACTAAATAGTATTACAATCTATCTCTTAAGTTTTAATAATATTCCTATATCATTTTCGAAGAATAAATACCATCTATATTCAAGATCTAGAAGTAACATTACTGTTTTGTGCATTTTAGTTTACACATGGATCATTAATATTTTGAAAAATACTATAAGTTTTATTAAGTCTAATATTTCATAATATTTATACTTGCTTCAATCCATTGATTGATATCTACAACGTGCATCCCATTTGTAGTTAAACTTTTGTATGAAACCTTTAAGTAATTATGTTTAAATACATTTTATTAGGTATTGACTAAAATGCTTAACCCCATCATTTGTTTCTCAATTATCATAGTTGAGATTGAATGTAAGTGAACTTAGCACTTTGATAGATCTCAAACTCTATAATTAGATAAGAAATATTTGCCAGTTATAGATGTTGTTCCTTATCCATCCATTACTTGTTTTCAATTCCTTGTGAGTCTAGTCATTCCTTAAAGGTTTCACCCTTTTAAGTGTCATTATAGGAATTCAACACAACTGAAATCTTCAAATTTCAATTATTGTTTCATAGCCTTTTCAACATGTCTTAGATTCTAGGGTTATGAATCATATTTTTGTGAGATAGTGTATATCCTAAACACATGATTTATGTAAAATTAATCACCTTCCCACTATGACAACGTTCTTCGTGTTGTCTTTGCACAAGTCATTATCTTGTACTATTGTTCATTATAATTTCTACTTATTTAAGAATAAGTATAGAAATTCTAGAATTTATAGTATGACCAGAGAATCTCATAAGCATTGCTATGCTCTTTAGTTTGTTCATCCTCATTTAATCCTTCTCTAAGAAAATAATTTTCTTTAAAAATTATTTATGAGCTTTTATTTTTTCTATCTAGATCATTTTGGGAAATGTATAATCTTCATAATTAAACTTCAATTTATAAAACTGATGACTTATTTATAAATAAAGTATAAACAAAATTTGTATCTTATTTATAACTCTATAGGTGTCTTTCATAATTTACCAAAGTTTATATCATTCAAAAGATTTGCTATTGTGCACAAATCATTTCTCCAAAGAAAAGACACATAATGTTGAATCATTTATTATTGTTTTCACCATATCTAAGATAGTCTTTTCATTTTTGTTACTTGGGTTGCCTAGGCATAAGCATGAGAGATTAACTCTCTTATTTCTCAAGTTTTTCTTATAAAAGTTATCTAATTTCTATAGGAATAAAAAATTCTCATTAGAGTAAATATAATTACTTCTCTAACTTAGATCTTTTAAGTTTATCAAAATTCAAATTTGAGACCAATTAGATACCAATACCTATTCTCAATGTAATTATCAACTAAGTTGATATTATTCTCTAAACTTCTATAATTTTTATACATTGCTTATGGACACCATACAAGTTTATAGCCCATTTAGACTTACACACTTAACATTTTTCATTCTAAATAAGGTATCTATGAAGTAATAATTAAAACCTAATAGGTCCAAAGATCCATTTTTTATCTTTGTTTATATCCTATTTTGGTTGATGTAATCATGACTTTAAGGCATTGAACTTGAAATAACTATTCTTTGGTGCCATATAAATACCAACAAGATATAAACAAACAATAATTTACAGTTTTTCCAAATTGTCAATAACCAAAACATGTAATAATTTTATTTCATAAACAAAACAAGTTTGGAAAAAAACTAACTTTATTTTAATACAATTAAAATAAAAAGTAAACATGAAGATAATTAAACTTGAAAAACAATATCCTAATGATGTTGTTCTATGATTGGTTCATAATGAAGGTTCATCCATCACTCTTCCATCCAAGTATCTTTTTTCATTTAAGCAAAAGGTAAATTCCTTTCTTGTATCTGCTAAAATTGAGAATTATATAAATAATTCTTATGCTAGAATTGGCTTATAAAAATTGAAGAAAAATAAAATGCAAAAATAAATCAAAAGGGGAACATGGTAATACGGGCCATCCATCTTGTTACAAATCTAGATGAAAAAGAAAAGCAAATATCTACCATGAATTTAGACAAATCATTGCTTAAAAATTATAAACCACTATAATATTAAACATTCACCATAGCATTAGATTATAATATGCATAAAAAAATATAATCCTAATACCACTCATCTAACACATACATCATATGTAAAATCAAAGAGTGAATGCTAACAATAAAATATTCATACATACATATCATAAACTTACTCTGATACTAATTGTTGGTTACCATTTAGAAAAAAAACTAGTTTTGAACACTGATTTGGCTTGAGAATAAGTTTTAAAAATTTCTTCTTTTAAAACTTCTAACTAATTTTTCTAATATACAATGTAATGGAAATAAATAGAATTGAACACTTATGATAATATATATATTATATAAAGAAGATTACATGGTGTTGTTGAAGAAGATGCCACCATAAGATCTTTAGATAACCATCCACAAGATCTTCTAGACTATATCTTAAGGATGAATGCATAGGATGTGGGCCCTTAAGTACTATAAAGGAAGAACAAAAGATTATTACAACTAATAAATTTAAATTTAAGCACTAAGAACAATTTGGAAAATAAATTGTTTACTTAACTATTTGAGTTTTGCATTGAAATTAGATAGAGTTTCGATAGATCTAAAACTCCTTTCATATTTGTATGAAAATCAAATCAGAGCTCTAAATTTTTGCTAGGTTTAAAACTCTTTTCATATTCTTATAAAAACTAGAACCCTAGAGTTTCAATAGATATGAAACTTTTTCCAAGTTCCTTCTTTGAAAATTAAAATTCTAAGATCTTATTTATAGAAGAGGATTAGGACAAGAAACTATGTCCATTGACATCTCAAAATGTCCCTATTTATAATGTCATGTTAAGGCTCATAATATTACATTAAAGCTTATAACATCTTATTAAAGCCAATAATGTTCCATTAAGGCTCATGATGGCTCGTCAAGGTCAATAAATCTTATGAAGGCATATAATGCATTATTAAGGTTCATGATGGCTTATTAAGGCTAATAATGTTTATCAAGGCTCATAATGCATCATTAAGGTTCCCAATTTTCATTTTTCAAATGTTTTTAATTGGATATTTTCTATTTGAAAGCATATCTTAAATTAATATTTTAAATATATTTGATTTATTTAAAACTCATTCATTAGATATTCCTAATTTAGAAAATATCTCCAATAAATATGCAAAAATTAAATATCATATTTCAAATTTATGATATGATTTAATTTAATAAAATAAATAATTCAAATCATATTTTTGAATTTTACATAATTGATTAGGAGAATATTCTAGAAATTAGCATTTCTAAAAATGATAACTACTATTTAACTATACTAGGTCACACGTAAAGACCTAATGACTAGGTCATGCATGTGTTTCTATATATCAATCTAATAATCTTTTTTCAATCAACCTATCTAAAAGCAATATGTGCAAGGCCTTAACCTAGCACAAGGATCTTATGTGTACATATATAATTGGCCCCTAAATAATTAAATATTTGAATTATTTAATTTCAATTATCTTTGTACCATTAAACTAAAATTGCACTCTAATTGTATATGTCTTTGTTTAGATAAAAATCTAAACAAATTAGCCCATATCACATTAATTCTTCACTTATGCCCCTTTGCATAACATTCAATTAAATTGATAAAATTAATTAAATTTATCTTAATACTTACTGATTTCCTTTAATGATCATTAGTCAATTTTCTCTTAATTTAATTAGAATTAATTTGTTTAAGACTGATAATCAAGCATCAAAATCTAGTAAGATTGTTATATCACCAAATTCTATTTGTTCATACTATAATTATATTCTTAATAAATATATCAATACCAAATTATAGAGTATATTAACCTATTATTAAGTCTCATTTATTTACAATTCAAAGGTGATTATATCTATAAGAACATAACAATATATAACTTATGACTTAGAGTAAAGCAAATTAATCCTATGAAATTCCACTTATCTTGACAATAGGCATATAAATTTCATTTACGATCATATTCGATACATCAAGTACATCTATAAATTTTATATGACCAATTTAAGCCTTATATTTCAAAATTTATAGCAATATTAATAAAATGACTAACTTTATTTAACACATTGCAATTAATAATTTTTATTAATCATAAATAACTTATACTTATATCTTTTGTGGATTCATATTATAATCAAATGAGTACATATTATACAACTAATAATAATTATACTTTTATTCAATTTTTATGTAAAATAAGTGTTTAGAAAATACTTATGACTATTTTAATTAAAAAATAACTCACAAAAATCAATTACTTTTATCAGCTTATTCCTAACAAAGATCACCCCTAGCATTGTCAATTTTGTCTTTTTGATGATCCAAATTCATTATTGATTTACGAGAGAATTCTACGATGCAACTTATATTAACTTGCATTTAGTAGAGTCAACTTGCTGAAAATTGAAAACAATTTCGTTTGGAGTCCATATACCAAATCAAGAATTTAAATTACAGTTCACGATAATAATATAGCATATAATATTGTAATTGATAACAACACCGCAATCATGATTTTTCGTGATTTTATGTAGTAATGGCTGTACCGTATCTTCAAAATTAGTGATTCTTACGCCTTGCCAATTATTTTCCTACACAATCTAAACCACAAAATCAATTATGAGTGCTTAATGCCACTGGCTATTAAAGTCTTGCAAACCACTCGATAGGCTTTATGCTTTGTTTGAGATTAAAGTTTAATGCCAACATTCATTGCTTTTCAAACTTTAGAACTCATGAAACTCTTCCACCAATCAATGAATTTTAATTTAGGAATTATGCACTAAGCTGAAGAAAAATTGCAAATGTTGAGTCAAAAGTGGCAATGAACTTCGGTCAAGTTAGAACTAGTAGTTTGGCACGCGATTTACACATAAATAATTCTTATTTGATTAATTTGAATAAAAATGTAATAAAAGTGGGTGTTAATTGTATAACTTGTAGGTGACACTTTTTTTTCTTTTTTACACTTTAAACCACAAATGAATATGTTGCAATTATGTGATACCAAAAAAAGGGTGAAGTATGAAATTGGATTCCTAATCTTTTATGTCCATTAAATTGAACTTTACAAATCTGTTCTACTATCTTGTATTTAAAGATAACTCTAAATTTATATTTGAAACTAATTTTTAATTCTATTTTCAGTGTATATAGCATTATTTTTGCTCTAACAAAAATGCTATAGATATAAAAAATGTGATTTGAAATTGGGTTTTGAATCATTTATATCCATTAGATTAAACTTTACAATTTATCCTATCATTTGTATTTAATGAAAACTCTTAATTTATATTTGGAACTCAATTTTAGATCATATTTTTGGTACGTAAAGCATTATTCTTTCTCTAACAAAAATGATAGAGGTACTGAAAATAAGATCCAAAATTAGATTCTAAATTTTATATATATATATATTGAATTAAATTTTACAAAATTATCCCATTTTCTTATATTTAATGATAATCCTTGATTTATTTTCAGAACCCAATTTCAAATCATATTTTTGGTGCCATACCATTATTTTTTTCTCTAACAAAAATGCTATAGGTACCAAAAATGGTATCCAAAATTAGGTTTTGAATATTTTATATTTATTAGATTAAGCTTTACAAATTTATTCAAGTATCTTATATTTAATTATAGCCCTTAATTTATATTTAGAACCTAATTTCAAATCATATTTTTGGTGCATATACTGTTATTTTTCCTTTAACAAAAATATTATAGGTATAAAAAATAGGATCCAAAATTAAATTTTGAATCTTTTATATCCATTGGATTAAGTTTTACAAATTTATCCCATCATCTTGTATTTAATGAGAACCCATGATTTATAATTAAAACCTAATTTTGGGTTCTATTTTTTTTATGTATATTGCATCATTTTTTCTCTAACAAAAATGTTATAGATACCAAAGTGGGATTTGAAATATGGTTTCAAATGTTTTATATCTATTAGATTGAGCTCCACAAATTTGCTCTATCATCATGTATTTAATGATAGCCCTTAATTTATATTCAAAACACAATTTTAGATCCTATTTTCGATGCATTTATTATTATTCTTTCTCTAATGTATATCGCATAATTTAAGAATCCGTTACATAGATTTTTTGAAAATCATAATTAAATATAACTTTAAAATTATATAAAATAAAATTTTAAGTATTTGTAATAAAATTATCACATTATTAGCTAATTTCAATTTCAATTTAATAGCTCTTAAGATTTCTAGATCACCTTGAGTTTTGAAAGATTTGAGGTATCATAGAATTCACATTTATATTATCATCAAATACACCATAAATTAACATAATCCTTTGCTTGAATTATATAGACTTATATCTAGATTTTTTATGATAATAAGAAGTGTGAATTGTGTTCATTATATATTGTGTTAATGGTCAAGATTCATCCTCCACTTGGATGCAAAGAAAAAAGAAAGGAAAAAATGAGAGGAAAGAAAACAAAAGGAAAAAAAAAAACACTCTTTTCTATTTTTGTTTGGATGTGCAGAAAATAAGAAGAAAGAAAAAGATTTTCCTTTACTTGTTTAGATGAAAAAGGAAGAGAAAAGAGAACAAAATTAAGTTAAATGATAATTTTGTCCTTCAACTTAATATATTTATCTTAAATTTTGTTTGTAACCAACAATAATTACTATTATAATTCATCATATTTATCTATAACTTCTTGAACATATATTTAATAAATAAAAATATGAAAACATTATTAATTAAGTATTTATAATAAATGTTAAATGAAAATTTTAACCATGGTAAACATTTTATTAAGAAAATGATTTCCCTTTATTTTCTTTTATTTTCACAACACTTTGATCTTGTAAATTTTCGCAAGGTTTTTTTTTTCAAATTTTTTAACTTTCACTATAAGAAGTTCTTTTTTATCTAGTATTTTGAAATTAATACAAGATTAAAAATTTATTTTATAACGAAATAAATTAGCATTTATTTTAGAATTAGTTCATTGTTTTGAAATTTGTGAATTTTATATAAATTACAAAGAAACTATGATAGTTGGTAAGTTGCTATCTTAATTAACATTGCACTTTCTCTCTCAATGGTAAAAAATAAATATTTTGAGGGTAAATAAGGGGGGGAGTCATAATAAGTGAGTTTTTAACTTAATTTCTATTTATATATGTTAAGAAAATTTTTTAGCCGGCTCCGTCCTCTATTTCACATTCCTTTTCCCTTCCATCTTTTTTTGTCCTACAATCAACTAAATATTATTTTGTATTCATTTTTTTCCTTGAGTTTTTTTAAATTCATTTTCTATAAAAACAAGGGATAAAAGAAAAAAATCAATTGCCTTTTTTTTTAAAAAGTTAAAATAATTAGTTTATTAAATTTACACAAATAAGGATTGAAATCAAATTCAAGATATAATAAAAAACAATATTAAATACTATTTGAACAAAAAAATTTCACCAAATCACATGACATTTCTGATTAATTATACACATGAATATAAATAATACTTTAATCCCAACTATGAAAAATAAATAAAATATTAATTCCTAAAGGTGGGATTTACTCATTCCACTCTTATATGACATTGATTGATTGATACTCAACATGGACTGCGGCTAGAATTCTGCAGTAGTTCTGGTGTAGTAGCTATGGGTTGGACTCTTATTGGAGTTGTTTTGTAGTTCGGGACTGTTTCCGTGTAAAAATACAAAAGAGTGAGACTACAATACTTTGCTACTACTTTTGGGGTAACACACCTTAATGTATTGGCTTAATATTAGCCGCTTGATAGAAAGAATTTCAAATGAAATATATTTTGGATGGGGAGATTTTATCACCTGCAATGTGATGTTAGTGAACAATGCAAAGGACTTGACCCTTTGCAATTTCAAGCCTCGCAAATATGATCATTGAAAAAGCGACGCCACTCACCGATATTCTCTTCATATCTTGACTTCAATAATAAATACCATACAACAAATTAATTCAATGGAAAAAATTTATTTTTCCTTAATTATAATATCAATAATGTATTATTATAAGGAAAATAATATAAACTTATTGTTATTATACTTAAAGTGTACATAATTTAACTACAAATCTAATCTAACTAAATAAGTTTTAAGCATCATTTGACACATGGTAGTGCACAATAGAAGAACTATCAAATAATATAATATAATATAATATATTATATTATATTATATTAGATTTGATCTATTAATGTATAAGACAAACATTTATACAAAATTATTTTATTGTGTGTTTGCTGTCATGTTATAGAAGAATGTATGAACTTAAAAATAATTAATTTAATTAAAATATCTTTATATCTAAAAAATAATAAAATTATTTTAAATAAATTTGAAGTATATATTTAAATCAAAATATCCTTCAACAATAACATTTTTTAAAAAATGTGATAATATATATAAATTAAAATTTTAAACTATAATAATAAAATAATATAATATGTTTTACCAACATACATACACAAATACGCACATACGATTGTCATATATATATATTTGTGAATGTTTGTATAATGAATTTAAAAAAATATAATAACTCAACGATATACAATCTAATAAGTACCTTGTATAAAAATTTTGAAAATATTAAAATAGTAATATATACTATCCACCAATATCATATATTGTCAAATAAAAATTGATAAAAATATTAAATTAAAACATAAATGTCAATATAAATAAGAGTTTAAATTTGATCTATTACTAGTGTAAAATTTTTTAAATTTGATATATTATTAGTATAAAATTTTTTATACTATCAATAAATAAAAAAATGACACCTTATTAAAAAATCAATATTAATAATAAATTTTTACTAATAATAAAAGAGTTTTATCTACTTTTTAATGATGTGACCGTATATGAATAGATAATAGTATAAAATTAATTTATATTAATAACGAATCAAATTTAAATTCTTTTAATAATGTAAGATTTATCTTAATATTATCTCATTTGATCTTTATCTTTCTCTATGGAGTGAATAACTTTGTACAAAATTAAATGAATAATAGAAAACTTTTAAATAAACAATATAATTTATTTAAAATCTTCAAACATAATTTAAATAAAAATAATTTAATTTAAATAAAATATTTATTTAATAAATTATTAGTACACACTAGGGAAGAAATAACGATGACTTCTATATAAATGAAAAAAAATATTTAGGCAAATTTTTTTATTACTTTATTTCTTATCAATGAGGAAAATGATAAATCTGCCAAAAAATCATCTTCGAAAATATGCGTCAAATTATTTGCAAGTCTCTATAAAGCTATGTAATGTATAAAAACATTTCCTCGGTAACTATATTGGTAATTCAATATGTTTCGAGAAAATTTTATGACATCCTTATAAGTTTGAAAACTATAAAGGTGTGGTAAAATAAGAGTTATTTGAATGAGATTATTGTCAAATAGTTGAGATTGTTAATAATATCATCTAATCATTCTTATTTTATCACATTAATATAAGATGGGAACCTATATAAATATCACAGAAAATACCTGTCTTTCAATTTATTGATTTCGGAACACTTTACTAATATATATAGCACCACTCTATTAATAAACTCATATTATAAGTCAACCAATAATTATATCGTAGCGTAGGTTACAATAAAATTATCTTTTTATTTTAATTGAAAACTTTCTTAATTTTATTTTTTATCTCAATTGAAAACATCCTTAATTTTAATTTTTTTAATCAATTTTACTAATTATTATTTATTAATTTAATTGAAATAATTTATTTTTTTCTCTTTCTCTATCCTTAACCTTCTCTTTCTCTTTCCAGCTAGCTATTCTGGAAACTTCCTCTTTGATTCCATAAAATTTCATCTTCGCTGTCTCTTACGAGCGGGATCCCACTCCTTTCCAGTTAACTTTTTTCACCAAAATCAACCTCCATCTAAGTAGTTCTTTTCTTGCCGTCACCAAGTTTCCATCAGGCAACCATAAATGAAGGAGGTAAACTGAGTTTGGACCTCCCTCCTCTTGCAGTGAGCTAGTGTCATTTGCCATTGAAGTTGTGATCATGTGACGCGAAGGAGCAAGGCACTGATCTTGGCCATCCTCATCTCTCCACCCTAAGCACACTCTATAGATGGTTTCTTGGAACACAGAAAAGCAAGTGGGATTGAAATTCTGGAGCGACTATTTAGCAAAATCTATAATAATAGTAAAAAAAACTAGTAACAAAATATTGGCAGGATAAATGTTAATACTGGTCAGAAAAATTAGATTGAGTTGGGGTGGAGAAGTAATAGGGTACTTAGTCCCATAAAAAAATAAAAAATTGATACTCTCTATTAGTATATGCTTTCTCTCTTCATTACAACTGAAAATGCATTATCTTTCTTTCATATATAAAGGAAAGATTTGTTTTAATTATTTTAAAATAAAAAGAGCCCAAAGGAATTTTGTACGTTTTGGCTACATACAAGGAATAGATTTAGGTTTGGGACAAAGACAAAGAAATTAATGTTATACTACTATAATTTAAAGTAAGACAGGCATCACTGACTTTGTTTTAAATCATCACGACTTCATATAGTGAATTTTAAAAAAGTGAATATACAATTAATTTAAAATTAAGACAGGTATATTTAACCATCCCCCCCCAAAAAAATCCATGATTTTATTGAATTTCTAAAAAGTCAAAATTTATTCCGTAGATAAATGTTAAAATTTGATAGAATATTCAAGGACATTTTGAAATGGCCCGTAGATACTGGCTTTTAGCAAACTCTTCATTCTAACTAGACACCATCTAATTCCATGGAACAAAAGTGGTGACTAACGGGATTTTTATCTACAGTTTTTCAAATTGAAATCTACGCAAAGATTTTAATATTTACTTGTCCCTCTTAAACATACACATCCAGTTCCTTCAATATTAACTTGTGATGAATTTTACAAAGGCACTCTTGCTGATTAAGTTAAGCTTTACTCGTAACTAGCTCAACTCCCCGGGCACGATGTATAAAATTCTTTTTTAATTAAAATTAATATAAATGCATATATATGTTTTAATTTTTACAAATAAATATTAATATAATATGTATAGTTAAAAAATTATAATTAGAAATATTAAAATATACACAAATGTAGATACACACATCACTCTCCTCTAAATTTTTTATACATATCTTCTATTTTATGAAAAATTTAATGTAAGATACTTAAATCAATATTCAAAATTAAATAAAAAGAAATTAAAGTTTTAAGGATCAAATGTTCAATCCCATCAAACTCACATATTTCAAAATGAGTTTAAAAATATAATAATCATTTTCTTAACCAATAAACGTATTGTGATTTATTATGTATAATTAATATAATGGTTTGCAATTTGAACATATATAAATAATTTATTAAGAATATAAAATCTATTTAAATAAAAAATAATTATTTTACATTACATAAATATTTTACTGAGAAATCATTTTAAATTTGGTGTGTTTAAAACATCAACTAATAAGAATATTGGTAAAGTTATAAAATTAATAATTTAAAGTTCAATATAATTTAAAATATAATGAGAAATCTATTGTAATAATTAGTATATTTAACTAATAGTATAAAAGGATAGTATGGCAAATAAAATATTTTAAAAATATATTTATAATATAAAAGTTAAATATATAATGTAAATTAAATTAGTGTTAGTAAAATAAAGTAGTAACAAATATAAAACATATGCTCATATGAGTATTATAATTATAATAGTATTAGGTAAATATGCAAGAGTACTATAGCAATTTTCAATTTGGGAATATACAAATATTGTATTAAGAATGTAAAATATGATTAAGTAAAAAATAAATAATTATGAGAATTTTAAAATAAACATTATATATGATTTATTAGTAGATTGAGAGATTTTCTCGTTTATTTCAAAGAGGATAAAAAACTAAATGATTATGATATACTAAATTTAGAAATAAAGTAGATTAATCCAATAAAATATAAAAATTATAGACATCCATTAAATACCTTTTTACATGAATTTTTTGTAAGGTCATTTGGGGAGAGAATTTTTTTTCTTTTAAGAGGAAAATTTGAATGAGAAAGAGTTTTGGAAGAAGATATATATAGTAAGAGGAAGATATAGATATTAGATTTTTTTAATATAAATATTAAATATGATTTATTCATTGAATGTGAAAGTTTTTCATTTATTGGAAAGAGAATAGAAAATTAAAAATTGCAATATATTAAATTTAGAAAGAAAGTAAATTAGTCCAATTAAATATGAAAATGGTAGATATTACATTTAATTTTCTTTGACATGAACTTTTTATGTTGTTTTTGGAGGGAAACTATTTTATTTTGAGAGGAAAATTTATAGGTGGAAAAGCTTTAAAGGAAGATAAGATGGATAGATAGGTAGATGTATATATATATAGTAAGAGGAAGATATAAATTGATATAGATATAAGATTTTTAATATAAATAGTAGATATGATTTAATAGTAGATTGTAAAATTTTTTTATTTATTTAAAAGAGGATATAAAATAAAGTATTTGTAATATATTGAATTTAGAAAGAAAGTAAACTAGTTCAATTAAATATGAAAAATAAAAGATATTGCATTAAATGCTCTTTAACATGAATTAATCCAATTAAATGAAAATGGTAGATATTGTGTTAAATACTCTTTAACATGAATTTTTTTGGAAGTTGTTTGGAGAGGGAAACTTTTTTATTTTAGGGGAAAAATTTTTAGATATAGATAGATATTAATATAAATATATATAGTAAGAGGAATATATATATATATATATATATATATATATATATATATATATATATATATATATATATAAGATTTTCAAGATAAATATTAAATATGGTTAAACAGAAGATTGTAAAATTTTTTATTTATTTAAAAGAGGACAGAAAATTAAATAATTATAATATATTAAATTTAGAAAGAATGTAAATTAATCTAATTAAATATGAAAATAGCATATATTACATTAAATGCTCTTTGATATGATTTTTTTAAAGTTATTTTGAGAGGAAAACTTTTTATTTTGATAGGAAAATTTATAAGTAGAAGAGTTCTAGACTATAATATAGAACATAGATATAAATATAAATATAGATACTGAGAGAAA
Source organism: Sindora glabra (assembly GCA_020226215.1). NCBI lineage: Eukaryota > Viridiplantae > Streptophyta > Magnoliopsida > Fabales > Fabaceae > Sindora > Sindora glabra. The sequence continues at coordinate 78,750,624 of CM035227.1, forward strand.
GATATAAATAGATATAGATATAAGGATTTTAAGATAAATATTAAATATTCTTTAAGAGTAAATTATGAAAAAAATTATTTATTTAAAAGAGAATAGATAATTAAATAATTATAATATATTAAATTTAAAGAAAAAGTAAATCGATCTAATTAGATATGAAAATAAGTATTAAATAATTTTTTATATAAATTTTTATAGAGATTATTTTATGAGAAAAATTTATAATTGAAAGAGTTTTGGAGGATGATATAGAATATGAATGGTATTGAATATTGATTTCTATTTCAGGCGGACGCCTGGATGCTCCTTCCATTAATTAGTTCAATGACTCGTCTATATCCGGGACTAATTTCCTCATCAAATCATCTAACAAATTTTTTAACAGGGTAATCCGATAGAAAATTCCGTTTCTAAGAGGTTTAATGTCTTGACTATTAAATTAATTTTTATTTTATGGAAATTCATAAATTATATTTTATTATTCATTTGGAATTTGAAATTTTCAATTTAGTAATAAAAACACTCAACCTTTTAAATAGAAAGGCTTCGTATAAAATTACCTTTTCAATATTTGTTTGTCAAACCCATATATATTTCTTATTATTGGGTTGCACATACTTTATTAGTGTTTATATATTTTTAAATTACAATATAATATTTTTTAATGTTATAAATAACAATTCTTAAACTCACGTACAAAATTTCAAATCAAATATAAAATATAAATAAATATAAAATCTATTCGATATAATGTTATTACTTGTTAACATCTTATATCAATGGTCAAGTTTGCTTCTCATTTGAAGATTGTAAATTTAAGATTACGAGGAGCTCCAATGGTAAAGGCCTGAATGCATCAATCTGTTGAGATATTAGTCGCAATAAGCATGTAAGCTTAAACAATACCAATGATCCCTAAAAAAATTTACATGGCACGCAGCCGCACAATTTTTTTTAATTTTATTATTCATAAGCATTATTTCAAATTAGTAATCCCTAATATTTATAAAAATATATTATTCCCTTGTTAGCAACAATAAATATGAGTACAAAAAAAAAATGTTTCTATACTACTAAGCTTGCAATATATTGCCAAACATCAATTGACATGGGTCCTTAAAATGCCAGCGTTGATAATGCCAAATTATAGAATAGATTTATTTTATGTTAGTTTATCCCATATTAGTTATGAAAGCACTTGGGTGTTGGTTTATAAATGTGTGAGAAACCTCAATTATTAAGCAAGTTGTTATGGTTGAAAAAAATCCACCAAGATATCCAATATTGATTAACAATTTACGAAAAAGTTGATTGACGTAGAAGCTCTAATTAATCCATAATCTAATATATAAGGAAAAAATTGTTAAATTATCTTACATCAATTATGGAAAGAATTGAGTATTAATTTATAAATTAAGGAGAAGTTTTAACTCTTGAATTACTTTTTATAGTTGAAAAAGTACATTAAAACACCCAACATTAATATTAGAATTCGATTACAACATATTTGTCTAAAAATTTAACGAAGAGCTAATTGACGTGTCAGAAGTCTAACTAATAACTCACACCTAATTATATAATATTTTTGCCCAATAATTCTGAAGAGAATCAATTAATATGTTAGTATTTCAATCAATGACTCGAATTCAATTATAATATTTTTATCCAATCTACAAGAAAACTAATCAATATTTCAAAATTTCAATATATAAAAAAAATTATCAAATTATCTCATATTAATTATAGAAAGAGTTGAGAATCAGCTTCTAAATATCAACAAAAACCTTAAGTATTAGTTGGCGCAATACTTTAACATCGTATTTCAAATATTGGTGAAGGAAAACTATTAAAGATAACATCAAATTGGAGTTGTTAGTGGGTTGCGTCACCGGACTTCGGGGGCATGCTCATCGTGCATAATTACATGAAAAATATTGGTATGAACCCAACCCACCCTTTTTATTTATTTATTTTAAATTTGGCTCAGCTTAGACACAAAACCCCAAGAACTAACATGGAAACCTGATTAGTTGTGTTTTAGATATTATTTTAAATAAAAATTATTTTAAAACACTTAAATAAATAATTAGATATTTAAATATATTAAATATTTAATTATATCAAATTAAATATTTTTATTCTAAAAATAATTAAATATAATTATTTTTATAATTATTGATATTTATATGAATAAATATATATAGTTTTTAATAATCGAATATTAAAAAGCAAATTCAAATTACATACTTTTTAAAATTGTATCTATCTGGTCGCGCAAATTGCCAAGCCATAAACAAGTCAACATCAAATGTGATTGCTGTTGAGAGTGCCGAGAAGAGAGCCAATAAGAATAGAGTTATTAAATTAGCCTTAGATGGTGAGATTTCATTTTCAAATCTAGAGCAACTTTATATAGTTAGTTGTAATTGATGTGGAGGGGATCTAATCAAGCATCAATCAATATTTAAGATATGGATAGTATAATTTGGCCACGTACATCGACTCTAGATAAAGAAGGTGGCAGATTGTGATTTTAATCAAGAGTTTTCTTATCTTAAAAGATTTCGATCACTTTCACAATTTGTATATCTTTCCCCATAAACCATTTCTTCCCAGCCAGTTCCTTCTACATTATCATCCTATAGGCATTCGGCAATTTATTATTTTCATTGGCAGGTATTTTATTTTTCTTTTATTAATGATACACAAAAGAATGAAGAGATAATTACATGCCATTAAGGTTTATCTTTTTCCAATCAATTACGTTTTTAAGCATTAACCATAACATATTTCTAGCATCAATATCAATTTTAACTTATTCAATCGGAAGAAATAGGAATAGATTTTTTTGGAACTCTCTTTGCTTCAAAATCAATGCGTGTCATAGTCATTTTTAGGGCTAATTATGGTATTTATGATGTATTTTAACAATTAAAAAGAGAAGTGAAATATCAAAGATAACGAGAATATAAAAGACCAAAAAAGAGAAGTGATTGAATGGATAATAAAAAAAATTTCTTATTTAAATGTTTGGAAAATATTTTAAAAAATTTTCAATTTAAACCCTCGAGACAGCTAATAATAAAATTCAAACTTTTAAGTTATGAATACTAAAAGTTCGATAAGTCTCACTAATCGAGCCAAGTAAAATAAATCATTGACATAATTTAATTAGAAATAAATAATATGATACATACTGATTCATGACATAAATATAAAAATAAATATGTCATTTTCATACGATTCACATTTAAGTGTTAAGTGACACATATTTAATACACAGAGTAAAACAATATTTTGAATAATTACAAGTATATGCCAACTTTGAGCATCATAAGGATAGCATTATAATTTTATATTGTACTTAAATTATGATATTGTTGTTATTAGTAAAATTGTGAATAAATATTAAAAGAAGTCTAATCATTATATTATCAAATTACAGTTGTGATACGATTTACGATAACTTGATTATTGATATGGTAGTTTAAAACCTTGGTTAGCACTGTTATTATTATATAAAAGAATGATTTTATGCCAGTTGCCAGTGTTGTAAAATTTCGATTGGTGGATGTGAGGAATCTCTTTTGGCAACAATATCATAGATCTACTTTTACGAATATGAATCTAAATATCACATACATGAATGAATGTGGCAGTGGATTATTGTCTATATATCTATTATCAAGGAATGATAAAAAGGTAGAGATTGTGGCATATTACGATTTATAATGCACTATTATTTAAAATTATTAATTTCATTTAATTTGTTCAATATTGCACAATCTAATAAGTTTAGATTTTTAGATGGATTGATGCACCGCACACCGCAATCCCTCCCCGATAAAATTTTATTTAATTTGTATAATATTAATTTATATAATATTATGATATATAGTACATTATTATTTAAAATCGTTAAATTTTATTTAATTTATATAATATTACACAATTCAATAAATTTAGATATTTAGATAGACTGATACACCACACCGTAATCCCTCCCTAATAAAAATCCGGAACTTCTTGATGTGTCATCAACAATGCTATGAAAATAGAGGGCAAAGTGGGTACGCAACCACTTAAATTAGTACGGATTATAGGTCACATCTTTAAGTCCACAGCTTGATAATTTAATGGCATTTACCATAATATCTCTATCAGACAAAGCTTTTATTGCGCGAGGCATAAAATGAAGGATCATGATTCGGTACATTATTTAAAAAAAAAAAAAACATATCAATGCATACTTTTATATTTTTATTAAAAGCTGCAATTTATTCATTATATATATGTTGCAAATTATCAATAAATATTTAAAACATTTCTGAAAATTTATTTGTTATAACTTTTTATATATAATAATATATGTATCAAAAATAAAATTTAAAATTAAATTTTAAATAAAAATTAATAGTTGTTATTAAATATAGAATGGTAGAATAGGTGTAGAAAATTCAATTCAATAAGTATAAAAAATTCAAAATTTATTTTTGAAATTTATTTTTGATACATATAATATTTTTTATATATTATTTCAAAAAATATGTATAAACATACAATATTTTATATTGAAAATTATAAATTTTATGACTTTTTTTACGTTAAATTTTCCTAAAGGCTTGTAACTTTTTTCGATGTGAAATCCTAACAAAATCCAAAAATATATGCTTACACTAATGGGAAATTCTTGGTTTGGTATACTTTCAGATTCATACTAAGGCATCTTTTTCACTACCGGAATTTTTTGTTTGAGCCAATCCCTTGCGGTTCTTGTTGCGTTGCAAATGACATGAACTATCATACAAATGGGATAGTCACGGGCCATTGTACGTAGAGCAAGTGCATATTAACGCATCCTTTAATTTTAATAAAAACTCTGAGGTGATAATGTTAATATATCACTTTTAAGTTTTAATGGATTTAAGGTGGCCTACTGACATGATCCTGCAAGTGTACGGGTTAAGTCAAATTATAGTATAAAAGATATCGTCTCCACAAGGATTGAACGTTGAATACTAACTGAATTTCAAGGAAAATTATCTAGGCGTATCGATTGATAATGTGAATTAAGGATAAAATGTAAAAACAGAGCTTGTTTATCAAAAAAAGTTTAATTCAATGAAATGAAAGCGTATTCAGCTTAAGGTTTCCTTATACATTTCATTACGGGATGAAGATAATCCTCTAACTTGATTTACTATTAATTTAGATTGCTGGATTACCAAAAATAAGCTATACCTCATTGCAAGGCTACTAGCTACTAACTACTAACTAAAAGATTAAATGCTCAGAATTTCTCTAGTAATCACTCATCTAGGTTGCATTAACATTGCTTTAGAATCCATTCTTAGACATTTCATCCTGTGCAAAAGAATCCAATTAGCTTAATTCCTAAGTCTAATTGATATTCCCAATGATCATGCAAGGTCCGATTAATTAATTAGTCATTCCAACTTAGAATTAACTAATCTATCACACAAATTCAATATTCCGGAAGTATTGAACTGTTGAATTTTAAAACAACATAATCAAATCATAAATTAACAGTAAATCAAGTTAGATTATATAAGAATCAATTCCATAAATCCATGAACAAGTTCACCCCAGCTGAGCACAAGGGTTTTAGTGTGAAGTCATTACAAAACTAGAAGAAAACCAGAAAACAGAGAGGGAATTCAAATAATTCATGAAGCTCTACAAATTCCTTGCTTGAATCTTCAATCCTTTGCTTGAATCCACGGTTAGAATTTGCCCTTGGTGAGTTTGGGTCTCTCCTAGGATTTCTCCCAGCAGCTCCTCTTTTAATTTTTCGGTTTCTCCTCCTCTGGTTTGATTTTTCGCACAAAACTTATATGGGTAATGTACACGGGGTATGACATGGCCCATGTTGTACCCCGTGTTCTTTTGCGAAAGTTGGTCAGAATGATACACGAGGTATGACACGACCCATGTTGTACCCCGTGTTCTGGTCAGAATGATACATGGGGTATGACACGGCCCATGTTGTACCCCGTGTTCTTCTGCAAGCAGCTCAGTGAAGCTTCAAAGCATTCCAAAAGGATACACGACCTTCAACACAGGGTTCCCATACCCCGTGTTCTTTGCCAGGTGAGCAACTTTGCTTCGATTCTCCACAATTCGCATAGTTTTGCCTCCGGATCCTTTTCTAATGCTCAAATGTGTCATTTCAAAACCTGAAAACAAAATATCCAGCATCTAAGTATCCTTTTCAATCAATTTGCACAAGATACTAAGTAAATAAGTGATGAAACACACAGAATTTAAGTGCAATTGTGCATTTATCAATTCCCCCACACTTGAATCTTGCTCGTCCCCGAGTAAGGAAGTAAGAGAACAAGAAATCTACTCAAATTTTTTTTCTTCTCTTCTTTTTTTTTCTTTTTTTCTTATATATATATATATATATATATATATATATATATATATATATATATATATATATATATATATATATATATATATGTAACATCAGGCAATCATTCAACAAATCAAAGATTAGGATCAAGTCATGTCAAGCAACTAAATGAAAATAAAACAACTGAACAAGTCAATCCTCAACATAAAAGCAAAAGAGAATAGCCTTACAGGTAAAGTGTTTACTCACACTCTCAAGATTAGGCTTGTGTATACTCTCAAATCAACCAGCTCAAGACTTAATGCTACCATATGCTTGCAAAAACTCTAATCTCCACTACTATATTGTAAAATGCATGCAAATCAGAGGACTTTATTAGGAAAAATGGTGAGGATAGGGGGAAAGGAAAATCAAGGGGTGAAAAGTGATAAAGTCATGAGTTTGAAGGAAAAAGACACATTGGTTATGAGTTTGACCATTGTCGAGTTCTATTACTCATTTTAGTATATTACCTTGCTTCAACCCCCATTCTCTCTCTTTTTTTTCTTTTTTATTTATTTATTTTCTAACAAGATTTTCTTCCTTTTCTTCTTCCCAAATTATTTGTTTAACACCATTTTTTTTTATTTTTGTTGTTGTTATTTTTTTTTTAATCAAGCTAAGCTATAAATCAACTTATCCAACTAGCAACACTAAGTAAGGACCTCTAAGTGATAGCTAAACTCATGTAACGTGTCTAAATTCCCTTTGGGCAGTGGCTTTAAATGCACATAAGATGGGTTGGTTAGGCTAGAAATAAAAGTTCAAGGCTTAAAGTGGCTAACTAGGGTCTAAGCTGAAAATAGTTTAAGGTATATCAAGGAAAATGATTCAAATAGGCAAATCAAATAAAAAGGGTGAAGAAACATGGCCTCATCATTTTTGACATACAAAATACATAAAATGTAGCCTCAAAAAGAGCAATTGCAAGTTCTAGAACAAAAAGTCAAGAGTGAGACATAATCCCTCAAGAAGATAAAAAATGAGCTTCAAATTCTAATGTGAAAGTTGCTCAAAAAGGCTCAAATCTCACAAGGGTTAATTATGCTTATTTTTCTTAGCTTTAAACTTTAGATTTTCCTTATTAAGTTACCAGATAATCATTAAAGGAGCAAGGCATGAACTAATCATTTTATTCAAAAGATTGCCCTAAAAATTTAAAATTTTTAATTTTTTTTAAATTGGAGCAAATTTTAGTACTCTAAATCAATCAAGCAAATTCAAGTGCAAGATATTGCAAAACAATCTAAACGTTGCTCCCCCACACTTAAAATTGGACATTGTCCTCAATGTACAGATAAGTAAATGGAAAAGAGACAGAGAATAGATGGGGGACTGAAACTTCCCTAATAAGTGGAACATGGTTGTCCAGTATAGATCATGACTGCAGGGAGATCTAGAAGTAGAGATAGAGTAGGAGAGAGAGAGAAGGCTGGTAATCTAAAAGAAAGAAGATGCAATACTAGAGAAAATATGTTGTTAGTTATTACAAACATTAATATTAAGAGTGCAAGAAAATAAAAGAGAAATAGTCAAAATGATAAAAAGTAAATGAAAGTGCATAGTCAATATAAGTACAGACCAGATAAATGGAAATAGAGAGGAGAAATAAGTAAAAAGTAGAATATATGACTAAAAGGAAAAAGAAACACTCCAAGCTACTGAGCAGGAGGGTCCAAATCAGTTGGGGAAGAGGGGTGGAAAAGCTAGAACAGGGGCTCGACCATGCTCTCAATATGTTTGGATCGCCTGTCCAAGTCGTCATAAAAATCCTCAATCCTCGTCTGACGCTCGGAGATAAGCCGAAACTCAGTCAAAATCTACTACTGACCAGATAATATGTCCTGGAAGTAGGCCTCGGATGGAACTCTGCCCCCTGCAGAAGATGACGGACCCATATCAGGAGCTGGATCACGATCACCATCATCTCTTGAAATATCCTGCTCTGCCTCATAGGGCTGCTGCTGCACAGGCTGATCCCTATAGCTAAAAGAATGCCCCTTCGGAGGGGTGTCATATGAGATACTATAGTGAGGGATCCATATGGTCGATCAAATACTCCTAACCGCCTAGCTAGTCTAGTGATATATGGACCGGCAATAATACTCCCAGCTGTCCTATCTGATGCCTGAGTTAAGAAGAAATGAGCAAATACACCTCCAATATGAATGGGGACTCTCTGGATCATGCTATATAAGAAGAGTACATCAGCAGTGCTCACGACCCTATGACTGTGCCCCCGTCCACTCAAGGTATGACTGAAGATGGAATGGATAACTCGCCAGGCAACTCTCCTGAGGCTAGATGCCTTACTCTTGGTGGGATCATAGGTGTTCCCGGTAGCAATATCAGCCTATACGCGCCACTCTTGGGTCCCGTGGGGCAGTCCTATCAACATATCATGATACTTAGGAGTGGTCACAAACTCGTCAGAATAAAGTCCCAGGTGCACTGAGAGCTGGGTGACGCTCATGGAATAACTGACTCCCCCAAGACGAAACTGCATTGTGTCGGTCGAATCAATTGTCCCAAACTATCTCTCTAAGTAGAAAGTGCTAAGAAACTCTAAGGTAAGCTCCCTATAGGTAGGCTCTCTAATCTAAAAGAATGCCTCCTAAGCACCTACACTAATGAGCTCACGGATCTCATCCTCCAAGCCAAACTCTCTCAATACTGCCCAATCTAGGTATCAGCCTTCTACAAACGATCGGTCCTTATGTCTATCAAAGGCTTGAATATGAGCCTCTTCTATGAACTCCAAGAATGGAGGTGTTGGTCCCTTAGAGGAGGTCCTTCTAGAAGTACTACCCTTGGTTGTTTTCCTAGCAGTTGTCTTTTGTCTCTTTAACATGATCTGCAAAAGAAAATGACAAAGTGAGAGAGAGTGTTGAGAGTTTGTCAATCAGCAAATTCCAAAGGCAAAAGTTCAGCAAGTACTTTCAATATCATCCAATGTCAAATGATATGCAACTCAAAGGTCAATGCCATCAATGCAGATAAGTGGTCATATCAATGAGATAAATCAAGCAATTAGTCAATCAATCACTAAACTTCGAGGGATTTAAATCCAATCAATCAAACATTTCAAGTCCTATTAATCAAAGATTCAAATTCAATCAATCAATCATCAAACCTTAAAGGATATGAACATTCCTATAAATTCTAACATGAATTAGAGTTCAATAAACATAAGCAAGTGCAAATAACTCCAAATATTTCAAAGAAAATGCTCTTACCGTATGAATTGCAGAAGAAAACCCTAAGTTCTTGGCTAGATCACAAGAGGAATCCAAATCTTGAATTTCAACTAATTAAATTAAAAATTAAGCAACAAAATCACTTCAAACAGCCAAATAAAGCACTTTAATCGGTGTATTTTGACAAGATAATGGTCGAAAATGATGATAGAGAGGTTAGGGCACGGAGGAAGATGAATAAAATGAGGGAAAATGAAGGAAAATCAGGAGTTTTCGCCATTAAAAGCTCGTCCGCCCAGGAACATGGGGTCAGAGACGGCTCGTGTGGTACCCCGTGTTTCTCTGCTGATGAGTCTTCTGGGTTTCGCAAACTTAGACAGGGTCTGACATACCTCGTGTTCTTCCCCGTGTTTCTCTCTGAAAGATACTAACATATTTCGCAAAAGTATAAGGGGTTTAACACGTCCCGTGTTGTACCCCGTGTTTCTCTCTGGAAGGCTCATGTTTAAAAATCCTTATCATTGGTTCAGCCAGTGAGGAACATGGGGTAGGACATGTCCCGTATTCTACACCATGTTTCTCACTAGAATGTCATGAAAATCACAAAGCTTTTATGCTAACCAATCAGTGAGGTACACGAGGTGTGACACGCCCTGTGTTCAACACCGTGTATCTCACTGGAATGCGATGAAAATCACAAGTCCTTTTATACTGGCGAGATAATGAGGTACACGGGGTATGACACGGCTCGTGTTGTACACCGTGTATCTCACTGGACTGCGCTTTGAGCCTTCTGTGCAAGAAAACGAACAACAAACATGCATACATGCCTAATTTACCTCAGAGATAGAGACCAAGTGCAAAAATGAACATCCTAAATTAACAACTCATGACTTATACGCCTCAAACTACTCAGAAACTCAGATTAAAAAGGAGAAAAATAAGATTTAAAAGTAAGAAAATAGAAAAATAAGCTTGGGTTGCCTCCCAAGAAACGCTTGTTTAAGGTCATAAGCTCGACCCCTATTTCAATCAGTCTGGTACTGCCATTATTGGTGGCCCGGCAACATAATGTTTCAATCCCTGGCCATTAAGTAGTGGGCTTGCCTCCAAAAATTCTGCATATGCAGCAATCTCCTTATTTTCAACAATTTCATCTGTTACTAGACATGCTTCAAGTGGATCTTTAAGGCACCCTGTCAAAAGGGTTTCTTTCATAACTTTGTCTACCACATCAATCCTGCATATTGAGTCTTCACAAACAGGTAATTTAATTGATTCATTCAAATTAAACTCAACCTTTTCATCTCCAATAGATAATGAAAGCTTTCCATTTTTTACATCAATCAAAGCATCCGCAGTGGCTAAAAAGGGTCTACCCAAAATGATAGGGATTTGTGAATCCTCTTCCATTTCAAGCACAACAAAATCAACAGGAATAAAGAACTTACCAACCTTGATAGGTATATCCTCAAGTATACCTACTGGGTATTTCACTGAACGGTCAGCTAGTTGAAGTGAAACTGTGGTGGGTTTCATTTCTTCTATATTCAGTCTCTTTGCAACCGACAGTGGCATGAGGCTCACACTTGCTCCCAAGTCACACAATGCCCGATCAATAGGAACATTTCCAATCACGCAAGGAATGGAAAAGCCGTCTGGGTCTTTTAGCTTAGAAGGTAGTTTATTTTGGATGATGGCACTACACTCCTACGTTAGGGCTACAATTTCATGCTCCTCTAGCTTTCTTTTGTTCGAGAGAATGTCCTTCAAGAATTTTGCATACGACGGCATTTGTGAAAGAGCATCAGTGAAGAGGACATTGATATACAACTTTTTCAATACTTCCAAGAACTTTCCAAACTGCTTATCAAGTTTATCCTTTGCTAGTCTTTGAGGATAAGGGATAGGCGGTTTGTATGGTTTTGGAGGGACATATTTTGACTTTTCAGGTAATTCCTCTTCTTTCACTTCAGCATCATTAAGAATTGAAGCCTTTTTGCTTTCTTTCTGCTCTTCCCCCACACTTACCTCTTCTTCACCTTCTTGAGTGGCATTGGGATCCTTCAATAGCCTTCCACTCCTAAGAGTTATTGCCTTACAATGCTCCCTAGGATTTGATTCAAGTTGAGCAGGGAGTTGACCAAAAGCTCTAGAAGAAGAAGCAGAAGCTTGTTGAGCTATTTGGGTTTCCAACATTTTTCCATGTGTGGCCAATGAATCCACTTTGGAAGACAGTTGCCTAATAGAATCCTCCATGGCTCTACCATGCTGCCTAAACTCTTCATTAATTTTCTCTTGGGAAAAAATGAAAAATTTCTCCAAGAGACCTTCTAATTTAGCAGTGGAAGAGGGTTAAGCTGGTGGGTTGTAAGGTCTTTGATTTTGAAAATCGGGTGGTGGTGGTCTATTGTTAGTGTTTTGAGTGTTGTATGGCTGGGTGGGCTTGTAGGAAAAATTTGGGTGGTTCCTCCATGATGGATCGTAGGTGTTTCCAAATGGTTCATTTGAATTTTTCTATCTAAACCCACTGTTATGCACATAATTCACTTGCTCAGCGAAATCCTGCCCCAATGTACACTTAGTTGCCGTATGACCTGTCATACCATAAATCTCACAAGGAAGGTCAGTAACACCTGCTGCATTTACACTATTAACTTGAAATTTATTAAACTTAGCCATAAGTGCATCTACCTTAGCTGATAAATGGTTAAAAGCATCCAATTCATACTTACCTGGAGCTTTCCTTGAAGGTCCCCTCTCATTCGGCCATTGGTAATGGTTCAAAGCCATATCCTCAATCAAATCATATGCTTCATCCAACCTTTTGTTCATCAAGGCACCTCCAACAATAGCATCCACAGTAAGCTTAGTATTGTAGTTCAAACCATTGTAGAAAGTATGGAGAACTAGCCATTTCTCTAACCCATGATGTGGACACAACCTCAACAGTTCCTTATATCTGTCCCAAGCATCAAATAGAGACTCCCCTTCTCTCTGAGAAAATATGGTAATTTCATTCCCTAATTGAGCAGTCTTGCTTGGAGGGAAATATCTTGATAGAAAAGCCCTCAGTAGCTCTTCCTATGTTGTGATAGATCCGGCTGGTAAAGAGTGTAGCCACGCCTTTGCTCTATCCCTCGAGGAGAATAGGAAGAGTCGAAGCTTGATAGCATCTGCTGCTACACCATTTATCTTAATGGTATCACAGTATTCTAAGAAAATCTGAATATGGAGGTTAGGATCCTCCATTGGTAGTCCACCAAACTGATTTTGCTGCACTATAGACAAAAGAGCTGGCTTCAATTCGAAGTTATTAGCCTCGACAGCAGGGCTTCTTATACTGGATTGAAGCCCAGTGGCATCGGGTGCTACAAATTCTCTAAGAGATCTGTTATCCATGTCTTCAAGCACTGGTTCAAGGTTAATTTCCTCTTGGATATGTACTGATTTTTGCTCTCTCCGTTTCCTAAGCAGAGTTCTCTCAATCTCCGGGTCTAAGTCAAGAATTTCTTCAAGATTTCTCCTTTGCATATACAAAGATTTTCTGCAAAAAGAGTAGGTAATACTCGAACAGAACAAAGTAAGAAAGAAATACTATATATAAAAATAAGAAAATTAGAACAAGATGAATTAAGAACTAAAAGAAAATGAATTGCCTAGTCTAATTCACTCAAAAGTTTCTGTTAATATCAACTCGTTGCAATCCCCAGCAACGGCACTAAAAACTTAACGTGATCCCGCAAGTGCACGGGTTAAGTCGAGTTATAGTATAAAATATATCATCTCCACAGGGATTGAACGTTGAATACTAACTGAATTTCAAGAAAAATTATTTAGGCGTATCGATTGATAATGTGAATTCAGGATAAAATGTAAAAACAGAGCTTAGTTATCAAAAAAAGTTTAATTTAATGAAATGAAAGCGTACTCAGCTTAAGGTTTCCTTGTACATTTCATTATGGGATGAAGATAATCCTCTAACTTGGTTTACTGTTAATTTAGATTGCTGGATTACTAAAAATAAGTTATACCTCATTGCAAGGCTACTAGCTACTAACCAAAAGATTAAGTGCCCAGAATTTCTCTAGTAATCACTCATCTAAGTTGCATTAACATTGCTTTAGAATCCATTCTTAGACATTTCATCTTGTGCAAAAGAATCCAATTAGCTTAATTCCTAAGTCTAATTGATATTCCCAATGATCATGCAAGGTCCGATTAATTAATTAGTCATTCCAACCTAGAATTAACTAATATATCATACAAATTCAATATTCCAGAAGTATTGAACTGTTGAATTTTAAAACAGCATAATCAAATCATAAATTAATAGTAAATCAAGCTAGATTATACAAGAATCAATTCCATAAATCCATGAACAAGTTCACCCCAGCTGAGCACAAGGGTTTTAGTGTGAAGTTATTACAAAACTAGAAGAAAACCAAAAAATAGAGAGGGAATTCAAACAATTCATGAAGCTCTACAAATTCCTTGCTTGAATCTTCAATTCTTTGCTTGAATCCACGGTTAGAAGTTGCTCTTGGTGAGTTTGGGTCTCTCCTAGGTTTTCTCCCAGCAGCTCCTCTTTTAATTTTTCGATTTCTCCTCCTCTGGTTTGATTTTTCGCACAAAACTTATATGGGTAATGTACACGGCATATGACATGGCCCATGTTATACCTCGTGTTCTTTTGCGAAGGCTGGTCAGAATGATACATGGGGTATGACACGGCCCATGTTGTACCCCGTGTTCTGGTCAGAATGATACACGGGGTATGACACGGCCAATGTTGTACCCCGTGTTCTTCTGCGAGCAGCTCAGTGAAGCTTCAAAGCATTCCAAAAGGATACACGGGGTTCCCATACCCCGTGTTCTTTGTCAGGTGAGCAACTTTGCTTCGATTCTCCACAATTTGCATAGTTTTGCCTCCGGATCCTTTTCTAATGCTCAAATGTGTTATTTCAAAACCTGAAAACAAAATATCGAGCATCTAAGTATACTTTTCAATTAATTTGCACAAGATACTAAGTAAATAAGTGATGAAACACACAGAATTTAAGTGTAATTGTGCATTTATCACCTATACGTCTATTTGTTAAGATAATTATTAAATAATTGGATATATAGTAATTATTTTAAATGATAAATTGTTTTAATTTTACAATATTTTGTAGGAATTTTCTTCATGAGACTTAGGAATGATATATTTTTTTCTCTTTAAATAAGATATGAGATAAGTTTTCATAAAAAAAAAAAGAGATTACTATGCACGGTCCTGCTTATGAAAATATAATTTTATTCTTATACACTCATGTATATACACATATACATGTGTATTATATATATATATATATATATATATATATATATATATATATATATATATATATATATATATATATATATATATCATTTTAGTAATTCAATCTCTTAAAGAATAGACTAAAAATATATTAAGGAACCATTTGTTTTTGTCAAAGAATAAAATTTGTGAAAAGTGCTTTTCTTAGAAGATAAATTCTTAGAAATAAATTGACTTTTTATTGTTTGGTAAGATAATAGAAAATACATGTTCTCCTTTGATGTATAAAAGGAAACTATATTCTTTTATTGAAAAATATGATTATATATACAAATTTTATCTTTAAGGTTATGCCTTACAATCATTATTTTATTATTACAATATTATCAAAAGAGGAGACAACAAATCTTTAACATTATAAATTAAAAGTTAAGTGTATTTTATAGTAAAAATAACATTAAAAAAGGATGTTTAAATCTACCTTTTTCATCTTTGTCATCTCTTTATATAATTAATATTCATTTGATTTTATGAAAAATTTAGTAACTACATTTATCAACTCGTATTTGTTAAAATACATTTTTAAGATAATTTTAAAGACACTCATAAGAATGGTAGGAGAGTGGTATGAAGAGAGTGAGGGAATTATGAAGAAAAAGATGGATAGAGAGTTACCAAATAAAGAGAAAAGAGAGGAGAGAGAAAAAAAAGAGATGGGGGTAAGGAAAAAAGAGGGAGAAAAGTAGAAGAGTGGAATGAAAGAATGGTAGAGAGAAACATAGGGGAGAGAGAAAGGTAGAAAGAGAAAAAGGGAAGCATAAAAGGGTAAAAATAGAAAGATGAGAAAAAAGAGGGAGAAAAAAGAAGAAAAGTAGATAGGTAGAGTGAGATTATGTAATGTAAGATGATTAGTAAAGTGACTTCCTTTAATTAAAAGGAGAAATCACTTTCTCCCAAGTACATACTACTATAAAATAATTGATTGAAATTAGGTATTTAGTAATTTACACGTTAATTTTTTACCGATGCTCGACCTACATTTTATTGAGCGTTGTTGTATATTTATTGTTATAATATTAGTTATATAATTAATGTAAAAAATGGTCATCACATTGATTTTTAGAAAAAATTGATATCCTTTTTTAAACAAATCATTTTTTTATTTCACAATAAATTTTAATAAAAAATTATGTGAAATGTTTGCCTAATTTTTTTAACATAGGTTTTTGGATTTTTTGTCAAAATATTTACAATTAAAATTGAATAAATTTAACATTCTATAAAAAAAATGTGTATTTTGAGTTAAAAAGTTTGAAAGGTCATAATTTTATGCTTGATTATCCATTTAGGGCAAATTTTATGTCAATTTCATATAATTTTTTAAAATATACCTATTTGTAAACATAAAAGTGCTTGGCATTTTTCCTTTCTTGAAATTGCAAAAAATGATCGTGTTTATGAGCTTTTTTTCTACTTTTTCTCTATTTAAAATCATTGTTCAACTAATTTTAATCATCCTTGTAATATTTTATTAAACACATAATAAATATCTAATATTTATATATAACCTCAAAATTTATACAAAGGAAACATGAACAAAAATCTCTTAAAAAACATGTTTAAAAATTGAAAAAATGAAAAAAAAAATGAAGATTTGAAAAATAAAAGTAAGAAAGAAACTCTTATAGTTTACACCAATGACCTGAAATATTAAAGTATTTGCTTTATAGTTAATGTTACCTGAAAGAATATCAATAACTCATTGACATGTGATAGAGAGTTAGATTGAGACAAGAATTGAACTTGAAATCAAATAAAAAGGAGAATGAGGTTGATAATGAGAAAAAATATAATGTGTTTTATTTATAGTACAAAAATGTTACCATGTTTGAGGTTCTTTTCAAACTTTTGCAATATTTTTAGAACCTAGTTAATTCTAAAATCATGATCTTAAGTTTCTTTATTTTTCTAATAACCTTCAAATGCTATACACTATAATATTAGTTAAGTAAACAATTGTTGTTTTATGTTTGTTAATAATTTTAAAAATATCATTGTGTCTAAATAAACGTCAGTTAATTCTAAAATTAACATTTTAAGTTTCTTTATTTTCCTAACAACTTTTAAATCCCTTATAGTATAACATCAGTTAATCAAAAAACTAACATTTTTAGTTTTTTAATAATTTAAAAAATATCACTATATCCAAATAGATGTTATTCTATTCCAAAATTAATATTTTAAGTTTCCTCATTTTATTAGTAACCTTTAAATGTCATACATTATAATATTATTAAGTAAAAAATTAATATTTTAGTTTCTTAATAATTTAAAAAATGTCATTATGTCTAAATACATATTAGTTAATTTTAAAATTTACATCTAAGTTTTCTTATTTTTGAAGCAACCTTCAAATATTATACATTATAATTTTAATTAAGTAAAAAAATCATTGTCTTAAGTTTTTTTAATAATTTTAAAAATGTCACTGTGTCTAAATAAATATTGTTTAATTTTAAAACTAATATTTTAAATTTCCTCATTTTTCATAACAACTTTTAAATATCATACATTATGATGTTGATTAAACAAAAAAACATCGTCTTAAGTTCTTAAGGAATTTCAAAAATATCATAGGATGAAAATACACATTGATTGCATTTATTAACTATTGTCTTATTAGTCTAAATAATTTCAAAAATTCTACCACATTAATTTTACCTTTTACTTATGTCTATCCATTGATATAGAATTGCATTTTTGTAGTAACAATACTATTATTTTCTATTAACTAAAGTATACTTTATGTTGACCAACATTCCTATTACCCCTAAACATTAGAAAGTTAGAAAACAATTTTTTAGAGATGAAGAAGGTATAAAAGACTTAGGATTTTGATAGAAATGAAGAAGTTAAAAAAATAGTACTTTTTTCATTATATGTCAACATTTTTTTATTGTTTGAGACTATGTAAATGAATTATTTATGACTATGAATCCAAAAGATTCCCTCCTCTCTTTAGTATACAACAGAATAGAAATAGAAATAAAAAAGTGAAGCAGGCCTTTTAGGAAAGACTCTGACCCCCTAAGTTAGCAATTATAGTAAAAGAGAATAATTTAAGTAATATAGTGTAGTATATACTTTATATAAGAGTTTCCCTAAGTAACAAGGTAATTAAGTTGTTATTTGTATAATTATTATTATGACTCCTAAATTATTAGTATTTATCATTAGCTTTCATTAAAGTTAGTGAATGAAGCTTAAACAAGTGTTTGATACTCAATTCTATTGATCCAAACCATTGATACCAAATTTTATAATCTAAATGACCTATTTTCTCAATTCCAAAAATCTAAATAACTTAATTAGAATAAACACTTTTTGACCTAAAGATGCTTGAATGGATTGTGATGCTTGAACAAGTGTCTAATACTTAATTCTAGTGATCTAAACCATTGATACCTAATTTTATAATCTAAATGACCAATTTTCTTGATTTTAATAATTTGAATAGTTTGATTAGAATTGACACTTTTTGACTTAAAGATGCTTGAATGAGTTGCGATGTATCCAACATTATTGGTACATGAAGCTATGACGTGTGCATCATTATTGGTGTATGAATTTATGATGTGTTTGTGATTAACAAAACACATTTAATAACAACTTAACTAATTCATTAATTCCATCACAATATATTTCAAAATAAAAAGCATGTAATGATTAACTTTCAAATAAAGCTATGATTAGAGCTATGATGATAAATTTTTGCACACTTTAATTCAAGATTTAAGTTGTTATTATTAAAGTTGGATAATGCACCCATAAATTTGCAAGTCTCACTTCAAAGAAAGAAAGATATACAAGAATCTCCAACTAGATCACCTTTCTAGATATACAATTAAGATAGGAAAATATTAAACGCAAAATAACCAATATAATGAAAGTTAAAAAAATAAAAGTATCTCTCACTTCCTTTTCAATAGTAAAACTAGAGTGGCTTCTCAAAAATCAAGAATTATAAACATTCGATCTTAATACCTTACTTAATTAAACACTATCAAACGAGCATATAAAAATTAAAACAAAAGTAAAGGCTCATAATAAGGTAATCAATAGAAAATGGAGAAGGTAAAATGCTATTATTTGCAAAAGCCCCCAATTATGTATCATAACTCAAATTAAGGTGATAACTATTAGTTCACATCCTTAAAAAAATGTTTAAAACTAACTCAACAGTAAATTAACTTTGTTCCCATGACGAAGCTATTGTATTCCTTTTAGATAAATCTCCTCGATAATCAAAGCAAGTAGTTTATAATATTGATTACAATTACTATCATATTAGTGTATGCTCCACAAGTGCATGAGTAATGATATGATGCAATTAGGTTCATTAATTTTATTGGAGGATTACTCTATTATATATAATCATTGGCTTTTGATTATATGTCTTAGAAAAAGACATTGTTCATCATCTTAGAATTTTTTTTATCTCTAATTGCAATCACCCATGTTAAGAATATGATATGAGACCATGGAATGCCATGAAACTAAAGGTGTTCCTCTTTTGAGTACATGTTTGTCAAAGGAACCATGAGTTTACTTGAGGATGAATTTTGCATTGAATTTTTAGATTTCTCATAAGTTCTAAAACAAGATTGCTTTACTAGTGAGTTACTTTAATGTTGATTGCACCTATGCAATAAAAATGATTCACAAGCAAGTCCTTCAATTTTCTAATAATTTTACCGAAGATTCATATAACCATTTTTATGTTTAATGAACCTTAAAAATCCTTTCTTCTATTGAAAGAAATGAGATCCACATCTAATAATTTGAATAATTAATATTGATAATTTGATTGATAACCTTAATTTCATCCATAGAAGCTTACAATTTGATTATTATTCTTAACCAAGTCGGTAATCTGCTTAGTCTTCCTGATTGTAATATTTGATTAGTCTTTTTAATTGTACTATTTGATTGATTATTTTTTCTTCACTCTCTAATTAGTCTTTTTGATCATATATATTAATAATCTTGTCAATCTTTTTGACATTATGAACTAATAATTTAATCGATTAATTGATCTCCTAAATCATCTAACTTGATATTCTATATCTATATTGATTACTTGTTGCTTAAAAGGGAGCCTACCATATAGCAATGCTGGAATGATCAATAATCACTAATTAGTTTTAAACCATCAAATAATAAGGATCTTGTTGAATAGCAATGCTCCAATGATAGATTATTATTGATTCGATCTATCGAATAAAAGAGAACATGCTAAATAGTGATGTTCAAACAATTGATTATTATCAATTTGACCTATCGAATAATGAGAAACTTGGCGATGCTTAAGTGATTAGTTATTACTAATCTAACTTATTGAATAACAAAAAGCCTACTAGATAGCAATGCCTATGCAATCAGTGATTGCCAATTCATATGAATATTCTTGAATAAGTTGAGTTATAATGTGTTTTGCACATTTTGTTTGCAACAATTTTTAAAGGTTGTTATTACTCCCTCTTTTAAAATTATTTTAAATGGCTATTTAGGTTGTGTATTATCTTCTTTCTAGGATATACTTTTAAAACAAGCATTGCTTTTTACACATTTTACTTCCCGCATCACGTCATTTATGACTATAATGGCTGTTCAACACATTGGATGATTTCTCCATATTATCAATTATGAGATAGAGGAAGGATAACCTCTTAAAAAATGTTACTATTTTGCATATTGTATTGTACCAATATTGAGTTGACGAAAAACCTTCAATCTTGACCTGTACCAGTGATATTTTTTTCCAATCAATTTTCTATAAGTTTGTTGCAAGATCTAAAATTGACTCTACAATGAAGTAAACCCAGCAGTATTCCATTGATGCATTGTACTCCTCAACTTCAAAGATTTTTATGGGTGGAACTCTGAGGAATGATTTTTTCGTTTTTGAAACCATTGACTCAAATTTTTCTTTGCACTAAATTTTCAATTAACATTAACCATTTTTCCTCTCAAAAAATCCAACTTCAACGGATCAAGTCTTGGAAAATTTCATTCATGAGTGTACTTTAATATCTCTTTAACTTTCTTGTTGTCTACAAAGCTTGAGATCGACTCCGCTTGCTTCTTAGACTATCTAAGATTAGCCTTGCTGTTCCTAAGACTAGGATCATTATTTTGCACATTTTGCAACTAAGACATGCCATTAAGTAGCCAAAAGCTAGGGGTGACAATTCGGGTTCACGGGTCGGATTGGGCATAACCCGAACCCGTTTATGTCCAACCCGAACACGACCCGTTTAATAAACGGGTCGACCCGACACGACCTGTTTATTAAACAGGTCAACCCGACACGACCCGTATAAGCCAAATATACAAAATATGCTTATAAAATAATAATATAACCCGTTTAACCCGATCCGAACCCGTTTATCAACCCGTTTATAATAATTTTTTATTTTATATAAATTAATAATTAATAAATTTATATATTATATAACGGATTGACAGGTCGGGTTGACCCGTTTAATAACCCGTGTAACTTAAACGGGTTTGAAACGGATTGACCCGAACCCGACACGAAATTTATTCGAATCAGACGGGTCAACTCGTTTATGACCCAAACCCGATTAAGCCCGACCCGAACCCGTTTAATTCGTATCGTGTCATCGTGTCGTATCAAAAATTGCCACCCCTACCAAAAGCTAATCTACCAAAGGCAGCATTAATGCAGGAGTAATTTATTACGAAGACAATCTTAAGGAGGCAGTAATAAGATAAGCCTCTCAAAGATTGATGACCTTTTAGGTCATGTACCATCTCCATTTTGGGATATGCTTTTAAGATGAATTGCACACTTTGCATATTTTTGTTTCTCACATTCAAAGGATGATATTGGGTTAACATAGAATAATAAAAAATTAGTAGAAATCTTTAAGTTGTAGCCAATTACAGGAACAAATTATGTTAAAATAATCTGAGCAATAGCAACATGTGACAATCATAAGACAAACTCTCATAAGAAAGATTCTCTTTTCAAATACATGTCCAATTGACAATCACGATAAATTATGAATGTCAAACTATGAGTGTTCAAACATGACATTTTAGGAGTGTTCTACCCCTTTCCATCAAAGATATTTCATAAGCATCTTGTCAAAAACACTGATTCATAAGTGCAGTAAGGCAATATTTGCATTGTTTACTATAAATTCACCATAAATCTCTAGCAAGAGTAATCATAAATCTCTGGGCATAAATATGCGAGTTCATCATCCCTACGAGGATTCACAATAGTATATATGCGAGTTCATAATTCAGCTATTGCAATTATTTCTAGCTTTTATATTATCCAACTTCAACCATCCAGTGAGCATGTGAACAGATGAAGGTAATAAAGTTCTGCTGTATTAGCTCAATGTCTTCTAGTTACATATTGGACATGCTTTTCAATGATACTCTAAAGATGTAAAGTATGACTTGAACAATAAAGCATGAGGCTTGAATCATAACTATTTGAAACAACAAGTTTAATGAACCCTTTATCTTCATTCGTGTAACCATGTGAGCCGAGGTTAGTGAATATGCGAAAGCAGCCAGTGTTATGGTTGCAAGTTTTCAAAGATGATGAAGAGGAAAGTGGTGACCTGAAACATTCTTAATGTCGGATGTACACAAAATAAAGGAAATGAAAAAATTGAAATCTCATTTTTCATATCTTTTTATTTATGCATTATATATGTTCATTATGCAACACAACATCGTGCTGTCTCAATACAAATTAATGCATGCAATAATTACAAAACAATTAAAGACTAACAATGTCGTAAAAAAGAATTCATAATATAATTTCGTGTCCAACAGAGATGCAATTTACCACACTGATGACCTTATTAATATATCTACAAGCTAGTATTCACCACGAATGAAATGCACTTATGTCTCACAAACAGGAAGAGACCGGATCATGATTAATTATACTATTCAACAACAGTCAGGATGTTTTTTTCAGCTAAAAACAGGCTCATGGTCAAAATATGGCATACACGTTAATCACAATTTGTATTACCTATGTGTAACCATGGGGATGAGCCGGGGTGTCCATAACAATTCAACAACAAATATAACATGTTTTTAGGATTATGACAAAGTTACTAAAAATGATGACAATCAATTCCAACTGAATGCCTCCGATGTCTGCTTACCTGAAAACCGCTGAATTGCACAACTCTATAATAGATAGTTGGCATTCATTATGCCACAGGATTTGATGCTTGATTATCTTCAATTGTTATTTGATGACAGATGCTTAGTTAGGCATTGCTACAAACACGTTGCATGACATCTAAACAACAAAGTTCATACCACATTCTTCCTTTCAATCAGAAATGCAAGTTATAATCAGCAGAGTACAGAGAAGAATTGCCTTAAACAAGGATATATATATATATATATATATATGGAATTCTTGAGTTAAGATTAAGAAAACAATCTCTGCATGGCAAGATTTTGCCAAATTTGTTTAACATGACCTTGATTTTCACGATTGATGAGGAAGAAATCTTCAACTTTTTGTTAATTGCCATCACAATTTTGTGCTCAACTGACCTTGCTCTCATCGGCTTTTGATGAAGGAGTTCTGATTGCAATTGTAATCATCTCTTCAGGTATGATACAGGCTTCGCAATCAATGTGTTCGTACCAGTCATTAGACAATCCGTTGCTGTAGTAGGGACATTCCGAGATGATCTTGAGCTACCGCCCAGTCTGGGTTGGTTGATTGGATGAATGATTTAAAACTTGAATGTTAGAGCTCAAGTTCATAACAGTCTCCATGGCTTCCTTGGTGGAAAGACTCACTTCTTTTTTTATTTTTCATTTTCTGAAGGCATTCTTCAATCATCTCCTTCTCTTTAGATTATGAAAGTTGCTGGACCGAGCCTAAGAATGACCTGGAGGCATAGAAAAGCACTCGGCGGATGGTTTTTCAACATCCTGACTCGGATACGACTGATCGTTCCGAGGAATTTTGGAACGATTCTTTTTCCCGCCGTTTTTCTTAGGTCAATCGCCAGGAGGAGATCGTCCACTCCTTTTGCCCTTCGATTCTTTTGAAGAGGCTCCTTTGACACTCTATGCTTGTTGGTTATCAGCTCTCTTTATCCATGGTGAGGTCTTCTCCATACAAGTAGACTCCGAAAAACATAAAACAAACAATAATTAGAGGTCAACGAAAAACAATCCACGAGCTAAGAGTAACTTACAAAATTATTTGGACACACTTAGGGTGGCCCAAATGTCTAAGAGACCGACCTCCATTTCCTCCTTCACTCTGTTAATGACCATTTTATCCAATTCGTTAAGGCCAGCTTCGTCTTTGACGATGTTAGGTTGTGAGTCTTGTGACCGAACAATGGGAAACAAAGCTTGACCATTCAAATGAATCCAACAAGAGCATTCTCGAGGCGGAGCACGAACACTGAAGTAAGATTCCTTCAGCTATGGACGCCGGAGTTCAAGCCATCAAAAATATGTCTACCCTCTCTGAGTGATGTAAACATAGGAACCTTCAATTTTGCATGCATTTTGAGAGAAATAGAAAAAATTGTTCATAGTCGGTCTTGATCTCAAGTCAACCATTAGAAATTCGTAACAGACTAGTAATAGCCAACCACTGAAAATTATCTGCTATGGAGCCTTGTTGAGCTTCCGAAAAATAGGCTGTTGAGAGGGTGGAAATGGAGGTTTGGCACTGATTCTTTCAACAAATGTGCCATAAAACATGAAAAAACACCTTCAAGTCTAACTGCAAACCTGCTCATCCTCTTTGGCCGGTTCATAATAGGTATGACCAGATCTTGGGTGAGCATGGTGGCCACATTTATTTAGTTTCGCTATTTGTCTTTCATCAAGCCATCCCTCCGAGGAGTCCCACGACCTCACATCAGAATGAACGAATCCGATCATTTCCAGACTGCCTTCTACAAAATATGTTGTATCATTTGATCGATCATCTCAGGATTAGCAGGGATCCAAAGGACAAAGATAGGGCACTCCGTAGTCTTCTTCCGTGAAATTAACTATGTGTGGTTCCAGTGAAAATGTATTAGTAAGATTAATCTTATCAGTTGTCTCTTTTGAAGAAGAGAACCCATTAATATCTGTTACTCCTACATCGGAAGGAGCTGGTAGGTTGGCTAGGGTAGCCATCCCTTGGTCAATACCAGAATCTAAGATGATAGTTGGGCTGGCTGTCAGATCAACTGTATCAGTGTTCTTTCCTTCAATCATACTGGTAGTTGTGTCAATGTTCGGTTCATGAATTATACTGGTTGTTGTTTCATCTCGTCTACAATGCCCCAGTACTAAAGAAGCTGCCAACCCTGTGGATTCATCCGAAGAATTCTCCCTCATTGCA
This sequence comes from Sindora glabra, assembly GCA_020226215.1. Taxonomy (NCBI): domain Eukaryota; kingdom Viridiplantae; phylum Streptophyta; class Magnoliopsida; order Fabales; family Fabaceae; genus Sindora; species Sindora glabra. The sequence goes on from CM035227.1 coordinate 78,775,979, forward strand.
AAGTTCTTAACAAAAGCTAAAAAGAAGGGCAATTCAAAGACAAACGTACCTTCAGTGAAGTGAGGTAAAGCAATGTGCAATCAATAAAAATCCAGTACACACAAAAATGGCAGCAAAAGTCTTACAGAAATAAAAGGAAAAAGGTGATAAGATCCATATTTGACAACAATAGCGATAGATGATTGCTCGACAACAGTACAATAAAAATTAAATCATCACACGGTAAGAACGTCAGTAATACCATGCCAAACTAGTTCAAAATGAAGAATGCAAGGATCAAAAGACAGTCCTGGGCCTACGATTTTTAACTTCCAGAAAGCTTCTATTTCCCAAGGAGAAATATCAAAATAAGAGGACTCAGGTTTATTTTGGGAAGAAGAGTTTTACCTTGGAATGAAGATGGAGTCTTCGATGGTGTTTTTCTCTAGTGATACTCTGATGGTAGTTACAGCAAGATGAGGAGAAAACAGAGAGAAATATTCGCACAAATGAAAAAATTTGAACGAATACCGAAAGCGAAGGCGAAGGATCCCCTATTAACAGTACCTTAAACAGTCAGGATTTAGATCTGATGATCCATATCCAATGATCGAGGGTTGCTGTCACAGGGATCGCCATCTGAATCAAATGGTCCTAATAAGTACTCATCGGGATTGATTATCAATCAAATGGACAAGAAGCATTGTGTTTTCAAAATGTGTGATTTGGATCAGTGAGTGCGTCAACTGAGATTCCCCATAATAATTGGCATAAATCCCCAAACAAATTATTATAATTGCTATAACCCGGCATACGCGTTGTAAGTAAGTTTGCGATTTTCAAAGCGTTACTTCCAAATATCTCTGGAATGATTTTGGATGTACCTGATCCAAATTTAACGGTTGAGTAGATGAAAGTTTGAGAAAATAATATAAACCCTCCTCAACCATTCATTTGCTCCATCAAGCTTCATTATACTATTTTGAGGAGCAAAATGATAAATACTAATATAATAGACTTGGAATTTTGGTGTCACAACATTATTTTGGAGAGCATCGGGATGAAGTCTCTGCAGCTTAAGCTACAGTAATTGCATCTCAGCGATCTATGGAAGAGGAGGATCTCCTCCAATGAAGTAACAAAAAGCTCTAGATTGGAAAATCATCAGGGCCCAAATCGTATCCCCTCTATGCCAATGGGATCCACTCGAGTGCCAGTATCGTACAAAGATTCGTTCGTCGGCATCACTCTCCGAGCTTACCAAAAGGCCTTTTTTGACAACTTGGCAATGGAACAAGATTTAGAGCTAGAGGAGCATCTAGACGGCGATCCACTGGAGGAGCACTAATTCAGCGTCAACTTAACATTCGATCTTAAAAGTAAGATTCGACAAAAATGGCATAAATTTTTTATTATTAAAATTTTTGGTAGAGGTGTGGGTTTTCATTATTTACGATGGAAACTACATAACCTTTGAAAATCTACTGGGCAAATGGATGTCATTGATTTAGGGGAAGGTTATTCACTATACTCGTTTTTCTGTTAACGATGATTTGCAAAATATTTTAAAAGGTAGACCTTGGTTTGTAGTAGGACATTATCTTATTATAAGAAAGTGGACTTTGGATTTTTTAACTTCATTTGCATCTTTCTAGTTTGCTGTTGTTTGGGTTAGAGTACTTGGCCTTCTTGTTGAATACTATGACCCCGTAGCTCTTAAAGAGATAGTAAACATGATTGGCCCTTCGGAACTTTATGGCAAGTATGCTCGCTTATGTATTCAAGTAAATCTTGATAAAACTTTAATTAGGAAGTTAAGAATAGGAAAATTCAAATAACTCATCCAATATGAATGATTGAATTATTTTTGTCAAATATGCAGGAAAATTAAACACAACAGAGGGCCTTGCCTATGTACTATTCCTGAAGCCCAACCTTCAACCACTACAAATTCACTTACTAGTGTTTCAACAGATAGTTCTTCAACTTCCAAAGATAATGAACAATAGGAAGGCTAGTCTATAGTAGTTTATAAAAGGACAAAGAATAAAAGTTTTAAAAAACAAATTCAACAAGATCAAATGTTAAAACATTTAGCTGAAAGCCCGGTAGCTCTGAAACTTAAATCTAAAGCAGGGTAATCTAGTTTAGTTACTAAAGAGACTTGAGTTCCAAAGTTGCAAGAAAATCAAATTCTCCTTGATAAGACTATGCTTATTCAAAGTAACTCCTTAGATCATATTAAATCTTCTAAGGAATGTGAGCAAAATTTGATCTCTAATGATATTTGTAAGCCACAGTCACATGCTGATCAAACTTCAAAAAATAAAATACGTCATTTTAACAAACTATTGAGGTAAATAAAGCATCAATAGCTCACATTTTTAAACAGTAACTTATGCATAATAGTATTAATAAGAATCACTCTAGTAGCAATAGAGAGTTGGGGAATGAACCTTATTGTGCTACCATTTAGAGTGCAAACCTTGGTAGACTTTCTCACACTCAAGCAAAGGAACAAGCTTCCTTTGTTAGTAGAAAGAATCAACCTTCTTCACTTCCCAACAACCATGGTGGTTCTCAACACTTGAAAAAGAGTACATGTGCTAATGGTGACTAAATTAAATCTTACATTCAGCCTAAACATGATATCCTAGTTCATCCCAACATTGGGTCTTATTCATCACAAGATCAAATTTCAACCCTTGGAGACTCGAACATTGAACAATCCTCAAATGATAATAGAAGCTTGATTGAAGGAGGGGCCACAAGCCATACTCGAATGAGCAATAATCAACTATTTTCTTCTATATGATTTTGCGATGAAAATTCTTTTGTGGAATTGTAGAGAAGCAAGTAATCCAAATTTTAAAAGGGCTTTTTATGATCTCCTTTCTCAATATAGTCCAAATACAGCAATATTAACAAAAACTAAGTTATCTAGAGATTAAGCTAGAAACATATTGTAGAGTTCCCTTTCAATCATTATGTTGTTTTGGAGATGATTGGCCATGTTAGTGGTAGTTGGATGTTGTGGAAAGATGATAACATGGCATCTTAAGTTCTAAACTTAACTAAACAAGAAATCCACCTCGTTATTTAGGTAAAAAAAATCTTTTACATGGCTTATTTTTGCAATTTATGGTGGTCTTAGATTACATGAAAGGAAAATTCTTTAAGATAATCTCATGCATATTGCTTGCCTCCATTCCCTTCCTTGGTGCATTTTGGGTGATCTTAATGATATTATGTTTAGCCATGAGAAGTCTAAGGGTAGACTTTTGATAAATCTAGAGTCATGTTGCTAAAGCATTGTATTGATACGTGTAATATGATAGATTTAGGCTACTCAGGTCCTTTTTTTACTTAGATAAATTATAAGCAAGGTATAGACAATATCCAAACTCATTTAGATCCACTATATACTAATGTAGAATGGGTTTTTAATTTCTTAGATTATATGGTTATCCATCTCCTTTCCATACACTCAAATCATTACCTAATTCTTATCACTCTTAATAAACAAAGCTAACTTCGTTTGTCTAGACCTTTTAGATTAGAAATAATGTGGTTTAATCATCCAACTTTTCCAAATTTAGTTCAAATAAGTTGAGAAAATAATTCTGATCTTCAAATGGCAACTTCAAATTTTGTTAACTCCATCAAAAATTGGAATCAAAATGTTTTTAGTGATATGTTTTTCAAGAAAAAAAGAATTTTGGCTAGACGCAAGAGGGTAGAAAAAAAACCAGCTTTGTCCCTTAACCCTGTCCCTACTTAATTAAGAAAAACTCTGAGAGCGGAATATCATTTCTTACTAGATTGTGAAGAAAACTTTTGGCGTATAAAATCTAAAATCGATTGGTTTTGTTAAGAGGAATAGAAATACTCGATTTTTTCATGTCTCTATTTTAGTTAAAAGAAAATCCAATAAAATTGTTTGCTTGAAAAATGAACAGAATCAATGGATTTTTTAACCTTATTTGCTTATGGAGATGGTGAAGAATTATTTCATTGATCTTTATACTTCATCTTCTAATATTCATCCCCTTTCTAATACCATTGCTTTGGAATGGCCTTGCTTATTACCTGGTTCTACTAAGTATCATTTATCAACTATTTTGCATGTAATGGAGATAAAAAAAATGCATTTTTTTCTCTAAAAACCAAAGAAATCTCTAGAGGTTAATGGCTTACATCCAGGTTTCTTTCAAAAATATTGGAACTTTATGAAAGACTCAATCATCCAAGCTATTCAAGATATTTTTGTCCAAAGATAGGTTCCTTCTTATTTGAATGAAACTCTCATAATTTTAATTCCTAAAATACAAAGTCCAAAGTATATTAAGTAACTTAGGCCTATAAGTCTATGTACCACTATGTATAAAGTACTATCAAATATTCTAGTTAATAGACTAAGGCCTTATTTAATTAAGCTAATTTCCTTTATTAAGGAGTTTTTATTCCTCATAGATAGGCATCCAACAATGTTATAGCTATCCAAGAGTTATATCATATCTTAAAAAAGAAGAAAGGTAATAAAGGTGCTATTATGATCAAGCTAGATCTTAAAGAAGCTTATGATAAAATTGAGTAGAGCTTTATTAAATTTTTTTTTGAATTTTATAGATTTCCTCCTAAATGTAAACAACTCCTTATGAGTTGTATCTTTTCTTCAAGTTTATCTATTTTATTTAATAAAGGCAAGCTTAATCCTTTTTTGCCATCTAAAGGAGTTTAACAAGGAGACCCTTTTTCTCCATACATTTTCATTTTATGCATGGAATTCTTTTTTTTTATAGAAAAGGAAGTGTCAGCCAAAAATTGGTTTCCAATTAGTACTTCAAATCAAGGGTTAGCCTTTTCTCACTTTTCTTTATTGATGATGTCATTTTAATTAATAAAGCATCTCCAAATGATGCAACTTCAATTAAATCTATCTTGGATCAATTCTCTTCTATGTTAGGATTGATGATTAATCATGCATAATCTAAAAACTTTTTCTTTCCTAATACTAATGATCATGTTAAAAGCCAAATTACAAGTATTCTAAATCTTGAAACTACCACTAACATGGGAAGTTATCTGGGAATTCCTATTCAATAAAAAGCAAAAAGAAATTCTTAGAATGACATTCTTGATAGAATTCAAGCAAAATTAAGTGGTTGGAAAGCAAAATTCTTGAATTTGGCTAAATGACAGGTTTTAGTTAAAACTATTTTATAATCAATTCCAAATCATTTCCTTCATTGTTCTTTGCTACCCCAATTAGTTTGTACAAAAATTGATAATATTGTTAGAAATTTTCTTTGGGGATCATTTGAGCAAAGAAGGAAAATGCATTTAGTGAGTTGGGATAAAGTTGCAAGGCCTATTTCTTAAAAAGGGGTGGGTATTCAAAAAACTTATTATGAAAACTTAGCTTTTCTTACCAAGCTCAACTAGAGGTTTTTAAAGGAAAGAGATAAGCCTTGGGTGTAAACTTTATATTATCGTTATGTTTATAATTAACATTCACCCAGAACTATTGCTTCACTTATTTAGATTGCTATGCAAACTTACAATTTCTTGATAAAAGGCCTTAAATGGATGACATACAATGGGAAAAATACTATTTTTTCAAATGATAACTGGACAAGTCTCGATCCACTCAAAAGCTTATTTTAGGGACTTATACAGCAACATCAAGAAAACTAGAAAGTAAATGATTTATTAGTTAGTTCAAGCAAATGGAATATAAACTTGTCTAATTTCTTTGATCAATGAGTAATTTCTATGATAAAAGTCATTTATGTTAATCCTTTCATTCATAATCACAATGACATTGTGTGGGGTTTAACATCAAATGGTAAGTTTACTATTAATTCTGCGTATAACATGATTAGAGAGGCATTAGAGAACAATTTAGATCTCTCTACTTTTAATGGGAAATGAATCTAAAAATTGCTAGTTCTTGCAAAAAATCAAGCTTTTATTTGGCTTTCATTAAATAATAGTGTCAAAACAAAAGAGATGTTAAGACAGCAGGGCTTAAATATTGACATATCTTGTTGTTTTTGTAATAAAGCTAAGGAAATTCAAGTTCATTTGTTTAGATATTGTCATTTTACCCAAAAAAATTTGGAGTGCTTTGAATTTTCCTACTACTTTAAGTTATACTATCCATTTGGATCTACATTCATGAATATATCTAAATTGTACTTCTAAAGTTTTTTATGAGCATCCTTATATTCCTTGGAAAATTCTATTTAGAACAGCATTATGGTGTATTTGGCTATTTAGAAATAGCCTAATTTGTGATCATAAGACTGAGAACTCACTTAAAGATAATTTATCTTTATTGGTATCCAAGATAAAAGGATGAGTTGCAGAGTCTTATGTTTATTTTGCTGGGAAAAATAACATGTCAACAACTTATAAAACTCAAAGATGGGTAAAATGGATTTCACCTCTAAGTGATTAGTGGTGTTTAAATATAAATGAGGTGGCTTCATCTAGTTCTAGATTTGCAAGAGCCGAGGGACTAATTAGAGATTTCACAAGTGGATGGATCATAAGTTTCTCAAAAGAAGTTGGTATTGCTAATGCTATTATAACTGAACTAGTATTGCTAATGCTATTATAGCTGAACTATAGGCTATCTTGGAAGGTCTTAAATTAGCTATTTAGATGCAAATTCCTAAACTTATTATTCAGTTAGATGCTCAAATAATGGTTCATGCTCTTAATTCAGATACAATTGAAAACTATTTATTAAACCCTATTTTATGTGAATGTAGAAAACTTTTAGGGATAATTATAAGCAGATTATCGATGTATACAGAGAAGCTAACTTTTGTGCTAATACTCTTGCAAGAAAAGGATTGGCTAGTTAATCCTTCTTATTATTGTACTATAATCTTTCTAAAGATGTTTCTTTATTATTTATTTATGATGTTGTTGCTTCTATGTATAATAGAAATATATCATGTGCCTTAGGTTCTACTTAGTTTATTAATATGCCTTTTATTATAAAAAAAATATTATAGACTTGGTTGGTTCATGGGTTATCCTACACTGCTCATTGGCTTATTCTTAGCCTAATAAAAAGGGGACTAGCATATTTTTAGTCCATAATCTATGATGATGCCTTGTGGAGTGACCAATTGCATTTGGTTACTATAATCAAACAATGCTATTATGCTAATGGGATAGTGCTAGTGTAATAGCTAGAAACAATTATGATAGTTGGAAATAGTTATAATAGCTAGAAATGTTCATCACTTCCAAAATGATTTATCTTGATCAAATGATTTGGTTATTGAATGTGTGTCATGATACAATTAAAATCAAAACATTCGTCTGATAAAAAAATTTATAGTAAAGGGTAACAAATCAAGTCAAACCTTAATAATTCACTTAATACATCTTATTATAATGATTTACTAAATATGATTACAAATAGAATGCAAAACAAAATAAAATTGAATTGAAATAGAATAGGATGCAAGAATGTAAGAATGTAGTATGTAAAAAACAAAATAAAATAGGATAAATGTAAATAGAACTAATTTGGTAGGTTGATTTGAAATCAAACAGAATGTTCTAATAAAAACAAAAGTTTGGATGGTTAATTTGAAATTAAACAAAATGTTTTAATAGAAATAAAATGAAAAAATAAAATAAAATACAAAAAATGATACAACAAAATGATTGATCCAAAAATTTAAGAAATCTTGGTAGATTAATTAGTAAAAAATTAATTAACAATTCTAATTAATTTTTCAACCTAGAACTATTTGAAATCTCTACAAGGATTCATGAATTCTATGCTACATAACTATCTAGGATTTGATCAATTAAGATTACTAAAATTAAGCAACTTCTATCTTCAACAAAGCTAGATCAAAATTGATTTGAAAATAGAATTTAGCTAAATTGAAAGTTTAAACTAGAAACTTATGATTTAATCATTTAACCCTCTATCTCTACATAAAAAATCATAATTAACCAATTATAATTCAAAATAAAAATAAATAAACATCATAAATCACAAGATTGAATACAAATTTTACTAAATTAACATTCAATTCATTCAATTTCAAGCATTTAGAATAAAGAATGAAGGAAAAAGAAAAATCAATTAGAAAAGAGTCAACATTACAATTAAGGATCTCATAATCGAAGCCTCGAATTTATTAAATTAATAAAAAATTTAGCCTTCCATTATTGAAAAAGAAAAAATTTGTAAAGGAAAGAAGTTGTTATCTAGAGTTATGTAAAATTATGTTCTTATCTTTGAAGACATAAAAAGCCTATATCTGATTTTCTCTCCTTTAAAACCTAATGGATCAAGACCATATGCCTCTTAGGGTTACAAAGAATAGGGCTTTGCTAATTTTAGAGGCCTAAAACCTAATTTACAAAATAAAAACTACAAGAGTTACTATAGATAAATATCATAAATTTGACTTTTAGCCCTTGTATAACTCCTAAAACTTTGTAGTTTTACTAAATCACAAGCATAAAAGTTGTAGGGCCAAATTTTAGGAAACTTTAGGCACTAGTTTTATCTTGATTACCTCTAAAACTTCAAGTATGGCCTAAAAATTGAAACTGGGTCAGTTATGACAAAAATAAACTATCAATTTCATAGCTAAATTTGGCTTTCCAAACATTCAAATTGGGCTTTGGCTAAAATATGAAAGTTATAGAATTTCCTCTAAGCTTTCTAACAATAAAAATGTCACGTAAATATGATATCTAGAATTCAAGTTATATTTAAAAACTTGAAATAGTGTTAAAATCCAGTATGAACTAAATAATTTCAAAATATTAGAAAACTAACCCCAAATCACATAACAAAGCCAATTCCATAAAATCAAGTATATGTAACACATTAAGAGACATAAAATAAGAAGAAATAATATAAACAAAATTTTACACATCAGTTAACCTTTTGAGAACCTTTTATTATTTTAAAATGATTGGTCCACCTTTGATATGACCTTTTTTTATAAATACTAATCAATTAATTTAGGTATGCTTTCTAAATCACATCCATTGAACACTTTGATTTGTATTAACTTAACTATTAGAGCGCTTAAAGCAACCTAAACTCTATTATTTGTATTTATTGTTGCGCTGTAAGGTTTTACTAATGATATTTCTGCCATCCTCAACCAAATACATCTTACTTTTGTAAGGTCTAAATCTAACTAAGAATAGTAAAAATATCCATATCTAATGGATTTTACATAAATGGATATTTGCCTAATGGATCTTACCTAAATTAGACATATTCCTTAATGTTTTAGGTTTAGGTCTATCAATTAAATATCCAATTGGTCTTAAGTCCTTTTGGATATCATTTAGACTTATTATAATATTAATTTATATAATACATAAATTTATCTTTTGTAAATATTCAATGGTTTTATATCCTTATTAGGTATGATATTAGATTTATTTGAATAGTATATTTTATAATTAATCTATTATTGTATAAAAATTAATATTATCTTATTATATAAGATACTGTAATAATTTATTTAAGATAGATAATATTAAAATATTTTATTTATCATAAAATAATATTAAAATACCTAAATTTACATTAAATTATAAAGATATTTCAAAATAATATTTATTATTTTATAATATTAATTTATATAATATAAGAATATTTCATAAAAATATAAATTAATAAATAATTATTCATGAGTTAATCCAATATAATCTTTATTTGATAAAGTCCATAATGACACAACCCATATTTACCTTAAAACTAATATGGATAATATAAACAAGTCAAAATAAAAATATATGTGAATAAAAAATGAATATGATCATTTATAATTTTTAAGTATAATTATTATTAATAAAAAAAATTAAATTTTCATTAATTTGTATAATTATCATGTATTATAATTATTATAATTTATACAACTAAATAATTACAATGAGAAATATAAATATATATACATATGTAAATACCATGGTACTCTTCTTTTCTAAATTTTTTATAAAAGTCTTATATTTTATAGAAAAATTTAATGTAAGATATTAAAATCAATAATCAAATTAAAAAAACTTTAAAAGATCAAATGCTCAATCTTGTTAAACTTACATATTTCAAAATTAATTTAAAAATATAATAATTTTTTAATCCAAACAGGTCTTATTGGGTTTTACCCGTTCGGATCCTATTGAGTCTTTTTAAGTTTTGGATGCAAAATGGATTTGATATTTTAGGTCTTTAGCAGGTTTGGTTCTTGTCGAGCTTAGGTGTAAACCTGACCCATTCCCATCCCTAAATCTAACCTTTTTAATTTGCCATGTACAAACATAGTCGTTTTTGCCTTCTCTTTCCTCTCTCTCTCTCTCTCTCTCTCTCTCTCTTTTTTGCATTGAATGCGAGCTAATTTTGATGAATATGATTTTAATGTCCTTTTTTTGTCTATGTTTTTATATTAGCTCATGTAATTGCAAAACAAGGCAGTGCTTGAATGGCTATATGAACTTGCTTATTGTGTTTGTCTTTGTAGGCATTTCTATTAAAGCAAAAACCACTCTATCCTAATGAAGAAGGTTTGTTGATGAGATTGATATCATGAATGCACTATTATTAGTCTACTTTTCTTTTTTTGATTGGTTGAAAGATACTTTGCTATTACAAAAATATGACTATGTTTCTAATAGGATTGATAAATGTTTTTTAGGCATGTGGGGTTCTTAAAAATGCAAACAAAATGATGTATATAGGTAGATTTCATGATTTGGTAACATAAGATTCTTCTAATTAGAGGTCGATATGAGTCTGTGGATATTAATTCTTGTATTCAAATATGAAGAGCTTTTAATCCTTATAAGCTTTTATTCACAAAGTAAATTAGGAATTTCAGAGATAAGAAAGAAATAAATTTGTATTTTAGCTAATTATTTTAAATGAAAATAATCTAGTGAATATATAAGAAATTACATTCTAAAAAAGTTAATCAAGTCAATTCAAAAATAAACTCCTCATCCTTTATATATTGCTAACCTCTATATTCTTGTGTGGAGATTAGCAACCTTTGCTATTTATTTGGTAAAAAAAAATATATGACTAATTTAATAACAATAAAATAATAAAGAATGTAGATGTTAGCAATCCTTATATATATATATATATAGGGGATTGCTAATTTCTACATCTATATATGAAGGTTATCAACCTTTATGCTTTCATTTAGACAAAAAAATATGCTACTAATTTACCCTTTCTATTCTTTTTTAAGTGTGATTTTAAAGATTTTTTTTATGAATAAACAAGGCCTAAGCCTAAAAGAAAGAAAACCATAAACAAACTTCACAAAGGGTAGAGAGCCCTAACACATTACCTAGAAGTAAATTACTTATACTAGCAAAAGGCTTTTCAAGAATCCTTAGTCTAAGCTCATGTTCAAGATTATAAAAGGCTAGCTAATTAACACATTTATTTCCTTCCTTGTAGGTATGTTGAACCATAACCTACCAATCCTAATAAATTAAAGTTCGACAATAGAAAATTAGGGAAGCATCTTTAGATAGAAAAGAACTTTCTTTAGTTAACATATTAACTAATAGTCTTAAATATGATTCTAAAAGAACCAATTTATAACCCTTCCAAGCCAGGGATAAACCATGAAAGCCTTCCCATAATTCTATTGCAAAAGAAATGCAAATACCTTGGTTCTAAAAGAAACCTCTCAATCACTTCCTTTCATCATTTCAAATAACACCCTAACCCCACACCCCACAATACTAGGATTACCTTTGGAAGAACCATTTATATTTAACTTCACTAGCCTTTTACAGGCATTTTTTATTAAACATGAAGAAATGTATTTTTCAAGTGAGATGTGCCTACTTTATGATTGAAATAAATAATCACCAAGTAACGATATTAGAAAACAAAGCAAGCTAAAATAGAAAAAGTGCACCCAGTTGTTTTTAAAACAAAAAAGAAGCCATTTTTTTATATTTGAATGCTTTTTTTAGGTTTTAGAAATGCTAGGGCAAGTTTGATGGTGTTGAGACACATTATAGTTTTAGAGCGATAAGTTTTGTTTAAATTCCTTTTTTTATTTTTTTATTTTTGATATTCTACTATTCTATAATTTTCCTTTGTTTTTACCTTCTTTTGAAAAAAATTGTTCAATTTAGTTATGCTTAAGTGCACAATCATTATCAACACTTATATATCTAATAGTGCTTGTATTGGCCACTGATAACTATCAAATTAAGAGCAATTTTAATGATTGTCCTTAATAAATTGTCACTATTCAATGCGAATTTTTGTAGTATTTTTGTTACAAAAAATTTTGGGGACTTATTTTGGATATAAAAATGGTTGGAAAATGATGCTTTATGTTTCCTACATATGTTTGGAAAGTTTTATAAAATTATATTCAAGTTAGGCATATAAAATGGAATTTCCAAGAAAGGTACACTTTTTTCAGACTATTTTAATAATTAAGTGAAAGGGTTATTTTTTTAACTTGTTTTGAGAAAGGTGAAAGTTTGAAAATGAATTCTAAAGGTAAAAAGTCAGGTCTTGAATTTTTCTAGAATTTTTAATAAAGTTTAATATTTTTAAAGGAATTTGCAAAATCCATGTGCTCGATAGAGCTTAAAGGAAAAGTATGTTCAGAAACTTAAGTTTTTAGAGTGTTTATGTAATTATTTCTCTTTGGTTTTTATACTACTATTTTATGACATGAAAAAACTTGGATTGTATGTGAAAAATGATAGTTTTCATGATTTGTAAGATTGTTTATAAAATCTAGGTTTGAACATGCTTAAATTTGGACATTGTGAGATATAGAATGTCCAAGTAGTAGATCTTCAATTTTTTAAGAATGCTAATATTGATATTGGACTAAGTGATGACTTATAGTTATGTATAGTAATTTCCTTGAAGACATTTTATAAAAAAATGGATACCACTCAATAGGCTATTATAAGCCTATTATATAATTAATGGATGAGTTATTCTTTAATTTATATGTGTACTAATATGTTTATATGTAAGAATATTTTTTTCATTGAATCTCCATGATGATGAATGTTTATAAGAAATCAAGTAATTAAAAGTCAGAAAGCTTGCTTTGGTCACTTGTAAAGTGATGAGGTATAGTGATTCTTTTATTATCATAGGAAAAATGATGAGGTAATTATAAATACACTTGCTGGACTTTGAAATATATGGATGTATATACTTATTTTGGGAATAGATTGACATTCTAACCTTAACTTGTTATTTGTAAAATGGGCTAGTGAGGGCTTGATGTGAAAAAGGCTGCATGAATCTTTTTTCACTTATAAAAATGTCGAAAGATGTAATCAATATTTGAAAAGAAATTATGGCTATATGTTGAATTTGATATTATTGACTTGAATGCTATATGTGATGATGTGACATGATATATGAGACGTAATATGGGACCTTTATGGAGAGGATGAAGCTTTAGCTCAACATTTATGACTTCCATTTCACATAGAAGGATAAGTGGTTTGGAATTAAGAGGATAAGATTAGGGTGTGCATGGGAATAAAGTTAATCGAAAGTTACAAGGAGGAACCTTCATGCATTCCTTGCCAATTATAGTATATAAAATTAGAATATATGATATTATTATTGATTGATGTTATTTTGCTTAACATGCTTTATATGTACTATGTGTTAGTATTGCATCTTACAAATGCGAGTAAGTTACTTGTAAGAATGTGTTAAATATATGTTTTATAGATGATAGATTTTCTTATTTAAAATTGACTAGAAAATTAATGTGATATTTGTCTCACTGAGTAACTTATTACTCACTCTACCTATGGATATCCTTTTAGGTATATACAATGTTAGTAGAGATCACCAATATTTGGTGGCAAGATAATTTTACTCAATTTAGTACCTTTCATATGAAGTTTCACTTCCAAATTATTGTTGACTAGGAGATCGTAATTCAATCTTCTTGATTGAAGGTGATAAGACTCTTTCCACTTTTACTTCCAATTGTGTTCAACATCAAAAAGGAGGTATGGACACTCCCATTATAGGAAGAGACTACCCATAAGGACCAATGCCTAATGTTTATTTTTTAAATGCTTAGGAGATGGATAAATGCTTAGAAGATTGATATCTTGATCGAGCTCTTTGATTAGTATTTTCCATTGAATATAATGCCAACTTTTGATCTTATGGCTACACCAGAGCTTTCAAATCATGTAACAACTTTACCAACAACAATACATGATTCTTAACCTATTGATAAACCATCTGTTATTGTTCCACCTACAATCTTACAAGTGATAATACCAAATGCAACAATAGTTCCCTAGTTAAGCACCTATTCCACAACCTATACTACCTATAGTTAACACCTCATATTAGTCTAATTCCACTATGGACATATCCTTTTATAGTTCTTTGACAAGAGACCCTAGTGAGTTTGAAGATGTTGATGGCTTTGAGCCATCAATGAATAGTTAGTCCATTTGTGTCATGACCCGATTTTAATCATGACTAGCATGGATCTCGTTACCAGTTTCTACAAGCTTTAATAATTTTCACTCTTTCTATTTAATAGAGTTTTCAAATTCTTAGGGGAACTAGAAATTTACTTTAAAATTTTGTAAAAAGATAGATAGAGTCTCCCCTATTTTTAGACACTTTCTAAGGGTCACATGCCCTAAACTACAACACATGTATTATTTCTAGATATGACAGCATTAAACATACACATAATACTATACAAATTCAAACTTATGCATATATAAATAATTCAACATAATGCATAAATGAACAAATCTCTATTTGATTCTAAATGAAACCCAATTGTCAAATCCTTTGTCAAGTAGTTTTTAATTCTCTATGCATGAGACATGACTTAAATAGCTTTCTTAACTTGAAAATGGTAGAAATAATCGAAGTGAGTTATATAAACTTAATGAGTATATATCTATCACTAGTTTGTAGGAGAACATTTTTATAATTAATATTTGTAAGTTAAATATGTATTAATATTAAGATTTTAACAAACTCTTTTTTTCTTTAATTTCCGAAGCATGTGAAACTATGCTCATTATAGGAGTTCCCCTACATATAACTTTGTATCTCATATCAAAATTCAAACAAATATCAACTATTTGTTGAAACACAACATCATTATTATATCATAACTACCTATTTCGGTGATAAATGCACAATTGTACTTAAATTTTATATATTTCATCACTGATTTACTTAGTATCTTGTGCAAAAATTAATTGAAAAGGATACTTAGATGCTCGATATTTTGTTTTCAGATTTTTGAGTGACATATTTGAGCATTAGAAAAGGATCCGGAGTCAAAACCGTGCGAATTATGGAAAATCAAAGCAAAGTTGCTCACCTGGCAAAGAACACGGGGTATGGGAACCCCGTGTGGAGGGCCGTGTATCTATCTGGATTGCTTCGAAGCTTCACTAAGCTACTCAGAGAAGAACACGAGGGTGAACACGGAATGTGTCATACCCCGTGTACCATACTGCCCTTCACTTCGAAGGTAAACACGGGGAGTGTCATACCCCGTGTATCATGCTGCTCAATCTTTGTAGAAGAACACGGGGTACAACATGAGCCGTGTCATACCTCGTGTACCATGCTGACCAGCCTTCGCAGAGAAACACGGGGTACAACACAAGCCGTGTCACACCCCGTGTACATTACCCGTATAAGTTTTGTGCGAAAATTAGAAAGAGGGAGAGAGGAGAACCGAAAATTAGAAAGGGGAGCCGTGAGTAGAAACCCTAGGAGACCCAAAAACTCACCAAGGGCAACTGCTAACCGTGGATTCAAGCGAAGGATTAAAGATTCAAGCAAGGAATTTATAGAGCTTCATGATTTGTTTGAATTCCCTCTCTGTTTTCTAGTTTTCTGCTAGTTGTGTGATGACTTCACACTAAACCCTAATGCTCAGCTAGGGGTAAACTTGTTCATGGATTTATGGAATTGATTTTTATATGATCTAGCTTAATTTACTATTGATTTATGATTTGATTATATTGTTTTGTATTTCTACAGTTCAATACTTCTGGAATATTGGATTTGTGTGATAGATTAGTTAATTCTAGGTTGGAATGACTAATTAATTAATCGGACCTTGCATGATTATTGGGAATATCAATTAGACTTAGGAATTAAGCTAATTGGATTCTTTTGCACAGGATGAAATGTCTAAAAATGGATTCTAAAGCAATGTTAATGCAACCTAGATGAGTGATTACTAGAAAAATTATGGGCATTTAATCTTTTAGTTAGTAACTAGTAGCTTTGCAATGAGGTATAGCTTATTTTTGATAATCCAGCAATCTAAATTAATAGTAAACCAAGTTAGAGGATTATCTTCATTCCATAATGAAATGAACAAGGGAACCCTTAAGCTGAGTACGCTTCCATCTCATTTGGATTAAACCTTTTTTATAATTAAGTTTTTTTTTACATTTTACCCTTAATTCTCAATATCAATCGATATACCTAGATAATTTACCTCGAAATTCAGTTAGTATTCAACATTCAATCCTTGTGGAGATGATATCTTTTATACTATAATTCGACTAAACCCGTGCACTTGTGGGATCACATCAAGTTTTTGGCGCCATTGCCGGGGATTGCAACTGGTTGATATTAACAGAAACTTTTAAGTGAATTAGACTAGGCAATTCATTTTCTTTTTAGTTCTTGATTTATCTTGTTCTGATTTTCTTATTTTAATAGTATTTCTTTCTTATTTTGTTCTGTTCGAGTATTACCTACTCTTTTTGCAGAAAAATCTTTGTATATGCAAAGGAGAAATCTTAAAGAAATTCTTGACTTAGACTCGAAGATTGAGAGAACTCTGCTTAGGAGACGGAGTGAGCAAAAATCAGTACATATACAAGAGGAAATTAACCTTAAACCAGTGCTTGAAGACATGGATAATAGATCTCTTAGAGAATTTGCAGCACCTGACGCCATTGGGCTTCAATCCAGTATAAGAAGGCCTGCTGTTGAGGCTAACAACTTCAAATTGAAGCCAACTCTTTTGTCTATGGTGCAGCAGAACCAGTTTGGTGGATTACCAATGGAGGATCCCAACCTCCATATTCGAATTTTCTTGGAATATCAAGATAAATGGTGTAGCAGCGGATGCTATCAAGCTTCGACTCTTCCCATTCTCTTTGAAGGATAGAGCAAGGGCTTGGTTGCACTCTTTACCAGCAGGGTCTATCACTACATGGGAAGAGCTACTAAGGGCTTTTCTATTACGATATTTTCCTCCAAGCAAGACTACTCAATTAAGGAATGAAATTATCACATTTTCTCAGAGAGAAGGGGAATCTCTATTTGATGCTTGGGATAGATATAAGGAACTGTTGAAGTTGTGCCCACATCATGGGTTAGAGAAATGGCTAGTTCTCCATACCTTCTACAATGGATTGAACTACAATACTAAGCTTATTGTGGATGCTGCTGCTGGAGGTTCTTTGATGAACAAAAGGTTGGATGAAGCATATGAGTTGATTGAGGATATGGCTTTGAACCACTACCAATGGTCAAATGAGAGGGGATCTTCAAGGAAAGCTTCAGGTAAGTATGAATTAGATGTTTTTAATCATTTGTCAGCTAAGGTAGATGCACTAGGAAGTCTAAGTAGCAAAGTAGATGCACTTATGGCTAAGTTTGAAAATTTTCAAGTTAATAGTGTAAATGCAACAGGTGATACTAACCTTCCTTGTGAGATTTGTTGCATGATAGGTCATATGGCAATTGAGTGTACATTGGGGTAGGATTTCACTGAGCAAGTGAATTATGTGCACAATAGTAGGTATGGACAGAAGAATCCGAATGAACCATTTGGAAACACTTACAATCCATCATGGAGGAACCACCCAAACCTATCCTACAAGCCCAACTAGCCGTACAATACTCAAAGCACTCACAATAGGCCACCACCCATACCACCCGGTTTTCAAAACCAAAGACCCTATAACTAACCAGCTCAACCCTCTTCCACTGCTAAGTTAGAAGGCCTCTTGGAGAAATTCCTCATTTCCCAAGAGAAAACTAATGAAGAGTTTAGGTAGCATGGTAGAGCCATGGAGGATTCTATTAGGCAACTGTCATCCAAAGTTAACTCATTGGCCACACATGGAAAAATGTTGGAGACCCAAATAGCTCAACAAACTTCTGCTTCTTCTTCTAGAGCTTTTGGTCAACTCCCTGCTCAACCTGAATCAAATCCTAGGGAGCATTGTAAGGCAATCACTCTTAGGAGTGGGAGGCTATTGAAGGATCCAAATGCCACTCAAGAAGGTGAAGAAGAGATAAGTGTGGGGGAAAAGCAGAAAGAAGGCAAAAAGGCTACAATTCCTAATGATGCTGAAGTGAAAGAAGGGGAATTATCTGAAAAACCACAATATGTCCCTCCAGAACCATACAAACCGCTTATCCCTTATCCTCAAAGACTAGCAAAGGCTAAACTTGATAAACAGTTTGGAAAGTTCTTGGAAGTATTGAAAAAGTTGTATATCAATATCCCCTTCACTGATGCTCTTTCACAAATGCCATCATATGCAAAGTTCTTGAAGGACATTCTCTCGAACAAAAGGAAGCTAAATGAGCATGAGACTGTAGCCCTAACGGAGGAGTGTAGCGCCATCATCCAGAATAAACTACCTCTTAAGCTAAAGGACCTAGGCAGCTTCTCCATTCCTTGTGTAATTGGAAATGTTCCTATTGACTAGGCATTGTGTGACTTGGGAGCAAGTGTGAGCCTCATGCCACTGTCGGTTGCAAAGAGACTGAGTATAGAAGAAATGAAACCCACCACAGTTTCACTTCAATTAGCAGACCGTTCAGTGAAATACCCAGTAGGTATACTTGAGGATATACCTATCAAGGTTGGTAAGTTCTTCATTCCTGTTGACTTTGTTGTACTTGAAATGGAAGAGGATACACAAATCCTTATCATTTTGGGTAGAACCTTTTTAGCCACTGCGGGTGCTTTGATTGATGCAAAAAATGGAAGAATTTCATTATCTGTTGGGGATGAAAAAGTTGAGTTTAATTTGAATGAATCAATTAAATTACCTGTTTGTGAAGATTCAATATGCAGGATTGATGTAGTAGACAAAGCTGTGAAAGAAACCCTTCTAATGGGGTGCCTTCAAGATCCACTTGAGGCATGTCTAGTCACAAATGGAGTTCTTGACAATGAGGAGACTGCTACATATGCAGAGTTTTTGGAAGCAAGCCCACCACTTCCCCTCCCTAAAGCAATTGAATCATTAGAAGTGGAGTCTAACAATACCACTACTGAGGAAAACACACCACCTAAGGTAGAATTGAAACATCTCCCATCTACCCTCAGGTATGAGTTTCTAGGACCCCATTCCACTTATCCTGTGATAGTAAATGCAAATCTAACTGCTCTTAAAACAGAAAAATTACTTAGGCAGCTTAGATCTCATAGAAAAGCTTTGGGGTACACAATTTCTGATTTGAAAGGGATTAGTCCTTCAATATGCATGCATATGATATTGATGGAGCAAGATAGTAAGCCCTCCATTGAACATCAGAGAAGGTTGAACCCAAATATGAAAGAAGTTATAAAAAAGGAAATAATGAAGTTGCTAAATGTTGGGGTAATTTACCCAATTTCAGATAGTCAGTGGGTTAGTCCGGTCTACGTTGTTCCTAAGAAAGGAGGGCTAACTATAGTAAAAAATGAGAAAAATGAGCTGATTCCTACTATGACTGTCACGGGTTGGAGGATGTGCATAGATTATAGGAAATTGATCAAAGCAACCCGGAAAGATCATTTCCCTCTCCCCTTTATAGATCAAACTTTGGAAAGGTTAGTTAAGCATTCACATTTCTGTTATTTGGATGGTTATTCTGGTTTCTTTCAAATCCTTATACATCCAAATGATCAAGAAAAGATCACATTTACATGTCCCTATGGCACTTTTGTATATAGGAGAATGCCTTTTGGTTTGTGTAATGCTCCTGCTATATTTCAGCGTTGTATGATGGCTATCTTCTCTGATTTTATTGAAAACATCATGGAAGTTTTTATGGATGATTTTTCTGTATATGGTACTTCCTTTGATAACTGTTTGACTAATTTATCTCAAGTGTTACAGAGATGTGAGGAAGTAAATTTGGTACTCAACTGGGAGAAATGCCATTTTATGGTAAGAGAAGGAATTGTCCTTGGCCATCAAGTTTCCAAGCATGGTATTAAGGTAGACAAGGCTAAAGTGGACATCATAGAGAAATTGCCTCCCCCAACTTCTATAAAGGGAGTGAGGAGTTTTCTGGGACACACCAGTTTCTACCGACGCTTCATCAAAGATTTCTCTAAAATTGCCAAACCCTTAACTAACTTGCTTGCTAAAGATGTTGCTTTTGATTTTAATCAAGATTGTTTGGATGCATTTTGCAGGTTGAAGAAAGCCTTGATTTCTGCCCTAATCATGCAAGCATTGGATTGGAATCTACCATTTGAGGTGATGTGCGATGCTAGCGACTATGCAATAGGAGCGGTACTTGGGCAAAGGAAGGATAGGAAAGTTCATGCCATATACTATGCCAACAAGACTTTAGATGAGGCTCAACTGAACTATGCCACAACCGAAAAGGAACTTCTTGCGGTAGTTTATGCAATTAACAAATTTCGATCCTATTTGGTGGATTCCAAGGTGATAGTCTTTACGGATCATGCAGCAATCCGATACCTTTTGAGCAAGAAAGAAGCTAAATCTTGTCTAATCAGATGGATTCTTTTGTTACAAGAATTCGATCTAGAAATTCAAGATAAGAAGGGTACTGAGAATGTTGTGGCTGATCACCTCTCAAGGTTGAAGCAAGAGTTAGAAGATGAGGAAGATAAGGAGATGTCAATAAATGATTCCCTTCCAGATGATTATTTGTTGGTTGTCTCTTCTTCAGCTATCCCATGGTTTGTAGACTATGTAAATTATATCGTGAGTGGTGTTTTACCTTCGGATGTCGGGTATCAGCAGAAAAAGAAGTTTTTAGCAGAGGTGAAACATTACTTTTGGGATGAACCTCTTCTCTATAGAAGATGTGCTGATGGCCTGTTTAGAAGGTGTGTGCCTAAGGAAGAAATTGCAAGCATTCTGTTCCATTGCCACTCCTCCCCATATGGAGGACACTTTGGCACTTCAAGAATAGCTGCGAAGATTACCCAAGCGAGTTTTTATTGGCCAACCCTATTCAAAGATGTTCACCACTATGTCACTTCATGTGCCAGTGCCAAAGAGTTGGAAATATTTGATGTCTGGGGAATTGATTTCATGGGACCATTCCCACCTTCTTGCAGCAACAAATACATACTTGTGGTAGTTGATTATGTTTCCAAATGGGTTGAAGCAATTGCCACTCAGACTTGTGATGCAAAAGTTGTAATTCGATTCTTCAAGAAGGTGTTATTTCCTAGGTTTGGAATACCTAGGGCTGTCATCAGTGATGGAAGGTCTCATTTCATTGCCCATTAATTTCAATCACTCTTGAAAGGGTATGAAGTAACCTATAAGATCTCTACTCCATATCACCCTCAAACCAGTGGGCAAGTGGAGCTTTCAAATAGAGAAATCAAGAGCATATTGGAGAAGACTGTGTTTAGATTAAGAAGGAATTGGGCACTTAAGTTGGATGACGCCTTATGGGCCTACAGGATTGCTTTTAAGACTCCAATTGGAATGGCACCATTTAGGCTTATCTATGGGAAGCACTGTCATCTACCAGTAGAGATTGAACACAAGGCGTATTGGGCAATCAAGTTGCTCAACTTTGATTTACAATCTGCTAGGGAGAAGAGAAAGCTTCAACTACTTGAGTTTGAAGAACTGAGAAATGTAGCCTACGACAATGCCAAGATATATAAAGAAAGAACAAAGGCTTGGCATGACAAGCGCATCCTCAGAAGGGAATTCCATGAAGGAGATCTAGTGTTGCTATTCAGTTCCAGATTTAAACTCTTCCCAGGGAAGCTCAAGACAAGGTGGATTGGACCATATCTTGTGAGAAAGGTGTATCCATTTGGAGTTGTGGAAATTTGGAGTGAAAGCACCAGCAATTTCAAAGTTAATGGCCAGAGATTGAAGCATTATGTTGCCGGGCCACCAACAATGGCAGCTCCAGACTGATATAAACAGAGGTCGAGCTTATGACCTTAAACAAGCACTTCTTGGGAGGCAACCCAAGCTTATTTTTCTATTTGTCTTGCTGTTAAATCTTAGTATTCCCATTTTTATTCTGAGTTTCTGAGTAGTTTGAGGCATATAAGTCATTAGTTGTTGTTTTAAGATATTCATTTTTGCACTTGGTCTCTGTCTTTGAGGTAAATTAGGCATGTATGCACGTTTGTTATTCGTTTTCTTGCACAGAAGGCTCAAAATGCAGTCCAATGAGATACACGGTGTACAACACAGGATGTGTCATACCCCGTGTACCTCACTGTCTAGCCAGTAAAAAAGGACTTATGATTTTAATCGTATTCTAGTGAGATACACAGTGTACAACATGGGACGTGTCATACCTCGTGTAACTCACTGTTTGGTTAGCATAACAGCTTTGTGATTTTCATGGAATTCCAGAGAGATACACGGTGTAGAACACGAGGACTGTATTACCCCGTGTACTTCACTGGCTGAACCAATGATAAGGATTTTTGACAAGAGCCTTCCAGAGAGAAACACGGGGTACAACACGGGACGTGTTAAACCCCGTGTACTATTGCGAAGTATGTTAGTATCATTTAGAGAGAAACATGGGGAAGAACACGGGGTATGCCAGACCCCGTGTATGTTTGCGAAACCCAGAACACTCATTCGCAGAAAAACATGGGGTGCAATACGGGCCGTGTCTGAACCCGTGTTCCTGAGCGGACGAGCTTTTAATGGCGAAAACCCTTGATTTTTCTTCATTTTTCCCTTATTTTCTTCGTCTTCCTCTGTGCCCTAGTCTCTCTATCTGCATTTTCGGCCATTGTCTTGCCAAATTACACCGATTAAAGTGCTTTATTTGGCTATTTGAAGTGATTTTGCTACTTGGTCTTCAATTTAATCAGTTGAAATTCAACATTTGGATTCCTCTTCTGCTTAAACCAAGAACTTAGGGTTTCTATCTGAAATTCTCAAGGTAAGAACATTTTCCTTGAAATCTTTGGAGTTATTTGCAATTACTTATGTTTATTGAACTTCAATGCATGTTAGAATTTATAGGAATGTTCATATCCTTTGAGGTTTGATGTTTGATTAATTGAATTTGAATCTTTGATTGATTGATTGAAATCTTTGATTAATAGGACTTGAAACCTTTGATTGAGGGACTTATAGGACTTATAAGATTTATAGGACTTGGAATCTTTGATTGATTGAATTTAAATCCTTTGAGGTTTAGTGATTACTTGACTGATTGCATGATTTTCCTCATTGATATGCTCACTTATTTGCACTAATGGAATCAAATTTTGAATTGTACTTCATTTGACATTAGATGGATATTGAAAGTGCTTGCTGAATTTTTGTCCTTAAAATCTGCTGACTGACAAACTCTCAACACTCTCTCTCACATTGTCATTTTCTTCATGTCAAAGAGACAAAAGACAACTGTCAAGAAGACAACCAAGGGTAGTACTTCTAGAGGGACCTCCTCTAGAGGACCAACACCCCTATTTTTGGAGTTCACAGAAGAGGCTCATATTTAAGCATTCGATAGACACAAGGACCGGTCGTTTGTGGAAGGCCAATACCTAGATTGGGCTGTTTTGAGAGAGTTCGGCCTAGAAGATGAGATCCGTGAGCTCATAAGTGTAGGTGCTTGGGAGGTATTCTTTCAGATTATAGAGCCTACCTACAGAGAGCTTACTCTGGAGTTTCTCAGCACTTTCTACTTAGAGAGGTACTTTAGCACTGTCGATTCGGCTGACACAGTGCAATTTCGTCTCGGGGGAGTCACTTATTCCATGAGCGTGACCCAGCTCTCAGTGCACTTGGGACTTTATTCTGAAGAATTTGTGACTACTCCTGAGTATCATGATATGCTGATAGGATTGCCCCATGGGACCCAAGAGTGGCGCATATGGGCTGATATTGCTACCGGGCACACCTATGATCCCACCAAGAGCAAGGCGTCTCGCCTCAGAAGAGTTGCCTGGCGAGTGATCCACTCCATCTTCAGTCACACCTTGAGTGGTCGAGGGCACAGTCATGGGGTTGTGAGCACTGCTGATGTCCTTTTCTTGTATAGCATGATTCAGAGAGTCCCTATTCATATTGGAGGTGCATTCGCAAATTTCTTCTCGACTCAGGCATCAGATAGAACATATATCACCAGATAAGCTAGGCGGCTAGGAGTATTTGATTGACCTTATGGATCCCTCACTATAGTATCTCACATGACCCCCCTCCGAAGGGGCATTCTTCTAGCTATGGGGATCCAGCCTGTGCAGCAATAGCCCCATGAGGAAGAGCATGATATTCCAGGAGATGATGGCGATCGTGATACAGCTCCTACTATGGATCCATCATCTTCTGCAAGGGGCAGAGTTTCATCTGACGCCTACTTCAGAGATATATTATCTAGTCAGCAGCAGATTCTGGTTAAACTTCAGCTTATCTCTGAGCGTCAGACGAGGATTGAGGGTCTTTATGACGACTTGGACAGGAGATCCAGACACATCGAGAGCATGGTCGAGCCCCTATTCAAGCTTTTCCACCCCTCTTCCCCAACTGATCCAGACCCTCCTGCTCAGTAACTTGGATTGTTTATTTTTCCTTTTTACTTATATATTTTTTGCTTTTTACTTATTTCTCCTGTCTATTTCTATTTCTCTTGGTCTGTACTTATATTAACTATGCACTTTCATTTCATTTTTATTATTTCTCTTCTATTTTCTTGCACTTTTAATATTCATGTCTGTAATAACTAACAGCATATTTTTTCTCAGTATTGCATCTTCTTCTTTTAGATTACTAGTCTCCTCCTTCTTTCCTACTCTGTCTCTACTTCTGGATCTCTCTAAAGTCATGATCTATACTGGACAATCATGATCCACTTGTCAGGGAAGTTTCAATCCCCCATCTATTCTCTGTCTCTTTTCCATTTACTTTTTTGTACATTGAGGACAATGTCCAATTTTAAGTGTGAGGGAGCAGCGTTTAGATTGTTTTGCAATGTTTTGTGCTTAAATCTGCTTGATTGATTTAGAATACTGAAATTTACTCCAAATTCAATAAAAAAAATAGAAAATTTTTTAGGGCAATCTTTTGAATAAAGTGATATTGGTTCATGCCTTACTCCTTTAATGATTAATTAGTAACTTAATAAGGAAAATCTAAAGCTTAAAGCTAAAAGAAATAAGCATAATTAACCTTTGTGAGATTTGAGCCTTTTTGAGCAACTTTCACATTAGAATTTGAAGCTCATTTTTATTTTCTTGAGGGATTATGTCTCACTCTTGACTTTTTGCTCTAGAACTTGCAATTGCTCTTCTTGAGGCTACATTTTATGTATTTTGTATGTCAAAAATGATGAGGCTATGTTTCTTCACCTTTTTTATTTGATTTGTTTATTTGAATTCTTTTCTTTAATATACCCTAAACTATTTTCAGCTTAAACCCTAGTTAGCCACTTTGAGCCTTGGACTTTTATTTCTAGCCTAGCCAACCCATCCTATGTGCATTTAAAGCTACTGCCCAAAGGGAACTTAGACACATTAAATAAGTTTGGCTATTACATAAAGGTTCTTACATAGAGCTGCTAGTTGGATAAGTTGATTTATAACTTTGATTTCCCCCAAATTTATAGCTTTGAATTTTCCCCCAAAAAAAATGGTGTCAAATAAATAATTTGGGAAGAAGAAGAAGAAAAAAAGCTTGTTGGGAAATAATAAAAAAAAGGGGGAAAGAAGAAAATGTTGTGTTTGTTGATATATATATATATATGATTTATGAAAAAAAAAAGAAGGGAGAGAATGGAGGTTGAAGCAAGGTAATATACTAAGATGAGTATTGGAACTCGACAATAGTCAAACTTAAGACCAATGTGTCTTTTCCTTTCTCTGACTCTATCACTTTTCATCCCTTGATTTTCCTTTCCCCTATCCTCATCATTTTCCCTAATAAAGTCCTCTGATTTGCATGCATTTTACAATATAGTAGTGAAAATTAGAGTTTTTGCAAGCATATGGTAGCATTAAGTCTTGAGCTGATTGATTTGAAAATATACACAAGCCTATTGCTGAGAGTTTGAGTAAACACTATACCTGTGAGGCTGTTCTTTTTTGCTTTTTATCCTGAGGATTGACTTATTTAGTTGCTTTATTTTCGTTTAGTTGCTTGGCATGACTTGATCCTAATCTCTACTTCGTTGAATGATTGCCTGATGTATATATCTATATAAAAAAAAAAGAAGAAAAGAATAAAAATTGGAGTAGATTTTTTGTTCTCTTACTTCCTTACTCGAAGACGAGCAAGATTCAAGTGTGGGGGAATTGATAAATGCACAATTGTACTTAAATTTTATGTATTTCATCACTGATTTACTTAATATCTTGTGCAAAAATTGATTGAAAAGGATACTTAGATGCTCGATATTTTGTTTTCAGGTTTTGGAGTGACACATTTGAGCATTAGAAAAGGATCCGGAGTTAAAACCGTGCAAATTGTGGAGAATCGAAGCAAAGTTGCTCACCTGGAAAAGAACACGGGGTATGGGAACCCCGTGTGAAGGGCCGTGTATCTGTCTAGTTGCTTCGAAATTTCACTGAGCTGCTCAGAGAAGAACACGGGGGTAAACACGGAACGTGTCATATCCCGTGTACCATACTGCCCTTCACTTCAAAGGTAAACACGGGGAGTGTCATACCCCGTGTATCATGCTGCTTAACCTTCGCAAAAGAACACGGGGTACAACATGGGCCGTGTCATACCCCGTGTACCATGCTGACCAGCCTTCACAGAGAAACACGGGGTACAACACGGGCCGTGTCACACCCCATGTACATTACCCGTATAAGTTTTGTGCGAAAATTAGAAATAGGGAGAAAAGAGAACCGAAAATTAGAAAGGGGAGCCGTGAGTAGAAACCCTAGGAGACCCAAAAACTCACCAAGGGCAACTGCTAACCGTGGATTCAAGCGAAGGATTGAAGATTCAAGCAAGGAATTTGTAGAGCTTCATGATTTGTTTGAATTCCCTCTCTGTTTTCTGGTTTTCTGCTAGTTGTGTAATGACTTCACACTAAACCCTAGTGCTCAGCTAGGGGTAAACTTGTTCATGGATTTATAGAATTGATTTTTATATAATCTATCTTAATTTACTATTGATTTATGATTTGATTATGCTATTTTTTATTTCTACAATTCAATACTTCCGGAATATTGGATTTGTGTGATAGATTAGTTAATTCTAGGTTGGAATAACTAATTAATTAATCAGACCTTGCATGATCATTGGGAATATCAATTAGACTTAGGAATTAAGCTAATTGGATTCTTTTGCATAGGATGAAATGTCTAAGAATGGATTCTAAAGCAATGTTAATGCAATCTAGATGAGTGATTACTAGAGAAATTCTGGGTACTTAATCTTTTGGTTAGTAGCTAGTAGCCTTGCAATGAGGTATAACTTATTTTTGGTAATCCAGCAATCTAAATTAATAGTAAACCAAGTTAGAGGATTATCTTCATTCCATAATGAAATGAACAAGGGAACCCTTAAGCTGAGTACACTTCCATCTCATTTGAATTAAACCTTTTTGATAATTAAGCTCTGTTTTACATTTTACCCTTAATTCTCAATATCAATCGGCATACTTAGATAATTTACCTCGAAATTCAGTTAGTATTCAACATTCAATCCCTGTGGAGACGATATCTTTTATACTATAACTCGACTAAACTTGTGCACTTGCGGGATCACGTCATCCGGGTCGACATCACAATCATAAATAGCCATCAAGGCTGATCACAAACAATTCATCTCAATCACACTAGCAGTAATATTCAATCACAGGTAATTTCTAGTATTACTTCATATCACACATATAATTATAGAAAACAAACATATAACTACTTTATATTTCCAAATTAATATTTTGTTTTTCTTAACTTCTCACCAGGAGTTTCTCATCTAGTTTCTAGATTAATTTTATATGCTTCCCAATTATTTGCCAAGAATTTTTATTTTGACTTTCACATCAATATCCTCATCACATTTCCAATCTCAATGTCATTCATGACATAATGCACAGTGCAATAATTTTAATAAAATTCAACTCTACAATCTTAGTTTAAGTACCAATTTCATTATCCTAGTATTTATATACAACATTGTCATGCCTTATGCTTGAACACAACACTTGTTCACATCTTAACATAACTTACACTATAATCTTTAGCATATAAAAGACAAAGAGAGCTTAATCATACTTATTACTAACATCACCATACTTTTGTTGTGCACTTTAATCAATTAATATTCACTCAAATGGCTAATTGCATTTATACCACAAAATTGAATTTACACACAATTATATATATATATATATATATATATATATATATATATATATATATATATATATATATATATATGAATATAAGATCTAAATTATCAATAAAAGAAATACTATTCACAATATTTAAGTTATATTTTCTTAAAATGTTAACCAATGGTGAGACATATACTCACTTGGTGGGATGCATCCATTGTAGGAGCTTAAAATAGTTAATACTTGTCTTCCTTTTATCCTTCTAATTCATCATGTATGATGGTAATATTATGAAAATGGGAATACTATTTATTATTCTTACCAAGTATAACCATTCCAATTTCAAATGATAATATAATAATGTCCCTTATTATCAATATCTTGTATTTCCGAACACAAATTTATGCATTCATAGTTTAAGATTTACTTAAATCAACTTTAAACACAAAACTATTAACTTTTATGAGGTAAACCTATTCTTAATACAGTTATCTAACATTCTAGACTCTCAAATCATTATTTTATTAATATCATATCAATTCCTAAAATAAGGTGGGAAAATAAAAGTTTTTAAGTTCAACACAAGACAAATTGAAATATTATAATTTTATGTTGGGAAATGCCATATTCAAATCATTCTAACCTTTTACAATATAAAAATCATATTGCCTTCTTATATCATCATATATCTCAAAATACTTGTAAGAATGGGTTTTTCTACAATATATAACTACCATTGGAAACACTATCATATGACACTCCAAAATAATTCTACTCATGTTAATTAGACATATTACCACATGAAAATTGTATTTTTATAAACTGTTAGTACTTATCTTATACATGCATAAATGGATTTTCTAGCTTAATTTCCAATCATACAAAATCACAAGATGTAATATCTTAGAAATACCACTGGTATGATGATTTAACAATCTATAGCATAAAAACTATCTATTATTTATTTATTTAAACTAGCATCATGTATATAAAATGGGTTTCCTCTAACTTTTATATTAATCAACCATAACATTGGAATAGAGTATTCTACTTATATTTTAATCATTCTATCTAGCCCTTTTATAGTATAGAACTTTATATTCTACATATATATTATCATACAAGTCAAAATACCTAAATGGCTTTTTCTTGAATCTTCTAGCAAAATAGCATAAATATTAAATTTGTATGACCTAAATAGTCTCACCATCATCTATGAAAGCTAATTGTAGCTCACTGATGCCAAAAAAGCAGTAGATCATCGACAATTGCAACTTCTTTTTAGTGTTTAGTTGTTCTATCATAAGTTGTTTATCATACCCAAAGCAATGCGATTCTAACTCCACTTCTTACTATCATTTCATGTTACCCATCACAATAGCTAGTCATAGATGAGTGGTAAAGATAGCGGAGGTGTCGCTTTATAAGCTAGTTCCTAATTGCATGTCCTTTGTGCATAAGCTCCTTTGTTTGCACCACCCAATAATGTTGCTGGTTCTAAAGGTAATGAAGAGCATGCCAAATAGGAGGGAGCGACAAGCAAAGAAAAAGAGAGGGAGAATTGAAAGGAAGTTAATGGAGAGAAAAGGAGAAAAAGAGGGAGAAAGAGAAAGAGAGAGGTTGAGGCAGTGGAAAGGGTCAGAAGAAAGAGAAAATAGCTAAAAAATTAAGATAAAATGGCCGAAAAATAAAGAAAAATGCAACAACTAAAAGTTATGATTCCATGCATCTCACATACATGAACCTACCTTTATTATCCAATCTTAACCTTATGTTTTACTTACCAACCTTAGGTAAATAAATCTCAATCAGCCATTTGTTCTATTAATTTTATCTGATTAAATCTTATTTATTAATTTATTTTAAAATCTTATTTCATGAAACTAATTTTGTTTTAAAATTTTAACTTATCCATTTTTAATCTTTTGCCAATATTTTTTTTAATATGTATATTTATATTTGCACTAGCTTGATAAATTTAAAATCTCCTAAAATAATTATTTTAAACTTCCACATCTCCCAAAGATAAATTATCAATCACAAGTAAATTATTCATAAATCTTTGTATCCACATTTACTAAAATTATTTTCATCTCATGAGAAATTCTTTGTAGAAATTATTGAAATAAATTTCAAATTAATAATGACTATATAAAAATAAATTTATTTCAAATATTATCATAAATATCATTTGTAACATTGCAAAGCTTCAAAAAAGGAAAGGAAATTAAAAATCAAATATTAAAGAAATAAATAAATAAATATCCACAACTATCAAGATTTATAAAACTTTAAATTCTAACTTAAGATATTACAATTGAATGACTATTCACTTCT
This sequence comes from Sindora glabra, assembly GCA_020226215.1. Lineage (NCBI taxonomy): Eukaryota > Viridiplantae > Streptophyta > Magnoliopsida > Fabales > Fabaceae > Sindora > Sindora glabra. The sequence goes on from CM035227.1 coordinate 78,806,838, forward strand.
TTTTATTTTTGGACCCATTAACTAGTGTTGTTTATAAGTGTATATAGTTCTACCTGATTAAGTATGTATATATTCTAATGTTTCACATCACTCACTATTTTGAAAATAGTTGTATATAAACCTTTAATTATAATTATGTATATGATGTTTATTATTGTATATCTAATCTGATTGTTGAATCTTTTTTATGAAGCTAAGGCGAAGTGAAAATAGAAATTTCAACATATTCTATGGTAATAATAAAACCAGATTTTCCACAACAAAGGTAAATATAAGTGATTTCTAAACACTCAAAAGAGTAGGTTATATTACAAGCATTTTGCTAAAACATAAGATTTTTTTTTAGTTTTATCAACTAGTTTTATTATATTTTAGGTTTCTAAAAGGTTTTTCTTGTTAATTTTTAGAAAGTTTCTTCTAAAATATGTTTTTGGTTTTCTAAGGAATTTTCAAGTAAATGATACATAGACAAATTTGAAAAATTATTTAAGTTTATTTTCTTCTATTTTATTTAAGATTTTGATTTCAAAGGATTTTCTTCTATTTGGCTTGAATTTCATCTCAAGAAGGAGTTATCGTTTTTTCTTGATTTCAAAACTCCCTTCAAAATGAAAGAAAAAGATTTTCTTATATTTTTGAAATTAAAAATGAAATTCTATCTATTGATTTGATTTACTATTTCTAACAAAAAAATCATTTTTGTTACTACATTTTTAGACTCAAACATTTTAAAATGAATTTTATAAACAAAATATTTAAGAAAATGAATATATATATATATATATATATATATATATATATATATATATATATATATATATATATATATATATATCAATATCATGTCATGCTAAAAAATGACTTGGTGCACCTACATGGTAATTCAACATCTTTCTTGAAAATTTTCATTCTTTTTCTATTTTTATTTTGGTAAAATATTTTGCATAAATAACATGTTATGGAACTTACTTAGCTACTTATACCAAAATAGTAGTGACATTTAGACATTGATAATGTGTTATCTTGATTTAAGTATCCCTTTATACTTTTAACTGGTGACCTCTACAAAATCTTGAGCATGACATGCTAGCACAAATTAAGTACCAAGGCAAATTTATTGTTCTATGTGTTGAAAATGTTCCTATTTTAAGGACATAAAATAAATACTATTAGTATGAGTTGCAATATGGTTCAAAGTTAGAAATGGAAAATTAATATTGCCTTTTTCTTAGCTATCTTTTTTTTACTATTGTAGGTGAAGTTTAGTGTATACTTTCATTAGAAATCTTACTATTCAAAATTAATTCTTCAAATTTATCTCTACAGGTACTTTATCTAATTTCATAAAATAATAGTGTTTAATTCTATAAGCTTATGCTTAGCATATATGTACGAATTTATTTTGAATTGTATTTGTAGTTTTCTAAATATCTATATACAAGGTAATTATGCTATGTACTAGGTTTATGAATATAAAATATCAAACTTATCCTATTAATTTTATATTTATTCTACATGCAAATACTTATCTATAAATACATGTCCAATAAAAGCTTGGAATCACTTATTTTAGTTTGAACATGCCAATACAAATTAAATTTCATTTAAAAGATTTTATCTTATAGTTTGTTAGTTGTATTCTAGTTAACTAATTTGTAACTAACATTGAGTGGATTGATTTTTACCCTCATTATTTTAATTGGATCATAAAATAAAAATACAAATTTCATGAGATTATAGGCTAACAAATCATTTTTTTTTTGTAAATAGATAGGACCAAAGCCTAGAACAAAAAATGAAATTATGTTTGAACTATTTGTGGGATAGGAACCTAAATAACATTAGCAAGTAAAAAGACTATTGACACCTACTAAAGGATTATCAAAAGTTCACAACACAAGATCAAATTTAAGATTGAATGAGATAAGCTTATTTGTTTGTCACAATCCATTTTTCAGACATCATGACCAACATAAAGATACATAAGTAGTATTACTATACTAGTTAAATATCCTTATAAGCCTTACTAATATTACTGACTCCCTTATTTTTCCTTGATATTCAAAAATATTTTACATATACATATATATAGCTAAAATATTTTATAAAGTGTGTGCATCTGAAAATTTTGAAACATATTTGTATACAACAAATACAATTTACATATTATTTTTAGTATTTGAAAATCTTATATATAGATAAAAATTATAATACAAATAGAATCAAAATATATATAGCAAAATCTATACTTTTATATTGGGTATGATGTAAGGTACAAGTATATATGCCAAACAATAGCACTAGATCCACATTTTATGCTTATAAATAAGAAACTATAAGTAAAGATAATGAGTACAAAATACATAATGAGTGAAAATGTCCCCTTTCTTTTCTAATGGGTATTTCCAATGAATAGTATTATTTATTAACTTAACATATGACAACCTATATTGTATACCATGAAAAATAAATCATCATTATAATAAATTTATGTGCACTAAATTTCAACAAAATAACATTTATAAATGCATTTACTCTTATGATGCTAGATTTCCTACCTTATATCTTTTGTTCAACCTTATCCCATGCTACCTCTTATACCTTCGATCCAATCTTATCCCCTGCCACCCCTTATATATTTAGGTCAACCTTATCCCACTCACTTCAAGTTATATCATATCAAACCATAGCATTCCTTCTCTATAAAGGATAAAATCATATCCATGCTATATATTACATTATCACAAATCACATCTCATAATGGGTAGTATTATTTCACAATAAGTATTAACATAGGTGTGGCCTAATAGTTACCAACTTATCATAAGAGTTTTACAAAAATACTATCTTATTAAGTTGTTAATCTTTACAATAAATTCCTTTTAGGTGTCAAATCATTTCCATAAATCCTCAAAATAGGAAACAATATATCTAATACATATATCTTGCAAAATATCAATTGTTTGATGCAATTTCAAGCTTCCTAGAGATTGTTCATGTAGCCTCATTCCACAGTAGTAAAAATAAGGTAGCACTAGTAATAATCATAAAAATGAATTTTTTAAAATACACAAACAATCTCCAAAAATTTCCAAATAAATATATGATGTTTCCAACATATTATTTAATCAAGAAAATTTTTTACTCTATCAAGATCTCATGATTTTTGTAGTCATAGAAATTCGTCCATCTAGTGCTACCATTTTTGGACAGCACTGGAGCTACTTTCAGACTTGGGCTTTTTTTCTTTTACCCAAAACAAGTCTAATTTTGATGAAAATTATGCCATTAATTTCCTAACATCTTGATTTTTTAAAATGTATTTTTTTTACAATTTTTAACTATTAATAGGTTAGTAAAAAATCCCAGAACAAAAGGGAGAAAACCTAGCCCCCTATTTTTAGCTCAATTTACCTATGTTCAAGAAAAGTTATCTTAAAAATATCTAAATTTTTTTAGAAAATCCCGTAAACTTCATATCATAATCTAACTCCATAAATGACTTAAAAATGCTTAAAATCAAATTTTTAAGGGATGAAAGAGAGCTTCACTCACCTTCTCTTCTTACTTTCCTATCTTTTTATTCACATTTCCAAGAACAATAATCACTTGCAAAGATTTTATAAATATTCTTTTGAAACTTCTTAGTGCTTGTTTAAAGTGTGAAAGACCTTCTCTTCAGCTTTCCAATACCCACAACTGCTTTTAGGGGAAATGGCTAGTGATTTGCTTAAATTTAGGCTAAAATCTTTTTTATATATAATTTTCTAACCAATTATATTTCACCAAATTTCTCCATCTTAATTTTAATTAAAAATAAAATGATAAACATGGGTGGGGGTAGCTATCCCACCTTGTTGTTCTCTTTACCATTTTATCACTTTGGGAGCAATTAAATTTAGACAAATTACAATTTTTATCCATCTTTCCAACAATGGCTTTAACTTTTCACTTAATGACATTCATGTGCTAACTACCTTTGGAAGCTTGCTACACATGTGGATCCTTCTAAAACTCAATTTGGGCCTTCAACAATCAAGCCTAATGAGCCTAAAAAATTAAAGTTATTTGATTTGAATATATCTTAGTTTCAAGCTTAAAAGGGTAAATTTTTTACTTATCGAAGCAAAATATAATAAATCCTCTTTTACTTATCTTAGTCCTTAATAAATTTCTCTTTTAGCGGTTCTTTTTGAGTAATTCTTTTTCTCACTTTCATTTGGACCTTTATGTAATTTATTTCTAATATCCATAAAGCTTTTCAAATAGGCTTGAACTAATTGATTTTGGATTCGAACCTATTTGCATATTTAAGCCCACTTTGCATTCTTAAAAGGTTTTTAAACTTTTAAATTTTTTTTACTATTTGGCCTTCTATTTTTATTATTGGGCTTTTACTCGGTTTCTTATTAGGCCTAATCGGGCTTTTCGGCCTAATTTTGTAAAATCCCTTATTGGGTTTCTTTTCTTTTCTTTGAGCTCAATTCTATTAAAATTATTAACAGGCTTCCAAAAATTAGCTAAAATTAATTCCAATCAAAATTGAATAGTTCGAATCAAAATATCAAAATTTTAAACTCAAAATGTTAATTTTTTTTACTTATTGGCACCAAAATTTTCCTATAAGGCCTTTATATAATTTTTCCTGAATTCATTTATCCATAATAACACCTAATAAATTTTATTCAAAAATTATAATGGAAATTTCTTTTTTAAATTTCCTTGTTTCTTTTGGAGATATTACATTGTTTATTGATTTCTTTCATGATAAACATGTATAATTGACACTTTCCGATTCCTTTTAAGAAGTTTACAACAAAAGCTTAAAAGTGATTGTGGCGAAAAGAAGTAATCAACTTCCTTAAAAGGAAATTAACTAATTATTGCAAGTTTGATTTCAAAATCACCTATTTGTACATAAGTTGCTATGCTAAGGACAAACTATAAAAAGCACCCCACAGTTTTACAATAAGGGATGAACAAATACAAACGTTATAATGGAAACCACGCACCTATCTACCATCCTTAGTACAAATAAGCCCTCCACATCCGGTAAATCTTGAATTACATTTTGATGCCCTATCAGTATTTAACTAGATCAAAATCCTTCAAAGGTGGCTTCCAAGAAATATCAAGTATTATTCTTCATCTTCACAGCCACACCAGAAAAATTAAAAACTTTGTTAATGTTGCAAGCATAGTGAATTAAAAAAGCCACTATATCCTTTGGTTAAGATTGATCACAAAAAATTCCTTCATTTCTTTAGTGCTATAACCACCAAATTATGGAGCTCCATAACATCACCTAGTCAATATCTCCCCTAATTCCCTATTAGTGCATTAAATTTAAGGTAAACTAGTCAAGATCTTGCATGCTACTACCTTACTATTATGTAGCAAAGATAATTAAATAGTCTTTATGTTAGCATAATCCTTAAGGATGTGCATTGTATCCTCAATAGCTATATATTACTAACCTTAGACCACAAGCTAATTGAAATTGTTGGTCATAAACCTATTAAGTGTAACCTTCCAAAAAAGAATTTGAGTTTAGTAGGTTTGACCCATAACCAAATTTGTTTCTAAATGAGATTGGAAATCCAATGTAACTGCAAAAAAGGCTAAGATACACAAAATACTAATTTCACCCTTAGGTTCATGCTTTTATATTAACTTATCTGGCCTTCTATTGAAATAAAGAGAAAAGACAATAGTAACATGTAACACAAGGTCACTCAATAACCTCAACTTCAAAGTTTCCAAATCCCATTTTCCATTCACAACTATAAACTCATTGATAGATGTATTATAAGATAAGTATAAAATTGGTTGAATTGCTTCCTTAATGAGTCTACAATTCCCTAACCATCTATTGTTTCAAAAAGAAGTTAATAGTTTATCATTGATTTGTTTTGAAGTACCTTGCCCCATCATCAACTATGTTTTAACTAATTTTTTTTCCTAAGGAAAGTATTAAGAGTTTTTCATATTAACTATAACACACTAATCATTATTTCTTAAATATTTACTCTTTAAAATAGAAATCAAGAGGCCTAAATTCCTTAAACATGCTAGAGGCCTAAATTCCTTAAACATGCCATCTAAGTTAATTTCATTAGACAAGCATTATTAATCATTTTAGGATTCTAAAAACCTAAGCCATCTAAATTCTTTTATAAAATTTTCAAAAGAAACAAGGAAATTTAAAAAGAAAATTTCAATCAAAATTTTGAATAAAATTTATTAGGTGTTATTATGGATTAATAAATTTAAAAAAAATTACATAAAGGCACCATAGGAAATTTTCAATGCCAATAGGTTAAAAATTAACATTTTAAGTTTAAAATTTTGATATTTCGATCCGACCTACTTGGTTTTGATTTGGAATTGATTTTGGCCATTTTTTGAATCTATTCATAATTTTTATATAATTGGGCTTAAAAAAATCCCAATAGAATTTTTTTTTCAAAATTAGTCCAAAAAGTACTATTAAGCCTGATAAAGCCCAATAAAGGTATGATAGGCCCAATAAGGATATAATTCATTCAAGGCCTAATAAGAAACCTAGCAAAGGCACAATAGTGAAAATAAAAGGCTAAATGACAAAAGGAATCTAAAAACCTAAAAAATCTTTCAAAAATGAAAAGTGAGCTTAAGTACGAAAATGGGTTCGAATCCAAAATCAATTAGTTTGAGCCTATTTGAGAGATTAAATGGATAATAGAAATGAATTACATAAAGTTTAAAATGGAAGTAAGAAAAAGAATTACTCAAAAATTCAAAAAGAAATATCAATTAGAAAACCCTTAAATAATTAATCAGATAAAGTAATTAAGCAAAATTCAAGTAGATTATAGAGAAAATTAGGATATGCATCCAATTAAAATTTTTATAAGAAATTTATTAAGGAGTAATATAAGGAAAAAAGAGTTAGAAATAACATAAGGAACCACAAGAGAAGAATTTATTATATTTTTTATTTAGTAGGTCAAAAATTCGCCCTTTTAAGCTCAAAATTGAGATATATTCAAATCAGGTAACTTCATTTTATTTTGTGCTCATTAAACTTAATTTGAAGGCCTAAATTGAGTTTTAGTAGGGCCTACACATGCAACAAGCTTCCAAAGGATGTTAGGATGTAAATGTCATTAATAAAAAGTTAAGGGCATTTTTGAAATTGAAAAAAGGTGCAAAAATTGTAATTTATGTAAATTTAATTAGTCTAAAAGTGATAAAATGGTAGAGAGGATAACAAGGCATGCTAGCTGCCCCCAGCCATGTTTATCATTTTATTTTATTTTTAATTGAAGTTAAAATAGAAAAAATGTGGCAAATTATAATTGGTTAGAAGGTTATATATAAAAAGGAATTTTTTCCGAATTTGAGAAAGATCTTCAACCATTTTTCTTCAAGAGAGCTATGGGTTGTGGGAAGGCTTAGGAAAAAAATGCTAAGAAGTTTGAAAATTTACAAAAACATTGCTGCCTTTTGAAGTGTGGTGAAGAAGATAAGAAAGTAAGAAAAAGAGGTAAGTGCAATTCTCCTTCATTTATATGGATTCCTATAATTTTAAGCATTTTTAGGTCATTTATGTGTTAGATTATAATCTAAAAAATTATGGGAATTTTTTAAAAAATTTAGATATTTTAAAGATAAATTTTCATAAACATGGGTGAATTAAGCTCAAAACAGGGAACTAGGTTCTGCTACTTTTATTTTTTGGATTTTCAACTAACTTATTGATGGTTAAAAATTATGAAAAAATATTTTTTGAAAACCATAAGATGTTAAGAAACTAAAGGTACAAGTCTCATCAAAATTAAAAGGCCTGATTCTAAAAGTAGCTATTGTGCTATCTAAAAATGGTAACATTGGATGGATGAATTTTTATAACTAAGAAGATTATGAGATCTTAATGGAGTAAAATTTTTTCTTGATTAAATAATATGTTGGAAATCTTATATATTTATTTAGGAATTTTTGGAGATCATTTGAATATTTTAAAAATTCATCTTTGTGAACACTATTGGCATTGCCCTATTTTTACTATTATGGAATGGGTTTGTATCAGCAATTCCTAGAAAGCTTGAATTTGTGTCAAACAATTGATATTTCACAAGTTATACGTGTTAGCAATATTGTTGCCCATTTTAGGGATTTATGAATATGATTGGATACTTGAAAGAATTTTATTTTAAAGATTGGCAACCTAGTAGGATAATATTTTTGTAAAACTCTTATAGTTAATTGGTAATTAATTGGCCACACCTATGCTTGATGCTTATTGTAAATCAATATTGTGCATTGTGATGTATGATATGTGATAATGTAATTTGTGATGTGGATATGATTTTATCATTTGTAAAGAAGGAATGATATGATTTGATATGATATACCTTGAAGTGAGTAGGATTAGGCTGGTCCAAAGATAGAAGGGGTGGTAGGAGATAAAGGGTGGCATAGGATAAGATTATACTAAAGATATAAGGTAAGAAACCTATGTGTCCAAACTAAAACCATGAGAGTAAATGTAGTTATGAATATTATTTTATTGAAATTTATTGCACAGAAATTTATTATGATGATGATTTATTTTTGATGGTATACAATATGGTTGCTACATGTTAAGTTAATCAATGATACTACTTATTAGAAATGCCCACTAGAAAAGAAGGTAGACATTTTCACTTATTGAATATTCTATACTCATTCTCTTTACCTATGGTGTCCTATTTATAAATGTTGAATGTGGATCTAGTGTTGTTGTCTGACACATGTACCTGTATCTTCCATTAAACCAATACAAAAGTGGGAATTTTGCTATCTGTATCCTGATTCTATCTATATTATGATTTTTATTTGTATACAAGGTTATCAAATACTAAAAACAACATGTAAATTATATATGCTTTAAATTTTTTAAACACATGTGCTTTATAAAACATTTTAGCTATATATGTGTATAAAATCTTTTTGAAAATTAAAGAAAAATAAAGAAGTTAGTAGTAGTAATAGTAAGGCTTGTAAAGATATTTGACTAGTATCGCAGTTCTAGTTATGTATCTTTACACCTATGACATTTTGTGATTGATAAAGGATCTTTTAAGAAATGGTATGAAGCTTTCCCTCATTAGTATCATATCCCTAAATAAGACTTTGGTTCCTTTTGTTGGGAATTCGGATTATCACATGCAGCGAAATTTTAAATTTTTGATTCGAATTCTACCTAGGATCCATGCAAAAGCATAAGTCAATGATTAGGATTTTACCTATTGGGCACTCGTGTTTCTATTGATCAAAACTTGAGAGCGGATGAATCAAACGCCGGCCGAAAGGTACAGCGTCTCTACGGTATCCACACGGAGTGAACAACGACCTCTCACCCTCCACGCATCTGCTAGGATGCATTTTTCTCTCGAAGAATTAGGATTGGATGTTTTCTGAGTGATTTAGGATTTATATGGAAGCTTAAAACGTGATTATTAAGTGTTGCCCTCAAGTCCCCTTTTATAGAACTTAGGCAAGCCATAATCCTAGTCCTACTAGGATAATGCTTCCAAAATCCTAATCACACTTAACAACTCATCTTATCCTTATCCTAGAGATAATGGGAAGAGATAAGACTTATCTATTAATTATCTAATATTAGATAATAATATTATCTCATAATATAAATATCTTAATTATTAGATAATTGCATATAGTTATCAAATATCAGAATAATATTATCTCATAATATATTTATCTAATATCTGATAAGATAATTATTTGATATTTCTTTAATATCAAATAATATCACATAATATATATATATATATATATATATATATATATATATATAAAACATGAATTATTATTCTTAATAATATATATATATGCACGAAAATAAGTCCAATTAATTAGATATTAATATAATTAAAGTTCAATTAATTATTGTCTTATTCCTACTCCTTTTGTGTGACCCTGTAGGTTCTTACTACATTAACAATGACTTATTATTGAGCTATAGACAGCGAGCGGTATCTAGCAATACATCACTGCCACTCAAATAGTAAGAATGTCTGTGATTCGACATCCACCTAATACATGATCAACGTTTTGCATCATAACCCTTTTGTAATAATATCCAAATTGAACTGGAGGCATGAAATGTGTCATCCTCGTCAATGTTCAATTTATATTTCTTGATACTGAGTAGACTTAAAATAAATAATTAATATCACATATTAATTCAACTGAGCATGGCCATGCATTTCTAAGTTTCACTCAATCAAGGGGCCCAAGGATATTTCTCTTTTATACAAGAGTAACAAAATCCCATTTACATCACTCACTTCCCTCTGCATGATTTATGACACACCCAATCAATGCCCTACTTGTCATCCTGATTAAAGGTGACATAGGACAATATTAAAGTGAGTAATTCCTCATGTAGGGAACCGTAGTGACTTCAGGTCAAAGGTTTATGTGTAGTTGTGATCATATGAGAATAACTTATAACACGTTTATCCATGCAATATTCTCATAGTGGGTCAGTCCAGTACATTGTTCACTTAGCAATGTACTCATGTATTGACTTAATATCACATATCCATGATTCGTAATCATCAGTCACTATACATGCTAGTCTCGATGTATTATTACTATCCTTTTCGTAATAATACTTGACTAGGGGCATTTTAGGAATAGCAAAGCTATTCCAAGGATAATTATTATATTAAGTTATAAATTGCGCATAATAATAATAAAAACAAATATAATAATTAAATTACTTAAAATAAAATATAATACATTGTGTATAACTCTAATCATCTTATATGATTGGTTCTAGGACACACACCAACAATTTCCCACTTGGACTAGAGCCAATCACTCATGTATCTAATACCAAGTGACATAGTATGACCATCATGCTTTTTCTGCGCTAAAGGCTTTGTCAGTGGGTCGGTGATATTATCATCTGTTGGTACTTTACATATCTTCACATCTCCTCTATCGATGATTTCTCGAATGAGATGGAAGTGCCTAAGTATATGTTTGGATCGCTGGTGAGATCTGGGTTCCTTGGCTTGTGCAATGGCTCCATTGTTGTCACAATAGAGATCCACTGGGTTTGCAATGCTAGGAACAATGTTAAGTTCAGTAATGAACTTTTTGATCCAAACAGCCTCTTTTGACGCATCAGATGCAGCAATATACTTAGCCTTTGTAGTAGAGTCGGCCACTGTTTCCTGCTTTGAACTCTTCCAGTATACAGCACCACCATTCAGGCTAAATACATAACCTGACTGCGATCTAAAGTCATGCTTGTCGGATTGAAAACTGGCATCAGTGTAACCTTTTACAACAAGTTCTTCCTCTCCTCCATATATTAAGAATGAATCCTTAGTCCTTCTTAAGTACTTAAGGATATTCTTAACGGCAGTCCAATGAGGTTCACCTGGATTTGAATGGTACCTTCTCGTCATGCTTAAAGCATACGAGACATCAGGACGAGTACATATCATGGCATACATGATAGATCCAATTGCTGACGCATATGGTATCTTATTCATGCGGTCCTTCTCATCTTGTGTCGAAGGACACTGAGTTTTGGACAAATTTATGCCATGTGATATAAGCAAAAATCCTCTTTTAGATTCTTGCATGTTAAACCGTTTTAACACTTTATCTATGTATATACTCTGACTTAGGCCGAATAATTTTCTTGATCTATCTCTATAGATCTTAATACCTAATATATAGGCAGCTTCGCCTAAGTCTTTCATCGAGAAACAATTCCCTAACCAAGTCTTTACTGTTTGCAGTGTAGGGATATCATTTCCGATGAGTAGTATGTCATCCACATACAATACAAGAAAAATAATTGTGCTCCCACTAACCCTTTTGTAAACACAAGATTCATCTTCATTTTTTATGAAACCAAATTCTTTGATTGCCTCATTAAAACAAAGATTCCAACTCCGTGAAGCTTGCTTTAATCCATAAATGGATCGTTGTAGCTTACATACCTTTCCAGCAGTTTCAGGAATGACAAAACCCTCGGGCTGTGTCATGTACACATCCTCGAGGAGCTTTCCATTAAGAAAAGCATTTTTGACATCCATCTGCTAGATTTTGTAATCATAAAAAGTTGCAATAGCAAGCAAAATCCGGATGGATTTAAGCATAGCAACTGGGGAATAGGTCTCATCATAGTCTATACCATGAACTTGCCTATAACCTTTTGTGACTAATCGTCCCTTAAAGGTTTGCACGTTACCATCCATGTCGATTTTCTTCTTGAAAACCCATTTGCACCCAATGGGTTTTACCCCTTCAGGTGGATCAACCAAAGTCCATACTTGGTTAGTATACATGGAATCCATATCAGATTTCATGGCCTCAAGCCACTTCTCAGAGTCTGGCCCTTTTATAGCTTCTTGGTAAGTTGTAGGCTCATCTTGATCCATGAGCAAAACATCACCATTTTGAGTTACAAGAAATCCATATCTCTCGGGCTCATGGCGTATCCTACCAGACTTACGTAGGCCTTGTGTTACTTGAGCTAGTTCCTGACCCACAACATCTTGTGGTCCTTTTCCAGGCTATATTATAGGTTCAGTGTTACTTTGTGGGTTTCGTACTTCTTCGATTTCTACTTTTCTCCCACAGTTTTTCTTAGAGATAAATTTTCTTTCCAGAAAAACACCAGTTCGTGCGACAAACACTTTGCCTTCAGTAGGATTATAGAAATAGTATCCTTTAGTTTCCTTAGGATACCCCACAAAGTAGCACTTGTCTGATTTGGGTCCAAGCATATTAGAAACTTATCGTTTTACATAGGTCTCGCAACCCCAAATCTTCATAAAAGACAAGCTAGGACGTTTCCCAGTCCATATCTCATATGGAGTCTTTTGAACCGTTTTAGAGGGAACACGATTGAGCGTGAAAGCAGCTGTCTCTAGAGAATGCCCCCAAAAGGAGATTGGAAGATCTATATGACTCATCATAGATCGTACCATGTCTAACAAGTTACGATTCCTCCTTTCTGAAACACCATTCCATTGTGGCGTTCCAGGTGGAGTGAGTTGTGATACTATACCACACTCCTTTAGATAGTCATCAAATTCTTGGCTTAAGTATTCTCCACATCGATCTGATCGAAGTGTTTTAATACTTTTACCAAGTTAGTTTTGCACTTCATTCTTGAATTCCTTGAACTTTTCAAAGGATTCTGATTTGTGTTTGATAAGATACACATATCCATATCTATTGAAATCATCAGTAAATGTAATGAAGTATTGAAAACCTCCTCTAGCAGGTGAACTAATAGGCCCACATACATCAGTATGTATGAGATCCAATAGATCATTAGCCCTTTCACTGTGTCCAGTGAATGGTGTTTTAGTCATTTTTCCTAGCAAACAAGATTCGCATATTTCATATGATTCAAAATCAAATGAATCCAAGAATCCATCCTTATGAAGCTTGGATATGCGCTTTTCATTTATATGGCCCAAACGACAATGTCAGAGATAGGTTGGATTTAAATCATTTGATTTAAATCGCTTAGTGTTTATGTTATAGACAGGCATTTCAAGATCAAGAATATAGAGCCCATTGAACATTTGTGCACTGTAGTAAAACATTTCATTTAAATAAACTAAATAACTTTTGTCCTTTATTATAAATGAAAAACCTTTCTTGTCCAAACAAGAAACAGAAATAATATTCCTGCTGATAGCAGGCACAAAATAACAATCCTCTAATTCTATTACTAAACCAGAAGGTAAAGATAGATAATATGTCCTTACAGCTAGCGCAGCAACTCTTGCTCCATTGCCAACTCGTAGGTCCACTTCGCCTTTAGCTAGAGTCCTACTCCTTTGTAGTTCCTGCACATTTGTACAAATGTGAGAACCGCATCCGGTATCTAATACCCAAGATGTAGAAGTTGAAACATTAATTTCTATAACATAGATACCTGAAGCGGAAGTCTCACTTCCCTTCTTCTTTTTCAGATCTTCCAGATAGACCTTGCAGTTTCTTTTCCAATGTCCGGTTTGACCGCAATGGAAGCATGTCCCTTCCTTAGCCACACCCCCTTTTGGTTTCAGTGCAGAGGATTTAGACTTGGGCTTGCCTTTGGATTTGGAATCCTTCTTGTTTTTGCCCTTTCCTTTTTCCTTTTCCTTTGCCCTTTTGAACCATCATTATGGTATTAGGCTTAGTCTTCTGCAAATTTTGTTTAGCATTTCTTAACATGCTTAACAATTTTAGCAGTGGTTTGTCAATTTTATTCATGTTGTAATTCATGATAAATTGACCATAACTCTGTGGCAACGATTACAGAATTAAGTTAGTGGCCAACTCTTGACCTAGTGGTGCACCCAATCTTTCAAGGTTCTTAACATACCCAATCATTTTGAGTACATGAGGCCCAACAGGGTTTCCTTCTGCCAGTTTGCACTGAAACAAGGCTTTTGTCACCTCAAACCTCTCATGCCGAGCTTGGCCTTCATAAAGCTTCTTAAGATGCTCAAGCATGTCATAAGCTTCCATGTTCTCATGTTGCTTCTGAAGCTCAGAGTCCATGGTAGCCAACATAAGACAACCGACATCTAATGCGTCATCATGATGCTTCTTATAAGCATCCTTTTGAGCTCGAAGGGCAGTAGCTTCAGGTTCTTGAGGAACAGGTCCCTCTAGGACATACATTTTGCGCTCATGTTTGAGGACTATCCTTAAATTCCTGTACCAGTCCAGGAAATTTGTTCCATTCAGTTTGTCCTTCTCAAGGACCGATTGCAGTGATAAGTTATTTGATGTATTAGCCATTAGTTATCTACGACAGAAATATGCAAAGTAAGTATTAAATTTAAAACATTTAATAAGGTCTTTTATTAAATGTACCTCCCACTATTTCATTCAAATTAATAGCCCTCACTATTAATTCAGAAAGTCATAGTATTTAAGCTTTCTAGTGGGCCAAGATCCATATTTCACCAAGCTTTAAGTTAGCTTTGGCTAATCACTTAAAACTTAGTTATTTAGGTAAGCAACACTTGCCAATTGTATCATATACAACTCTTGGATAGTTGGGTGAACAACATTTGTCCTAGTCCATCTTATGAACTAAAGCCCAACTCTATACCTCTAGGTCTCAATCCTATTGAGATATCCTAGTTAAGTCGGACCCAATATTTGACATTCGGATACCACTATTATCCAGTCACATCTCACCAAGATAAACGAGGTACCTTGCTTTGGCAAACCTACCTTATGTCGATCGAGGCCTTGATGAGTGCCAAATATTGGAAGACATCATTAATTATTACTGACTTAATATTTTGGATGAGGGATTTCAACTTAATTATTATCAGATCTCACCATAACTAGCCTATTTATTCATGCAATATATCTAGCATATCTCATATATCATATAAAGTAAATGAATAAAATAGACTACCATATATCATATATCATGCAATGAATAGAACTATCACATAGTAGGAACACATTCTATCACATAATAAATGCATGCTCATCAATATCATCACATAATAAAGAAATCAAAATGTCGCATAGTATGGCCCAAAATTCTATTTTCTAATGACATTCCTAACTAACTCCTTAGCTTCTTCTTGTCTCATAGCTCCTTAGCTTCTCCTTGTTCCAAGCAAAGAATACTCCATTGCAATTACAAATTTACAACAAAAACCCCGAGTTACATTCGAGGGGAATTGAGATGAGAAGAGAATATACATTAAAGAAATAGAGGAAGACACGACACGCAGGTTGTATTTTAAAATCCATCCATTAAAAACTCCAAGGGCCATACTATGCAACACATTCATGCATCATATGTAATAATTGCTAAGAAATATATGTAACCAAGATAAGGAGGATGATTGACATATATATTTCATAACATATTTATCATAAAAAATCATGTTCTAAAACGGCGCCTTGAGAACAAAAATAAATTTTGAACGCTACGCAGAGTTAGCACGGCGGTCTCGCTAGCCGGTTAGCAGGCGGGGGTCAAGGGGGCAGCGCCCTTTGCCGGGGGGTGTGGGGAGCGGAGCCCCCCGAGCCAAAAATTGAATACATCTGACATTCAAATTTTAATTCATTTTGCCAACAATTGACACACCCCAAGTCGAACAATTCGACTATATGATTGACATTCAAATCATAGACCAGATTAAATTAATGCATACATATACCTCATAGACCAGATTCAACTTAACGAATTTAAACAAGTCTTTACAAATTTAGAATTAATCACATTAATTCTGTGCTAACTAGGTTATATGCTATTAAACGCAGAGAACATCACATATTCAGAACAGATTCATGGGTTTATCATTTGAAAAACTCAAAATTACGCATATATGAAGCAGAAAAACGCATGATCATATTCATACAATTAATCTCATCAATTGATAATCTGATACAAAATTCAAATCATATATATCATATATATATTTACGAAATCAGAATCATACATGAGTTTGCATATATCTTATATATATCTAGTTTAGACAGAAACTAACTTGATATTAATTTATCACATAAACATTCATCAAAACGTGTAAGTTCTGATTTAAACCGAAATAGATTTGATATGTATTTATCATATAAATATTCATCAAAGATGGTAAAACACATAATCAGAACTATATATTTTTGCAAGAAGCTCTGATACCACTGTTGGGAATTCGGATTATCACATGCAGCGGAATTTTAAATTTTTTATCTGAATTCTACCTAGGATCCATGCAAAAGCATAAGTCAATGATTAGGGTTTTACCTATTGGGCACTCGTGTTTCTATTGATTAAAACTTGAGAGCGGATGAATCAAATGCCGGCCGGAAGGTACAGCGTCTCTACGGTATCCACACAGAGTGAACAACGACCTCTCACCTTCCACGCGTCTGCTAGGATGCGTTTTTCTCTCGAAGAATTAGGATTGGATGTTTTCTGAGTGATTTAGGATTTATATGGAAGCTTAAAACGTGATTATTAAGTGCTGCCCTCAAGTCCCCTTTTATAAAACTTAGGCAAGCCATAATCCTAGTCCTACTAGGATAATGCTTCCAAAATCCTAATCACACTTAACAACTCATCTTATCCTTATCCTAGAGATAATGGGAAGAGATAAGACTTATCTATTAATTATCTAATATTAGATAATAATATTATCTCATAATATATTTATCTAATATCTGATAAGATAATTATTTGATATTTCTTTAATATCAAATAATATCACATAATATATATATATATATATATATATATATAACCTGAATTATTATTCTTAATAATATATATATGCACGAAAATAAGTTCAATTAATTGGATATTAATATAATTAAAGTTCAATTAATTATTGTCTTATTCCTACTCCTTTTGTGTGACCCTGTAGGTTCTTACTACGTTAACAATGACTTATTATTGAGCTATAGACATCGAGCGGTATCTAGCAATACATCACTGCCACTCAAATAGTAAGAATATCTGTGATTCGACATCCACCTAATACATGATCAACGTTTTGCATCATAACCCTTTTGTAATAATATCCAAATTGAACTGGAGGCATGGAATGTGTCATCCTCGTCAATGTTCAATTTATATTTCTTGATACTGAGTAGACTTAAAATAAATAATTAATATCACATATTAATTCAACTGAGCATGGCCATGCATTTCTAAGTCTCACTCAATCAAGGGGCCCAAGGATATTTCTTTTTTATACAAGAGTAACAAAATCTCATTTACATCACTCACTTCCCTCTGCATGATTTATGACACACCCAATCAATACCCTACTTGTCATCCTGATTAAAGGTGACATAGGACAATATTAAAGTGAGTAATTCCTCATGTAGGGAACCGTAGTGACTTCATGTCAAAGGTTTATGTGTAGTTGTGATCATATGAGAATAACTTATGACACATTTATCCATGCAATATTCTCATAGTGGGTCAGTCCAGTACATTGTTCACTTAGCAATGTACTCATGTATTGACTTGATATCACATATCCATGATTCGTAATCATCAATCACTATACATGCTAGTCTCGATGTATTATTACTATCCTTTTCGTAATAATACTTAACTAGGGGCATTTTAGGAATAGCAAAGCTATTCCAAGGATAATTATTATATTAAGTTATAAATTGCGCATAATAATAATAAAAATAAATATAATAATTAAATTGCCTAAAATAAAATATAATACATTGTGTATAACTCTAATCATCTTATATGATTGGTTCTAGGACACACACCAACACCTTTTCATATCATTCAAAGGTATAACAAGAATAGCTGAGGATTACATAGTATAAGTCTAAATAACTCCTAAAATTGATTAAGCTAATACCACCATTCTTGCCATGGTTAAACACTTTCTTTTCCACTATACAAGCTTATCTTGAACTTTTTTTTAACAAGATAAGAATAAGTATTATTGTTCACTCTCTTATGAATAATAAACACCTCCAAATAAATGCCCAAATCATCTATTGTTGAGAAATTACATCTGTTAAGAATATCATCTTTTAACTCCCCTCTCACATTCTTAGAGAAAAAAATATGAGTTTTAGAATGATTTACTCATTGACTAGACATACTAGGAAAGCCACTAAGCTAAGTATAGCAGTATCAATTTGCTAAAATGGAGGTTTCTCTAAATAATAGAAGATTATTTGTGAACATAAGATTTAAGATACTTATACCATTCCTAGTCGCACAAAGAGGCTTACACTCCTATTATCCATTACCTCATAAATAATATGGGATAATTTAACCATACATAAAACAAAAAGGTAAGAAGACAAAGGATTTCCTTGTCTCAAAACCCTTAATGGATTAAAATTAATAGTCTTGCTACCATTCCATAACACATTAAAAGAAGTGGTAGCAACACATTTCATAATAAGATTAGTTGTAATGTTTGCAAAACCAAACTAGACTAAATGGTTGGATTAATTCGACCATTGACTGGTACCTAAAATAGTTTGAATTAACCCGTAAAATCATTCTAGCAATTGAACCGATTCAAATTAGATAAAATTGGCAAAAATTGGACTAAACTAGAAAATTGGTCTAGTTATTGAAAATTATTTTGCTCATGCTCTTCAATCTTTTCATTTTTTTCCATATTTGGGTTAGCACTTTTAAAAACCCAATTTACAATTTTTTTAAAAATTATCATTAAACTAATAAAAAGTAATTTTTTATTTGATAATTTTTATTAATTTTATGATAATTTTATTTATTAAATTTATTATTTTATATAAATTAACACTTATATTTTAAAAGTAGGTATTTAATTTATCTACAAAATTTTATATAATATATATAATTTTTTAATTATAATATTATTTTTCTAACTAATGTTTTAAAAATTGAATCAATCAATAAATTGGAAAAAAGAACAATTTAAGATTTAATGGTTCAACTAAAATTAAACCATGGTCAAATGGAAATTTTCATTTTCAATATATATATAATTATATTAATTTTTTAATGTATGTCAAATATATATTTTAATAAGTATAACACTTTTTATGTTGTTGTTGTTGTTGTTGTTGTTGTTATTATTATAGCATAGATAGACAAGACATACTAAATTTTAAACAAATTATAATGTAATTTATGATAATTAAGGATTATAGTTTCTTATTATAATTATAATTGAAATTGAAATTAAAGACAAAATGCAATAAAAAAAAGTCAACATCTATTTCTCTTTACATATATGAATGATTTATAATTTTATATTTTCTAAAGTGTTAAGGTGAAGCAAAATAAATTGAAAAGTGATTAAAGTACTTTCAAAAAGAGCCTACAACACTTGTATTGGAATATGGATGAACAAATTTTCAATATAAAAGAGAACTCTAAGGTTGGAATAATCAAACTACTAAAGCTACAAGATTGGTGGCTAGCTTAAGGTTTTAAGTGATTTCATACCAATTGAATAATCTTTTTAATGGTTTTTTTTCATTCTTTATTTTTAGTATATGAACAGATGAAACAGGTGGCCAATTTAATAATTTTCCAAATGAACAGGCTGATCTAGTCTTGTTTTTTATACCACGAGTCTAACCATTGGTTCAACTAATTGAACAATTCAAATCGTGAATTAGAAGCCTTTTCAATTTGATGTTTAGTCCACTTTTTAAAACATTGATTACTTAAATAAGGTTCAAACTAATTTAATCCAATACTTCTTTAACAAAGTCCCATTTCAAATAGTCATATGCTTTTTCTTGATCCATTTTTATGGCCAAAAAGTAGTTTTCCATTTCATTTTTCATATAAAATGAAACAATTCTTAAGCTACTATAATGTTGTCATAAATACATCTTCTTAAGAAAAAACTCACTTGGTAAAGGGAGGCTAACATTAAAAGGTTCTTCTTTAACCTGTTAATATGAATCTTTGTAACACATTTGTTAATCATATTATAAAGAGATATAGGTTTGAATTGGTTGACAAACTTTAACTCTTTAAATTTTAGAATTAGAAAAATAAGCATCTTATTAACATCATAAGGCTCTCTCCCTTTGAAAATATCTCTCATAAATTTGAAAACTCCTTCACCACTATGTTCTAATTTTTAATAAAATAAAGTTAGGAAACCATCTTTACTTGGAGCCTTCAATCTTCTAATCGTAAACATAGTTTTCCTTCTTTAACGGTAATAGAATTGCTTAAAATAACATTTTGATCATTTAATAATTGAGGATAAGATAAATTTGCATTGAATAAGACATGTACCTCTAATCATTATGGAAGAGATTTTCATAAAAATTACACATAAGTGATTTCAATACCTTTTTATTTTCCATTTAAGCTTCGTTATGATCACAAAGTATTTTAATTTTATTTCTATTCTAATGAATAATAGTTTTAGTGTGATAATACCATGTATTCCTATCCCTTTAAGTTAACCATGTTGAATGAGACTTCTAGTGCCATATAATTTCCTTTATGGCCTTCATGTAAAAGATAATTGTAAGGAGAAATTTAAATATATATTAATGGTGGAAGAAAAATGTATTATAAAAGTGGAATAACATATGAATATTACTTGCAAATGCAAATATAAATTGTGAACATAGTTTATGAATAAAGGTCATAAACTATAAATTGTAAGTGTAAGTAAGTGTACCATGTAAGTATTAATTATGGATAAAAATGTAATTTGTGAGCATAAATTATTGTACACATGAATGTAAGTTATGATTGTGAAATGGTAAATTATGAATATAAAATTATGATTGTCATAGGTAAGTACATAAATATTTATATATGTATTTATATTTATATCAGAGTGTATATATATTATGCTAATAAAAGTTATGGATAACATATGATGTAAAGTGTAAAATTATGAATTTTGTAAAATATTGACCACTTGTAATGTCTATTGTGAAATATGTGGCAATTATGGATTTTTTGAAATATAGTCCTTTTATGATATCTGTTGTAAAATACATGAGAATTGTGATTTTTTTTTGAAATATTAGTCACTTATGATATGTATTGTAAAATATTTGAGAATTATAAATTTTGTGAAATATTGGCCACTTATGGTATCTATTGTGAAATGTGTATAACGAGATTTTTATCCTTTGTGGAATATGTGGAAATTGTGAACATGCAAAATACAACAAGAAATGTGAAATACAAAAATAGTTGTATAAGACATGAAATGAAAAATCACGTGATATGGTAAAATTATGGGAGATATAAGCCAATATATACTATATACTATCCTTGTGGGAGTGGGAAGCGCTCATGCTATATAAATCAATGGCAAGAAAAATAAGAATAGACTCAAAGAATTAAGGTAAGGTGGGAAAGATAAGGTTAAATTAAAGATATAAACAGAAATTGATATTCATAAGGCATTTTGTGAGTGTCTTATGAATACATATTTATTTAATTTTAAATTGTTCACTTTACCACATTTATATACCTTATGTATGACTATATATGATAAAATGTGTACATGATATGCAATTGAAATGTGAATATGATTATTTATGATAAAGTATGTGGATAACATGCAATTGAATATGAAAATGATTAATTATAATAAAATTTATGCATGATGTGAATTAAACTGTGAATGTGATTATTTACAATAAATTCTATGCATATGATAAGAAATTGATATATGAATATATAATGTAAACATATCATGCAACAAGAATGTCAAACTAAAATGCATAGTATGTGGCCTTAAAGTAAATGTGATTAGTGAATGCAATATTTGTTAGTAAGTGTATTATCTTTTTTGTTAAAATTGTGAATGGTGCAAATATATGCAACAAAATGTGACACACACATGTAAAAGAAATTATTGAGGCATAAAATACTTGCAAACATGAAATTTTATGTATATGTACTCATAAACATATATACATGATATATGTTTAAACATTGCAAATATGACAACATGATGTATGAATATATAAGGTTAGTTTGCATTAGGGAAATGTGAAAGTTACACAAACAAGAAAGACTAATTATGTGTATAATAAAGGAAGTGCAATAGAATACAAGTAAAAAAGGGTTAGGAAAAACTTTAATAAAGAATAAAATTCTAGAATAGTTTATATGGAGTATCACTCACTAAGTATTTATAACTTATGTTGTTATCTAATGTTTTTAGGTATCCATTAATACAGAAAAGGATGCTTACAGATGAGGAGTATTTTGGCTATCATAGTGAATTTTCATGAAAAAGATTAATTTTGTGAAAAAATGTAATAATTTTTTAAGCATGTACAAAAAAAATTCTAAAACCCCTAGATTTAGGCATGGGTGTTATATAGAGTCTCCATCTACCTTTAACTTGTTCATAAAGTAGTGATGCAACTATTTCCTAACAAATTCAATTAATGATAATGCACTACTTGATTTCCTTGACTTCTTCAAGGCTCAAAATATTTCTCAATAATTTCTATCAATGATAGTGGAAGTGAAAACAAAATATATGACCTTTTCTTTCTTTTCAATAATCTTTCCCCACTTTTAAGTTCCATCTTTGCCCTTATAACACTAAAACATAGTGTACATGTGTAGAGAGATTTTGATAATTGTAAAAAGGATGATATTAAAACACAAATTATGATTATATCATAATCAATTATTATTATGATAGATAACACCTTGTCTAAGAAAACATGTCTTTTTCCTAATTCTTATACCCAAAAAAGTTTCTAAATATAGAAAGTTTAACATATTAATGGTCTTCTAATTTGGTAGTGTCAATTTTTTTTGGCCAATCATTTTTTAAAAATCTATAATTGAATAAGTTTTTAAAATACATATAACATCTAATTGTACATAATTAAAAATGTTAATAATTTTACATTTATATTTATTTAGGCATATCATCAAATAAGTAGTATGCAAATATAATTTAATTTCTTAGCTCATAATTCAATTAAATTCATTCATTTAAAAAGTCCCAAATTTTAAAAATAAGAAAGATAACTAAATAGAGAATTACCTAAAAATGAAGGAATTATATTGGTTATATAGAGTTCCTCTAAAAGTGGGAAGGACTATAATGAGCTGGTTAGATGGATTCAAGTTAAGGGAAATATAGGATCAGTAACCTAATCGATGCTAAATCTAAATTACAAAGGATAAGATAGAGTGAAAATTTTTCATTGATGCTATTAGAAAACTATCCTTTAATGTCTGCATATTGATGTCAATTGACATTGATTACAGAGAAAACCAATGTCAATATTAGCATGATGATATTTTTATAAATAAATGTAACTTACCACATTACTTAACATAATAATTTGATATTATAAAGTGTTATTTTCTAATGCAAGATGAAGAGTTTGTTTAAGAAAATTTAAAATGATGGTTTCACATGAAACCTACATTTAAAGAAATGTCAATAGCTAACCACTAATAACTATTAAGATGTTTTGAAAAATGGCAAGTATTTTTGAAGTTAATTATACTTTAAAATCGACATTTATAGGTTATTTTAAGCTAATTAATATATTTTATTTACTTTATTATTAGAAACTATAAAGATTATTTGTATTTTAATGGTTTGTTCATTTAAAACATACTATGTGATTTATGAGTTATAACTTACAATGTTAGTTTTTTCAAATAACTAATATCTAAAAGGTAGATCAATGGACTCAACATAAAAAAAAATTCATTTATAAGACATTAATTATTGATTACTAATCGATGTGAAATGTATAAATTATGGTCCAGTCTACCTTTGGAACATCTTTATGATGCATTAGCCTCCATTATCTAACATTAGTGTATATTTGACGAAAAAGAAAATAGCTCTCCCACCATTTCAATTAACACCTTTAAAGATGTTATAAAATTTAATCAATATTATCTAAATGTGTCAAATGAAATGGTAATAAAGCTATTTTTCTCCTCCTCAAACATAAGCTAGGATTGGTGATAAAGACAAATATATTATCTAGATACATAATTTACTAGCATCGAAATTTAATGGACGTCGAAAAGTAGTTTTTAGATGATGGTTATGAGAATTGGCATCAAGGATGGAAATAGGAATGAAAAAGCACATAATGCTTTTTTTTTCTTTTTTAAAGTTATATTATTGTAAAATTGTATTTTTTTTTCAATGTAATGGTGTAAATAAGTTTATGGAAATAAATAAAATTGCTATTTCATAATTCATTATTGTCCCCTTTGTTATATATTTCTTTTCTTATGTTCACAATTTTTTTCATTTAGATAACATTTTGTTTTTAAATAGATAAAATTTGAAGCATTTCTAGATATATGGAATTTAGTGTGTTTTCCTCATATTTTATTCTATACTTTTGGATACTATGATAATTTTTTATTATGACTCATATCTAAAGGTGTATATACTACACCCAACATGTAACAAATATTTACCAATTAGAATAAATACTAAACATTTACTAAACATTATGTTTAAGTCACAGTATAAACATTTATCAATGTACAATAAATACTAAGCATCTACCAATTTATAATATATGAAGAAATTTAAATCAATAAAACTAAAGACATATAAATTAATAACATTTGTGAAGAAGTCTAAATGATGGAATTGAAGATGACTACATGAACAGTTGTTTCAACTTTGAAGGAACTTACAATGTTAGCTTTTTATGATGACCATCGTATAAGTCTATTTTCAATTGTGATAATTGTTCATTAGTTGCAATTAACAATGTTAATTTTTTTATTGTTGTGTTAGTTCATTTCAATCATCATGACCATTCATTAATAGTTTATAATGTCAATTTTAAATTAATAAGCAATGTCTAATTATTTCACACTTGGCCCATAAATAAGGCTATTTCTATTATCAAATCTAATGATATTTGAAGATAAATCTCTTTCTATCAAAAAGAAGGCTTTTAAGTTAGGAGTTTAGATTTTAGTATTTAGTATTACCATGGCTATTTAAAAGGTCTAGGGAACTTTTAAAGTTTCCTACTAGGACTTATATGCATATATTAAAAAGAACCTTAAAGGTTTCCTAGATCTTCTCAATAGCCTAGGTAATGTTAATATTACAGTCTGCACTATTCATCTTAGAAGTCTTTGTTGTTAATAAATTCTAAAAACTAGTGCTTTTAGAAAGTTTTGGAATTGATCAAATTTCCTTCCATGAACTTGTATCCATACTTCAACCTTGAAAATAGGAATTTACAAAGCATTTGGAAGGACTTCAAACAAGAATCATTTCTAGTTCTTTGTAAAATGCTTATATATATGGCTAAAGTACAGGCACAAATCCTTGGAAGGAACTTAGGAAAGTTCTTTCTTAATATTAGACACAAGTACTTATGCTTTGGTTCTTCATTTGCTGTAAGCCTTTGACACTTCCTATGTTTAAATGTAAGACTTAAAATGTTATTTTCGTTATGTATTGCATCAAATTTTAATACGCATAGAACAAGAAGTATGATCATTTTTTGCAATGAAATATAGGAACCTTGAGATGCTTATAGCAAAAGAAGCAAATGAATTCCATGTCAATTTTACTATACAACCAATGTGGAAAAGTAGCTCTACCACTAGGCTTAAGACATTAAAATTATTTTATAACTAATATGGCATACTTAAATGATATCATTTTTCTCTTCTTGAAAATTGTGAAAATGAAGGTGAGAGTTGAAATTGAAAACCTATCTTGTGACCAAATTCTAGATATATTACACAAAGTGATCTAAGGAGTGATCAACTAATAGATTTTCTTTTATAAGCAAGAAGTCCATTACAATTTATCTCAAATAGAAAAGATTACCTTTGCTTAAGTTTAACAATTTTTTGCTCTTATTGCCATTTTATTCTTAATGTTAAAATCTATAAATGTCTCATTTCTCCTTTAAACCTAATTATAGATGTCTATTTATTATGTATTGTGTTGATTTGTTTGGATTATTAGTTTCCAATTTCATTATTTAGAGTTTTGGTTGATATGGGTTTCTTGAAAAAAAGATGGCAATTTTTTTCCTCACAAAAGTAAATCAATAGATCTTTCTATAGAAAAGATCAAGATGACATGATCAATCTAAACAACATATGATATCACCAAAATTTAATGGCATAAGTTAGATAATAAATTTCTTTCCAATAAAAGTATATAATATTAATTGTTTCTAATTAAATGTCTTATTTCTCCCTTAAACCTAATTATAGATGTCTATTTATTATGTATTATGTTGATTTGTTTGGATTATTTGTTTCTAATTTAATTATTTAAAGTTTTGGTTGATATGGGTTTCTTGAAAAAAGGATGGCAAATTTTTTCCTTACAAAAGTAAATTAATAGATGTTTCTATAGAAAAAGTAAGGATGACATGATCAATCCAAACAACATACAATACTACCAAAATTTAATGGCATAAGTTAAATAATAAATTTCTCTCCAACAAAAGTATATTATATTAATACTTCACTTATAGTATCAACTTTGATGTCATTATGCTTTTTTTTGTTATAGTAAAATTCACAAGTATTTCTATCAATCGCCATGTCTGGAAAGAAAATGCAAGTTCTATCTTAGCATTTAGAGATAATTTTTCCAATTTTATATTATATATTTTCTACTATTTGGACCCAAATAAATGTATCATTCTTTTTCTTTTTCCATTTTATTGTATTTGAGATATTAATATTGACCATATAAACATTCAAATAGGATTTGAATACTATTGTTACTACTTGTATCATAATATAAGTTGTTGGATTCTATGATTTGGTTTGGCTATTGCTTTGGGGATAATGGGATTTAGGAGAATTTTTCAAGATTTTCTTTTAAAAAAAAGAAAATAATATCAATTAATTTATAAACCTTTCATCATATCACATATTTAACATTAGTTATTTAAACAAAATTGATGTCTTAAATGAAATTTATATTATGAAAAATTGATTATCAATGTTAGTTACTATATTAAAAAAGCTTATATCATATTTCAATTATTAAATAATATATTGCAATTAAACATGTCAATTTTCTTATTAAAAGAATCAATGTCATTATGGTATTTAACATTAGTTAAAAACTTGACATTAAATATACCAGATTTACAATAATGTCCATATATATGTTGGGTGGGAACCGATGTCAAAACTTTAAAACAAGCGACGTTAAAAGATAAATTTATCGTAGCATAAATGGAAAGCGATCAAATTCAATATTGGGGCTGATAGAATTGGAATTAGCGGCCTATTGTGGGCATTTTTAACATTAACCTTGATATTTGAAAAGAATTTTCCCAAATGTTGTGTTGGAAAAAGTATTTCCCTAAATGCTTAAATCTTTTTTTTTTTCAAAAAATCCTTTAGTCAAGAGTTACAGCCTGTCGTGACTAATCAGACTAATCACGTTGGGCTGCAACCCGTGATTATGTGCTGTAAGTATTGATCACGTTAGGTCAACCGTTGTGATCAACTGCTGATTGGTTGTGGCATGCTGCACCCCGTGACCTATGCCCTATTCACTCATGACCCGACCCCCAAACACACACTATAAAACCCCCTCCCCCCTCCCCAATAGCAACCTTTCACTAAAACACTCGCTTCCCAATAACAACCTAAAATCCCCCGTCTTCAGTAGTGATCATATTATTTAAAAAGCTCGTTATATAAGTAAGATATTTATTTAGGAAAATAGAATATGCTAGTTCAAGTAGGATATTATTTAAGAAAAATATTTTCAAATCATATGGAAATATAATATATGTTTTGTGTAATATTTTTTACAAGTATTCCTAAATTTTATTTTGCATTATCACTAGGCATTGTAGCTAGATTGTTATTATTCTATTTTATTATGTATTTTATTATTATATTTATATTAACTAATCTGAACTATTTATTATGGTATTTATACTGTTTATTTTACTTATATTATTATGTCTATGAGTATTATTTTAATCTGCTTATATTTTTTTTATTATTATTATTATATCTAAATATATTATTATGCTTGTAATCTAACCAAATTATGCATATTATACATATTTTTATTATTTGAATTATTATGTATGTGGGTTAGACATTATAAAAAATGAAAATTAAAAACTCAAATACTTGCAAATCTTAAAAAAATAGTAAAATTCATTAATAATAAATTATTATTAAGAAATATTAATTAAAGGTAGAATGTACTATGAAAATTTTAAATTATTTTTTCAAATCATAAATCTTGATTCAATCAAAAATAGATATTAAAATGCATGTAATTTTGATTTGACTAAGAATAAATAATTATATAATTAATGAAAATATTAATTTAATAAATTTATATATTTTATAAATAATTGAAATAATGTAGGTACTCACCTAAAAGTAAAAAAAATATATTAAAAGTGTACAATATTATCCTTAACTTATTAACCTTTAAAATGATATCATAATACATAAAATACTGATTAATTAATATTCTACACATCAGGATTGTTTTGGTTCAAATTGGGAAAAGGGGATAAAATTAATAGAAGGAATCAAGTGAAAAGGAAAAGAACGACTCTTAATTATCCAATTTGTTTGGTTTAAGTATTTTCAATTTACTCTATAAATAATCATTATTATAAAAAATAATTTACTTATAATTATTATTAAAATATTTATTATATTGTGCATCTAATTATTCTTATTTTATTTAGCAATATCATAATTTTTATAATTATTTAATATTAATCACTATTACATTATTAATACTATTTTTATCATTAGTCTTGTTATTTCAACCACTATTAAAAAATTAATAATAATTGGTATTATCATAATGATATTAATTATTAATTTTAATTTAATCACAAACTATAATATTTATAATTAATTTATTAATATTACTCAATATTAACGACTTAACAATGTTATAATATTAAAAATAATAAATATTAAAATAAATATAAAGTTATTAATATAACAGAAAATTTTTGTAATATTAAATATATATTTAATATTAAATAATATGTAGTAATATTATTTAGCTATTAGGTAAATGTTAATAGTATAATTAATATATTATTATTATTTTAGTATTTAAATATTAATTAATTATATTATAATTAACATTAAAAATGAAATAACTTTTTACCTAATTATTATTGATTGTAATTATTATGTTATTGATTTTATCATAATTAATATTTATGATAATTATTTTATTAATATAATTAAAATTTTTTATGTTATTGAATATTGTATATTTACTAACATTATTAATTTCAGAATCAAATTTAATTGCTAATAATTTTGTACTATTATTATTTCAATTATTATTAAATTATTTATCTATAATTTTTTGTAACAATGATAGCTATAATTCTATTATGAATATTTATTATTTTATTATTATGGTCCAATATTTTATTTTTAAATAAAATTATTTAATTAATACATTATTAATTAATTAATTATATTAATTATAATACTTATTATTTGATTATTTATTTTGATATAATAATTTTTATTGTAAACTATTATTTTTGGGTGTTTTCATTTTTACTTGTGTAAATACTTTATAATAATAAATCATTATTATTATCATTATTACCATTATATTGAAAACTATTATAATGGTAATAATTTACTTGTGTAAATACTTATTATTTGATTATTTATTTTGATGTAATAATTTTTATTGTAAACTATTATTTTTAAGTGTTTTCATTTTTACTTGTGTAAATACTTTATAATAATAAATCATTATTATCATTATATTGAAGACAACAAACCAAGAATCTATAATTTGTTCATTACCCTTCTTTATAAACTTGTTTTAGTATAGTAAGTAGCACAAAATTTGAATTTCAAACTTGAACTAAAATTATACTTGTAAGTAGATATTAATAAATAAGTTAAATGAGACATTTAAAATAGTTATAGAAAATAATTATTAATAATGAAGCATATTTAAAATTATTTCTTCCTAAAATTTAAAAAGAATTAATTTTTCTATTGCATAAAAAATTTAAGAAAGTAGAGAAATTCAAAAATCATGTAGATAAAAAATTCTACACATATATTTGAATGTAGCATTGTAGGAACTTAAATAGATAGTGAATTACAAAATTTAAGTGCATAGAAGTAATATATATGTAGGTAAATATCTAAGATTGACATGTGGGATAATTAGTTTATTAATCAATAAGAATGAAATAATTATAAGTAGTTATGTAGTAATAATTAATTATAGTTATTTTTGCAATTACAATACACCTTTCAATATTGATTAAATTTACCTCTAAAAATGACTCATGAATCTGACTATGATAGGAATCAGAATGAGTTCCAAAGAAGAAAATATTTGTATTTATGTGAATGAAAAAATTTATGAGACGGATCAGGGCGATATGCTTAAGTGTCACATGATCAAAGTAATAAGAATTAAATCAAACATAACCTTGGATGCATTGAAAAATCTAGTTAGGCAAAAGTTACGACTTAATGAAAATCAAGTCATAATTGAGTTGATATACAAGCATCTGCTCTCACTAAATCCAACACGGTATAAGGCATGTAAGTTGGAAGACGATGATAACATTCAACGAATGTGGGAAGTGAATGTGAGATTTCCTACTTAATTGTCCTACCTAAAAATGTATGCGCATATCTCAACTATGGAACTGGACTTGAACATTGCAAGTTAACTAGTCGATGCTTGTGATCTATACACACTATCATCCATTAGCCAAATTCATGACACCAATAATGAGCCATTATATTACAACCCATATCTTACTAGTATTGAACTAATAAACAAGCAAATTGAATATGGCTAGCAGTTTCACACCCCTATTATCGATGATGTTGTAGATCCATGTTTTTCTCAGTCCAACTATAGCTCATTTCAATCCCCCTCTTCCCCAAAGGAAATAGAGGACATCATGGATGAATTTGAAGAGGAAAATGCATATGATGATGTTCTTGAAGGATTTGGTGGTGATAATGACAGTAACAATGTTGATGATGGTGGAGAGAATGTCATGAATACACTCCTAACAACACCTGAAAGCCGTTACGAATACACTCCCAATAACACTTGAAAGCCGATATATGGAATTAGCTATTACCTTTTTTTCACGATTAAATGTAAAAGCTACCGTGAGTCATGATTATCTTGAAGTGGGAGATGACAAAAATATAAATGACAACTAAGAGCTATATATGAGTTTGCGATATATGGACTAGAAGTCATTTCACTATGCAATGAAAATATATTCAATTCGAACTCACCACACATTTTGTGTGCACTACTCTTTGGCCAAATATGAAGAATATCAGTACCCTCACTATATTGTGCAATGCAATTAAAGAGTTAGAGTATGTCATAAGCCGAGAGAGAATCACTAGTAGATATCTAAATACAATAGGCCTCACACATGTGTATCTACCTTTCTTTTTTGAGATCATCTAAAATTGGATACATATATCATTTCATCCTACATTATAGCTATGATGACCGAAAATCCAAGTGTGTCCATCCGAGAAGTCGTTGAGCGAATCTATGATATTTTTAGGTACTCAGTATCCTATAAGAAGGCGTGGAAGGACAAACACTGAGCCATCGCTCTTACATTTAGGAATTGGGAGAAGTCATATTATATACTACTAAAGTGATTAGCAGCAGTGTGACACTTTAATCCTAGGTCTTTAAGATTGTTAGTAAAGAATGCCCATCAAGCAGTTCTGAAGATGGATCGATTGCATTATTCCATCAAGTGTTTTAGACTCATGCATTGAGGCGATTACCCATTTGAAATTAATAGTCCAAGTAGATGGCACTTTTTGTATAAAAAGTATAAACGGGTCTTGCTTATGGCAACGTCACAGGATAGCAATAGAAAAGTTATGCCTCTTGCATTTTCCATGGTAGAGGGGGAAATATATGAGACATGGGCTTGGTTCTTATCAGATGTTTAATGGCATGTCGTTAAAGATAGGCAGGATATTTGCGTGATATTAGACAGATATCCTAGAATACTAGATGTTATTGCAAACCCACGTGTAGGGTGGTAACCCCCTTATGGTTATCATGTATTCTGCCTTCGACACATTGCTTGTAATCTAAACTTAACTTTTAGGATGATGTGGTTAAAGAAGATGTTTACTAGTATTGGTGCATATTACTTACACTAACATCATTAATTATCATTACCTATCATGATTATTGTTTGTTTAATGACACTGATGTGTAGTATAGGTTACCAATATGAGCGATATGTTTTGGAGGGCAAGTTGGATGAACTGTGGCAATTGCACCCAAGAGCTATTGATTGGATTGATAATATCCTAAAAAAGTCAATGGAGCCATGCTTATGATGAGAAAGGCTAATGATGGGGACATATGACAACTAACTTGGCCAAGTGTTTCAATAGCATATTTAAAGGGGTTAGATTTTTACTATTACCAAGTTAGTCAAAGCTATGCTGTATTAAATAAATGCATACTTTGTTAATTGAGCGAAGATCGTTGTAGCACAAATATAGGTAGGAGAGGTGTTTAGTGAAGACATCCAAAAAAAGATTCAAGAGTGCATTCGAAAAGCATTAGCTTGTCACATTCGTCACTTTGACCTCCTAGGATCGACTTTTAAGGTGGATGAGCCGTATGACCTGACTCGAAAATAGTTTGATCGAATTTGCAAGGTAAGCCTATGTGATCGAACATGTGATTATAACAAATTCCAAGTAGAGCATTAGCCCTACCAATATGTGTTTGTAGCATGTGCGAAAGTCTTGTTGGATCCATTACAGTTTGTTGATCCTATATTTTGATTAAAGACAATGCTAAAGGCTTATAGTTATAAGTTTCGATCAATCGGTGGTATGGAGTATTAGTCATCATTGAATGGACCAATACTTCTACTAGATCTTGCGTGGATGCGTCTTAGTGATCTACCCTATTCCACACAAATAAGAAACAAAATGGATTGGAGAGAGAGTCCATCAGAACCTCAAAGGTGTGGGTTATACTGGCAAACTGGGCACAATCGTGCAAATTGTCAGTCTAATCAACGGAATGTGTCATGACACCCCTAACCCTAAAAAAGTCAATGGATAACCTTTATTCAAGATTACTACTATTATATTAATAGCTTTGAACTATGCTTAATGTGTTGACATATTAGTAAAAGTTAGATAACTTGTGTATCGAAATAACATACTGTACTTGCCTTATTGTATTAAATTATTTATTTTCTTACTACATTTTGGAAGACTTACACGAATTTATGATTATACAATTGACTGAATTCATCCAATTTGACATAGTCCATATCACCCGACTTTGATGGCCAGTTAGCATCGTATTGTGACCCTTGGGCGCGATAATGAGTTACTATTATACTTGTAGTCTAAATACATTTCACAGGCCGTATGACTAGGCCAGGTAAGTTTATTCCCTTAATAAAAATTACTTGATTTTATACATGCTATATATATTTTCAATTGACATAAGAAAGAGGATCGAATCCTGAAACTATGACGCATCGCCCATGGGAATTATCTCTTCAATTCACCACTTGCAATTGTACCTTATTTTCAGCAGGCAGGCTTTTACAGTGCTAATTGACTTAGTTACTTTGATTTCAATGCTACTTTTGTATCCGCACTCACTAAATAATAGCGTCCTAAGACACATACTTTCCTTACCACCTTGGGGGAGTGCACCATTACCTTACAAAATGTCTCTATACAGTTAGGTTTGCCATGTGAGGGCATTGCTATCTCAAGATACATTGGATATGATTGGCTAGGGATCTACAAAGATTTACTTGGGGTCAAACCGCCTGAAGAATATTTACAAGGCTAGCGCCTGAGCATCATTTAGTTAGTAGCAAACTTTGGACACTTACTGGATGATGCAGATGATGAACAAACATGGTTCTTTGCACATACCAATATTTTGAGGCTTATATATGGTTATTTTATGCTCGACACTTCGAGTCATAGGGTGTTATTGATGTATCTACCATTACTAAAAAAATTTATAGATGCTAGTCAGTTTAGTTAGGGGTTGGCGGTTCTGACTTACTTGTATGGAGAATTGTGTACCGCCATTAAATGTGATGAGATTAACATTGATGAGTGTTTGCACCTGTTGCATTTATAGGCATGGGATTGATTTCCCACTTTAGCATCAACGAGACCCCTATATCTTAATCCTTGCTTGGACATTTACCCTATGCTTCCACCATTAGGCTTCAAGTATGGATCATACATAATTTTCATATTACGTTTCTCATAACACTTTAAAATATCTAAATAAATGATACGTGTTTTATATTCATCGTAGGTGGAAGAACATTGGGTTACCTCTTAGGCCGCCAGGAATGGCCTTATATCAATATAGAGTACTGCTTAATCAAATGAAGGCCAATAAGGTTGGAAGCCCTACTTTATTGTATCTAACAAAGTCAGTCTCACATGTAGTGACATGCTTATATTAATTATGATTGTGCGCCCTTATGACATTCCAATGTACAATAGCTTATACCCTCATATTATTTAACTTTATGTGACATATGACTGGCATCAGTCCCCATCATATGCTTCCACATCATGGAATGACACCACATAAATCTTGTGCTTTACTAATTTGGTAAGCGGCAACCAATACCATAAAAGCTATTCAATATTGGTTCTTGTCATATTTTATAGCTTCAAGGTAAAACGTCAAAAGACTAGCAGCAAGAGTATATGATATTCATTAGTTTTTGGAATGCATGACGCAATACATTTTCATTGACTGAGATAAAGATAGATACTCTTCACCGTGACTCGAGCTACATGACATGGTATTGGAGACATACCAAATGATGGATTCATCCAGCTAGCGATGGTCCAAGATTTATGGTAACTAACAATGTTCACACATTTTTTATGATTTCTTCTAGATATAATATATATTAAATTATCAAATGTACTTCTTTGTATGCTAATATAGTTGAGGGACTACATAAGCTCAGTTTCGAGGATTCTTCCCCTCAGTCGTACAATCAATTTAGGGAGACAATGGATTAGGAATGTTGCCACATGCTACGTGCACTAGGAGAGCATCGAGACATGATTGCCACCTAATTTACTTATGTTGCTGATGAATTATCAAGACCATCCATTCTCGAACCTAGGTGTGGTAGGAGAGCCTATAGCTTCATGTCCTTTAGGGATCCTATTGTGCTTGAGGAAGGGGATAGTAATGAAAATATCTTTTATGGTCATCAATTGACGACACAAGTAAGTGTCTCCTCCTCTTACACCCCTCCAACGATGTAGGCTAATATAGGAGGTGCGAGTCCATTAACTTATACCCCCTCATCGCAACTCTTTACAGGTGGAGATGCTGACCCATCATATAGCATGACATTACTTTATAATACTTTTATGATGCTCCACAATCATCGTTCTTCACCCTATCACCATCACAATCAACTCAACAAGTCCCTGATTCGATAATGGCATTATTTGTTGACCTGTTTGTATTTACTATTGAGTACGCTAGTGGATCCACAGAGTAGTAACAATAAGGGTTTTTCACATCGAAAAATCCCATTCTATCATTTCAATCCTCCCCTTGGAACTTGAACTTTCTACCCTCTAGGGGTTAGACCCACCTGATTCATGGAGATGACGATGAAAATAAACAGCATCAACCCCTAACTTAATGATCGCAACGTGCAAGGTAATGCCTTTGATGTGGGTCAGACCTGTCTAATTCACACAAATGACGATAAGGATAATGATAAAGATGAATAGCATCAACCTCTAACTCAATGACCACAACACGCAAGGCAACACTCTTGATGTGGGATTGGAAGTCATTAGTTTTTATCCAATTTTTTTATTTAATTGATTCAAAACCTTTTTACTTCAGATTTAGTACCTTCTTACATTTCATTTATCATATTTTCTAATTTTTTAAATAAATTATACAAATTGACAATTATATATTTCACTCTTTTTCATTAATCACATTATTGAACTAATTTCATTCATTATATTATTATTTAAAATTCATTAAATTATTCTAAAATATCATTCGTTATAGTGTTATTTTAAAGTTGTGCTTACACGTAATTATAGAAAATAGTGCCAATTACTCATCTAAAGGTAACTATGAAAAATTACATTATTAAATTTTACACTGTTTAATTTTAGTAATTTGAACTTTACATATTGAATTTTACTAAATTTATACTTAATATTTCGCTACCTTAATTAATTAAGTATTTTATCAAATAATGTGATTTTTTTTATTCTTGCATAAGAATTACAAAATTATAATTTATAAAAGTCGGCTTTTTGGTTGAAGCACTTATCTTGGAAAAACTAATTTCTCTTATACTGCATAGTAAAATTTTTTTCCCAAATTGTCTAAAAATTACTCTATAATATTTAATGAGATTTACTTTATTATGAAAATCACATTAATTTATTAAATTAACAATATATTACATAGTAAAATATTAGTAGAGTGATATGAATCAAAATTAAACAAAAAATTAACAAAAATATTTTAAAGCATGTATTAATAAAAATTTATTCTTCAAATTCATTGAAATGATTAGAACTACTTAGAAATTTGCGTATGTCCACTTAATGTATAAAAAAATTATGTATAATGACTAAATAAGCACTTGAGTTGTATAAATATATGTGAATGATTAAGCTTAACATTAAATTAAATCTAAATAAATAATAATTTTATAAATATGATCTAAATGTTCAAGTGTTTATCTATATTGAGAAAAAAATTTGCATGGCCTCTAAGAAATTTGAATTTAATACAAATTATTCTATAATGGAGCTATGCCTTCTCTTCCTTTATTCATGTATATAATCACATATTTTGTAACATAATTTGGATACTCTAAGTATAAAATACAATTTATAAGTTAAAGTGAATTATTATGGGATAAAAATTATACATTTTGAAGTTAATAAATAATAAGTCATTAAAATGAAATTATTTTTTAAAGTAGTGTTATTAATTCCTTTAATTTTTTTATTAATTTACTCTTTTAAATATATTTTACACTCTAAAGTTGAATATATAATTGATTGAAGAAAGGAAGCAAGGATTTATTAACCATATTTAATTTCAATATTAAATACATTGATTACCCCAAAAGTTACAGAGCAATTTTAAATATTTATATTTTATGTGATTATCCTTCAATTTCTTTCCTTTATATTTTATATATTTATCTTTCAATTACTTTTCCTTTCAAGACTCCGTTTATTTCAACATAAAATAGTTTTTATATAACAAAATTATAAAATAAAAGTATAAGAGAAAATATTTTATTCATTTAATATTAAATATAAACAATCTGATAAAATAATTTCTTATTTTTTTCATAAAGAAACTTGCTTTATTTTATTACTATAACCTTATGTACCATTTTTAATAATCACGGATAAAAGTTCCATGTTACTTTTTTATTAATATGTATCTATGATTTTTTTCTATGAAAAATGTTATCTAATAAAATAAATAGAGCCTTAGTTATTAACCCAAAACTATTAAAATTATTATTTTTTAGATGTTATAGTCGAATGCACCTTCAACTTACCATAAAATAATTAAATTCTGCTTCATTAAATTTTAGAAAATTGAAATTTACGAATTGAATTTTACTAATCTTATACTTAACATTCTGCTATCCTAATTAATTAAATATTTTATCAGATGATGTGATTTTTTATTTTTATATAAGAATTATAATATTATAATATAGTAATTTTTAATAATTTTTGGCACATAATTCAACACTTTATTTTCCAATATTAAATTAAATTTTTAATGCATAATCTATTTTTATTATTTATATAACATTAATATTACATGTAATAGAATGAAAATTAAATAATGTATTATAATATTACAATTTTTCTTTAAAACTTTCTTTAAAATATATTATTTATATGTAATTATTTTTTCAAATTAAATTGTATCATATTATGTATTAACAAAATTTACTAATAAAATATTTAATTCCTTGATGTAGATCATTTTTTTATTTCATGTTTAGTTAAGGATTTTATAGATATATACATCACAATATGATAAAATATTATTTAAAAATTTATTTTTACGACTTAAATCTTTTAACTAAGTTTACAAGAGAATATGTAAAAATTTATATTTATTGAGATAATAATTATTATTCTAACGATCTTATGATAACTACTAATTTTATTATATTATATATATTGTACAATTTTGCAAGAGTTAATAATATTATTTATTATTTATAACATTAATTAATTAGTATCAAATAAACATCTAAAATATAAAAAATTAAATTAAATATAAATTAAGTAAAAATTAAACATAAAACAAAGAAAGGGTCACAAATTAAAAATTATTAAAAAATTGAATCCAAATTGAAATAAAAATAATTGAATGCAAATTAGATAAAAATAAAAAAAAATAAACTGATTAAAAAAAAAACTGATCACAGGGTCCATCCATGATTAGTGACACTGATTACGGACTCTCCCTTTTGGTGACCAAAGGATTTTTTGAAAAAAAGATTTAAGCATATGGGGAAATACTTTTTCCAATGTAGCATTTAGATAAATTCTTTTCAAAAACCGATGTTAACGGTAAAAAAGCCGCCTATTGCGTCTTTAGATTGAAGAACGAATAAAGGGAATAAGGCCTTAACATTTTAAAAGAAGAAGGAAGACGTGTGCGATATCACCCCGAACCTTTAGCAATATGCTGCCCGCTTCTCAAAAAGAGTTAGTTGTGTCTTCACCGGAGCAAACACTTCAGGGGTTTCAAAACCTTAGCTTTGTTTGGAAACAAATCATTTTCAAAACCATTAAAGACTATTAGATCCGCCGGATCAGAGTAAATGTTGTGCTGCTGCCGAGGCTGCTATTGATAGCAAGTGAGCTACTGAAAACTCAAGGTTCGAGTCCAATTTGAGAGTACCAGTTTGAGTACGTAAACTGATTGAGCATTGAAACCCAAAAAAACCATCAAATCAGGGGGCATTGGAAGGATGATTTCCATGGAACTGACCTAGGAACTCACCGTTAGAGTCCAAATTGAAGACATTGTCAAAAGGTTGTTGATAACAACAACATTGAAAATTGAAGCACGTTTTGGGTTGCATAAAATTCTATGGCTCTGAAGAATCAATGTACGATCATGTTCAAAGCATGGTGAAGAATCAAGTGATCGTGACCTATTGCGCAAGCATGGCATCTCATGCATGAGAGCCTCTTGTTCAAGGAGTGAATGATCCAGCATTATGTTGGCAAGATCTCAGGAGCATATCCCATTCAACAACAAACATCCTCCGGTTCCTATAAGGAAATCACTGAGCAAGAAGGAAAGGCAATCTTACGAGCCAATTTGGAGGAGCCACTCCACAGGTAATACACTATCTACACCTAAGAGAAATAGTGCAGGAGCTTTGCTTTTAGTATCATATAGATTATTATTATTATTATTTAAAGATAATTTTGACTATTTATAGATATGTAATAAATTAATTATTTGAAAATATTAAGTTTCTTTGCTTTTTCAAATTAATCAATTGAAATTCAATAAACTAATTGAATCAACCATTTACTAAATATTTAAAAAGGATTATTAATTTGGTCAATTAATTAAAGTGACTCCAATTAATTAAAAGGTAAAATTAGTCAATTAAAAGTTAATAAATTTATTGAATTAACTATTTATTAAATATTTAAATGAATTATTAATTCGGTCAATTAGTTAAAGTGATCCCGATCAACCAAAAATTAAAAATAAAAATCGTATACGAAACAACCTCTCATAATTGTATGTTGAAACTTGTTTGTATAGGATTTATATGTTTTGTTATATGACATTTTTATAAAAATAAATCTCATTCATTTATACATAAATAAACAAGACACATTTTATTTTATACTTTGTGTTTACAAATTAATATATAAAATTACAATAGTAGAAGAAAATAACTGATTTTTATTTTATAGAAATCAAATTTGAAAATATAAACCAAAGAATTGATGATTGGGAAATGCCGAATATCCCAAACCAAGATCTTTATCAAATTCGGAAAGAAAGTCTTTTTAACAGGACTGACTATATAATCAAGACTGTTGAAGAAACTATCAAAGTAAATCCGGATTATGAAAATTTTGTACTGTTTTCTGGCCTACAGGCTGAAAAGCTTCGAAAACGGTATAATTATATACATATTGGCTGTATTCAAATTGCAGCTATTTCAATGCTCCGAAGAGGTCTAGATAATGCGATCCTTCTCTGTCTTCGTGATGGGAGGGATACAGATTTTAAAAATTCTCTTCTTGGAGTAGTTGAAACTAGCCTGTCTCAAGGACCTATATATTTTAACTGTTTTCCAGATATGAAAATAGTCCTTGATACAGAACAATTTCCCCAAGCACTTTTAAAACTTCAAGTCAAGTTGTATAATTATACCATGGAACCTGGCCAGATTCCAGTAGTGATTATCTACAGGATCCATTATAAATTGCACAATTCTTACGCATCACTTTACGTAAAGCCACCTTCACTGAAAGGAGAAACAATCTTCTTTCAAACTGATGCGACAAAGGTAAACTTATCTATTCCTTTAGAAACTAATTGGGATAGAATAAGTTGGCCTGATAATTGGGGATTTAGGCAAGCTGTTAAACCCCAAGAGATTGCTGCAAAAACAATCTCGAGAATTGAAACCATGCCAGATGGTTCAGTCTCTATTTCCTTTGAAAATAGAAATAGACTTAGTAATTTTATTGAATCTGAATCTTTTCAAAAAATGGAAAGAAATCTGGTTGAAGGACCAAGAAGATCTTGTTCTGCAAGGATCAGTTCGAAACCATTTTCAGAAACTGACTCCTTAAAAGGATCAATTTCTTCAAGAAAATCCTTCCAAACAGCTTCTACTATCAATGTTGATTTACGTGGTATTGATAATAGTTCACAAATTCCAAGACCAGTATATGGTCAAACCAGCCAAACTCTTGAAGATGAGAAGGATGGCAAAGCAATCGATCCAGAAAGTGAAACTGGTGGATCAATTGGCTCTCCTACTGCCTCACAAATCTGCCCTGATCATTCAATTATTTTATGATGAATCAGAAAACCAATTTTATTATTGACAAGAAATCTTTGAGAAAGGAGTTTTTTTCTGATGAACTCCTCCATCAAAGAACTTGGTTTTTCAAAAATTTCAAAGGACAGAAAAGGCAGAAAATTCAAGAAGAATTTTATGCTGATCTAAATCTCATTAAACAAAATATTAATTTCTTTGACTGGTTTGTCTATTATGCAAAAAAAAAACCAGATTGATTTTCCTTTCAAAAATATTGGGTTTATTAATGGTATTTCGGAATGGACAACAACTCAAGGCGAAAAAATCTCTTCTGAGTTTCCTCCAAAAAAGGCGTTCCAGATTCCAACCACCGATCCAAAGAAACCAGTGGTAGCCTCACCCTTCAAGACAATAGAGTCCAAAGAAGGAGACGCTGTTTCCACAAGAGACATTGCTGCTGTCATTGAGCAGAACAATTATACTAACAGGTATCTCCAAGCGATTGGTACTGAGTTAGTATCTGATAAAAATAGTCATATTTTTGCTAGAAATATAGGTTCTGGTGTTTTTGTAAACCCTGCAGGTGAACCTTCAACCTCTAGAACCCATGATAGGATTATAAATCCCTTATTCAAACCTCATCAAATACCTGCTGAAAAACAAATCCTTAAATCTAAGCGTTCTGTTAATCAAATGATTACAGAACTCACACAAAGATTAGCAGACCTCAATAGTGATTCTGATACTCCAAAGTCTGCCAAGTCTAGTA
Organism: Sindora glabra; assembly: GCA_020226215.1. Lineage (NCBI taxonomy): Eukaryota > Viridiplantae > Streptophyta > Magnoliopsida > Fabales > Fabaceae > Sindora > Sindora glabra. Next base: position 78,849,217 of record CM035227.1, read on the forward strand.
TTAAAAACTTAGGCGCCCTTGATAACTGTTCAGAATCTTCTGAAGATTATCAGGCTTTCCCTGTTAAAAGAGAACCTAGGGAAAATAACTGGAAACAACCCCAGAAATTATATTACCCTAGAGCCACTCCTCCTGATATGGTTTTAGAAGAAAAACCCAAAATCATCCAAAATTCCTATAGTGGAAGCCACATCTATGAATGGAACATAGATGGAAAATCTGAGTATGAAATCATCAATATGCTTCAACAAATGGGAATGGTCTGCATGGCCTATCAATCTAGTTACCAATGTGATGATATTACCATCTGCCATTACCTTATAGCTGGGTTTTCAGGACAGCTCAAAGGTTGGTGGGATGATCATCTCACAACTTTAGAAAAGGACCAAATCTTAGGAGCCATCAGAGGTGATGAAAATAGAGAACCTGTTTTAGATTCTGATGGGAACACAATTCCTGATGCTACACAAACTTTAATCTTTACCATAGTTAGACATTTCTTAGGAAATCCTAATGTCTGGAGAGATAAATCTGCTGAACTCCTTTCCAACCTAAGGTGCAGATCCCTCTCAGACTTTAGGTGGTATAAAGATATGTTTTTCTCTAGAGTCTTCACCAGAGAAGATAGTAACCAGTCCTTTTGGAAAGAAAAATTTTTAGCAGGACTTCCTTTAACCTTAGGAGATAAAGTCCGTTCAGAAATTAGAAGCCTTTATGGTGAAGAAATCCCTTATGACAGATTAACTTATGGAGAGTTAGTCAGTTATGTCCACAAAGTGGCCATAAAAATCTGTCAGGATGATAAAATCCAACAACAATTAGCCAAGGAGAAAGCCCAAAACAGAAAAGAACTAGGATCTTTCTGTGAACAATTTGGCCTTCCTTGCACCAAAAATCTGAAACCTAAGAGTCATAAATCTCGAAAAGAAAAATCCGAACCTCACTCTAAAGAAAGGTCAATTAGGCTTTACTTATATATTTTTTTTAATTTAGTATAGTCATTAGTTAATTAGTTGAACTTTAAATCTAATGGTAATTACTTTCTTTGGGATTATTTGTATAATTATTACTATTGATTATACAATCTGTAACTAATTAAGGATTTTTTGTATGATATACAAAATAATTATCATTTTACTCCCTAATAAATTACAAATTTTTTGTATAATTATATAAAATAAATGACTTATGACTATAAAAAAAATTAGTTATTTATTAATAATCCAATAGTAATTACTTTTTTTGAGATTATTTTCCAATCAGTTGCAAATTTAAATATGTTATTAAGGAATAATTATTTCTGAATAATTATGAAATAATTACCATTTTATTTTGTATATTTTTTATTTGACTATAGAAAATAAATGACTAATGATTTTAAAAAAATTAATTATACATTAGTAATCTAATAGTAATTATTCTCTTTAGGATTATTTCTCAATTAGCTGTAGATTTAAATGTGTTATTAAGGAATTATACATTAATAATCTAACGGCAATTTTGTATTTACACATTATTATCAATTAATAATTTTAAATATTATAATTTATAATAGTCATTTTTTAACTATATATTCCACAAATTTTTAACATTTTTTTTTCAAATTTTCTTAACTCTCATATTTTATTTTCTCTTTTCACTCTTATCTTTATACTCTTTTAAAGTGAATTCTCAAAATGAATTGATATTAAATTGTTTTAATAGATAATATGCTGTATAATTCTCTTTGTTTCTAAGTTTCCAAGTTCTATCATTTTATCATTTTTTTTATCTATTTTGCACATATATTTTATTTATATTTTTATTGTTGTTATTCTTTTATTTTATTTTTATACTTTGTAGCATTAGAAGATGTCAAATAAAAAGTATGAATCTAATTTTAAAAAATTAGTGAAAAAAGAAAAGTTAAAAAGTTAATTCAATCTCAATATGGTATTCTTGATGACTTTTACTGATGAATATTGCCAAATAAACATAGAGTCCAAATTTTGTGAAAGCATGTACTTTATAAAAAATGACATTTTGATGAAAATGTTAGTAACGAGATCATAAATTCAGCTAAAAATTCTTTTTGCATTGAATATTTTCTATATATATTAGATTAATCTATTTCTTTTATTGAGATTCGATTCAAACAATTTTTAGAATATGAAATTATTTTTAATTTTTTATTTGAATCCCAAAAATTTTAAAATTTGGATAAGGATCAATTGTAAAAATATTGCATTAATCTTGAAAAATTTTTAAATTTTAGTGAACATTTTGATATTGATAGTCTTGAGTTATTTTCATAATTGAAGGTATTGATAAAAATGTTAAAAAAGAAATTAATATTCTGATAGAAGTATTAAACTATATTAAAAGATTAGATTTGTTTCTAAATGCATGCATTATCTATAAAATATTATTGATAATACTTGTAACGGTAGTTATTGTAGAAAAAAGTTTTTCAAAATTAAAATTTCTTAAATTCTATCTGAAATCAATTATGTTATAAGATAGATTAAATAAATTAGTCATATTATCTATTGAGAATAAAATATTAGAATTACTTGATTATAAAATTTTAATAAGTGATTTTGCAGTTCAAAAAATTAGAAGCATAATATAAGAATTTGATATTTTATATTATATTAGGTTTTTTTTAACAATTTTGCCCAAATTCGCAAAATTGGTCGACTCACCTGGTTGTGTGTACTGTTTCTGAAAGGGGTTATGTCTGTCAATAGCACTGCGTTGTGTGCACAACATTAGAAATTGTTATTATGATAGGTGCAACGGGTTTGACTCAAATTGTTTAGAGGTGCCAATAAATTTTTGCTTGAAACTTGTTAAATGGTAATTTTAATTTTTTTTATTTTTTCCAAAAAATAGACAACAAAAATGTACGAAACAATAAATACGGATATCATGTCCTCGCAAACAATGGCCCAGAGAGAGGATTAGGCTTTGCCTTGGCCGGCGATTTGACCGAAATACTGCCCGTGTGAAAACTAATTCCCAATAGCCTGCGCCGTAAAAATTATTTATCGAAACACTTAAAAAATTTTTTTTTTATAAAATGTGAGTCACGGCTTGGTGCAAGTCGTGACCAGGCTGACGAGACAGCAGCTTGATCACGGCCTGCTGCAGCCGTAATCAGAGACGCCACTATTTCTCCCATGAAAGGCGCCACTATTTCTCTCGTAAACTTCTCCTATATAACGTGGGCGACGGTGTGCTGAAGAAGGAGCTGTGAGGTGAGCTGAGAGTTGTGCAAGGAAAAAGTCTTGAGGTGCGAGCTGTCTTGGAGAAAGAAGGATAATTTTAGGTAAATTTTTTATTTAATTTATTATTTTTATTCTGTTTAATTAAATTAAATTTATTTATCTCTTTAATTTTATATTTTTAATTTATTTATTTAAATAAATTAAATTTATGTATTTCTAAAATTATCTTATTTAATATTTTTAATTTGTTTAATTTAATTTAATTAATTAAATTATTTAATTTAATTTAGTTAGTTTTATTCATTTAATTTAATTTAGTTAATTTATTTATTTAATTTAATTTATTTGATTTAATTTAGTTGATTTATTTATTTAATTTAATATATTTAATTTATTTATTTGAATTTAATTTATTTAATTAGTTTACTTGAGTTAATATTTTTAATTTACTTATTTGTTTTAATTTAGTTAATTAATTTTTTGATTTAACTAAGTTGATTTATTTATTTATTTTAATTTAATTAATTAATTTATTTAATTTAATATATTTAATTTATTTATTTGATTTAATTTAGTTAGTTAATTTACTTGATTTAATTTAGTTAATTTATTTATTTATCTTAATGTATTTAATTTATTTATTTGATTTAATTTATCCAAATCATTTATTTGAGTTAGTATTTTTAGTTTACTTGTTTGATTTAATTTAGTTAAATAATTTATTTGATTTAATCTAATTGATTAATTTATTTGATTTAATGTAGTTAATTTTTTATTTGATTTAATTTAGTTAATTAATTTATTTGATGTAATTGATTTTTTTATTTGATTTAATTTAATTTAATTTAATTTATTTATTTAATTTTATGTATTTAATTTATTTATTTGATATAATTTATTTAATTTATTTATTTGAGTTAATATTTTTAATTTACTTATTTGATTTAATTTAGTTAATTAATTAATTTAATTTAATTTAGTTAATTAATTTGTTTGATTTAATTTAGTTAGTTTTTTTATTTAATTTGATTTTATTAATTTATTTGTTTAATTTGATTTAGTTAGTTAATTTACTTAATTTAATTTCGTTGATTTATTTATCTAATTTAATGTATTTAGTTTATTTATTTAATTTAATTTATTTAATTTATTTAATTGAGTTAATATTTTTAATTTACTCATTTGATTTAATTTAATTAGTTAATTTATTTGATTTAATCTAACTGATTAATTTATCTAATTTAATATCGTTAATTTTTCGTTTGATTTAATTTTGTTAATTAATTTATTTGATGTAGTTAATTTGTTTATTTGATTTAATTTAATTTAATTTATTTATTTGATTTAATGTATTTAATTTATTTGTTTGATATAATTTATTTAATTTATTTATTTGGGTTAATATTTTTATTTTACTTATTTGATTTAATTTATTTAATTAACTTATTTGATTTAATTTAGTTAATTAACTTATTTGATTTAATTTAGTTAATTTATTTATTTGATTTAATATATTTAATTTATTTATTTGATTTAATTTATTTAAAAAAATTATTTGAGTTAATATTTTTAATTTTCATATTTGATTTAATTTAGTTAATTAATTAATTTAATTTAGTTTATTTATTTATTTGATTTAATTTAGTTGATTTGTTTATTTGATTTAATTTAGTTAATTAATTTATTTGATTTAATTTAGTTAGTTTTATTTATTTGATTTGATTTAGTTAGTTTTATTAATTTGATTTGATTTAGTTAATTTATTCGTTTGCTTTAATTTAGTTAGTTAATTTATTTGATTTAATTTTGCTAATTTATTTATTTAATTTAATGTATTTAATTTTTTTAATTTAATTTATTAAATTTATTTATTTAAGTTAATTTAGTTGATTTATTTGTTTGATTTAAGTTAGTTAATTTGTTTGTCTGATTTAATTATTTTATTTTATTTAATTAATTTAATTTAGTTAATTAATTTGTTAGATTAAATCTATTTAATATATTTAGTAAAGTTAATTTATTTATTGGAGTTAATTTATTTAATACCTTTAATTTATTGAGATAATGATATTTAATCTGTGTAAAAAGTTGTTATTGAAACGAATAATATTATTATCATTCTTTTAAATTTATTCTCTTCTTGTATATTATGCGAACTAAAGTTTTAATTAAAATATTATTGAATTTATTCTTTACTCTATTTATCCCTAGACTATAAGTTTTTAATATATTTTAGTTGGAAGAAACTTAAGTTTGAGCTGTATTTATTTTTAATTAGAATCCCATATTATTCTATTCGATTAAATATTTTATTTCTGTACATCATATTTGCTATTGTACATATCATAATTTGCGTATATTATTCTAATTTCTTTATATTGTTGTAATAATTGAGTATATATTTTGCTTATAAAGTCTATGCAGTCTAACTTTTTAGTGTAGATAAAATCTGTCCCTCCAGGTAAGACTTTTAGTTATAATATTATATGACATGAAAATAAATTTGAGTGTTATTTATTTTTTATAAGTATATTTTAACCCCTGAAGTCACTTTAACACCCCGGATATGGTAGGAATCACCATGAGTATCAGGGAAGAAAATGTATGTATCTATACGAACGGAGAAATTTATGAAACGGATGAGGGCGATACATTTACATGTCGAAGAGTCAAAGTTATGAGAATTAAATTGGATATCACCTTGGATGCATTGAAAATTGCAATTGGCCGAAAGTTAAGACTTGCAGAAAATCAAGCTGTGACTGAGTTGGAGTATAGGCATCCACTTTCACTGAACCCGACACGATACAAAGCTTGTCTATTAGAGGATGATGATGATATTCAACGAATGTAGGAGATGAATGCCAGATTCCCCACTCAATTGTCTTGCCCAGAATTGTATGCACACATCACAAGCAAGGGATTTGATCTGAACGTTGGTAGTCAACCAGTTGACGAGAGTGGGCTATGCACACAACCGTCCACCAACCTATTTCCTAACTTTGGTGAAGGGCCATCAAATTATAACCCGTACCATGGTAGTTTGGAACCAATGGGTGGACATGTGGGTCTTGGAAAACAGTTTCAATCTCCCGTTGTTGATTACGCTGCAGAGCCATGTTCTTCCCAGCCCGACTATGGTCTCCTTCCATCCCCCTCTATCCTGGAGGAACTAGATGACATAATGGATGATTTTGAAGAGAATGATGCACATGACGACATTCCCAAAAGATTTAATTGGGATGATGACAGTTGTGATGATGATGAAACTGATGGTGGTGAAGATGTGACCCCAGCGATTCCTGCAACACCCGTGAACCAATATGTGGAATTGGCAATTGCCTTTTTTGGAAGAATAAATATAGATGCGGCTGACAGCAATGATTTTCTCGGTATGGGAGGTGCCATGAATGTGCTCAATGACCAAGAGCCAGATGTAGGTTGGCTGTATATGGAGCAAAAATCGTTCCGTCGTGCGATGAAAATATATTCAATTCGAACCCACCACACATTTTACTCACATTACTCTTCGGCCAACTATAAAGAGTATCGATGCCCTCACTACGGTGGACAATGCAATTGGAAGGTTAGAGCCTGCTATAAGCCGAGAGAGAACCACTGGCAAATAACTAGATACAATGGACCTCATTCATGTATGTCTGCTTCTTTTTCGAGTGATCATCCGAAATTGGACACAGATGTCATTTCATCTTACATTGTGGGGTTGGTGACTGAGAATCCCAGCATCTCTATTCGAGGGGTTATTGAGCGTATCCACGGTATATTTGGGTATTAAGTTTCATATAAGAAGGCGTGGAAGGGTAAACATCGAGCTCTTGCACTCGCTTTTGGGAATTGAGAAAAATCATATGCTTTACTACCGAGGTGGTTGGTGGCTGTACGACATTATAATCTTGGGTCGTACTTCGAGATTGTCAGCAGGGAATACCCATCAAGTAGCGGTGAGAGTGCGCCAGTAGCACTGTTCCATTGGGTATTTTGGACATTCAAGCCATGCATTGATGCGTTCGATCATTTAAAACCTATGGTCCAAGTTGATGGCACATTTTTATATGGAAAGTATAAGGGGGTGTTACTGATCGCAACTTCACAAGATGGGGATAGAAAAATTGTTCCCCTTGCATTTGCTGTTATAGAAAGCGAAAGATACGAGTCATGGGCTTGGTTCCTATCAAACGTCCGATGGCATGTCGTCAAGGATAAGCAGGGTGTTTGCTTGATATCAGATAGACATCCTGGGATAGTTACTGTCGTTGCAAACCCACGCGTAGGGTGGCAACCACCCCGTGGTTATCATGTAGAATGCCTACGACACATCGCCAGTAATATGAACTCAACCTTTAAGACCGAGTGGCTAAAAAAGTTGTTCATTAGTATTGGTACGTAATACTCCTAGAAAACTTCTCTAATTATCATGACACCTTATTATCTTTGTTAATTATGTCACAATGTCGGGTTGTACAGGTTACCAATACGAGCGACATGTAATGGATTCAAAGTTAGCGAAACTACAATCGTTGTACCCAAGAGCTGCTGATTGGATTGCAAATATCCCAAAATATCAGTGGAGCCGTGCGTATGATGAAGGAGGCAGACGATGGGGCCACATGACAACTAACTTGGCGAAGTGTGTCAACAGTGTCCTCAAGGGGGTTAGATTTTTGCCTATCATGGGGTTGGTCAAGGCAACAATGTATCGATTAAATGCATATTTTATTGACAGATTAGAGACAATTGCAGCACAATTACAAGTAGGAGAGGTATTTTCTGAAGACGTCCGAAAAAAGATTCAAGATTGCATTCGGAAAGCGTCAACCTGCCACATGCGCCGTTTCGACCGCCAGGGGTTCTTATTTGAGGTTGAGGAGCTATATGACTTGACATGGAAGCAGTTCGGTCGATCCTACAAGGTTAGCCTTTGCGATCGTACATGTGATTGTGGCGAGTTTCAAGTCGAGCATTGGCCCTGCCAATATGTATTTGCTACATATTCGAAAGTTTCATTGGATCCCCTGTAGTTTGTCGATCATGTTTTCCCCTGCAGCGCCTGAGCATCCCTTAGCTAGCAACGAATTTTGGACACTTGCTAGAAGATGCAGATGATGAACAAATACAACGCTTCATGCGTGCCTACATTTTGAGACTCATTGGCGGATATCTCATGCCTGACACTTCAAGCCATAGAGTGTTGTTGATGTATCTACCTCTATTAGCAAACTTCGCTGACACTAGACGGTTCAGTTGGGGATCAATAGTTCTTGCATGCTTGTATAGAGAATTGTGCATGACCACCAACCCTAACGAGGTAAACATCGGTGGATGTTTGCATCTTCTACATCTATGGGCATGGGATTGATTTCCCACTCTAGCACCGATGGCACCTCCATATCTAGATCCCCGTCTAGACATTTATCCTGTGCTACCACCATTGGGCTTCAGGTGTGGGCTATTTTTGATATTTTCATTTAATGTATTTTTCCTACTAGTATTAAATTACGCATAGAAAATAATATACATTTTGCAACTCTCGCAGGTGGAAGGATACCGGATTGCCTCAGCGGCCTCCAACAAATGCCCTATGGCAATTCAGAATATTGCTTGATCAGATGAAGGCTGAAGAGGTTAATTATGGCTTGCTTTGTTGTATCTAAATTGACTGTCTCATATGTAGTTACATGCTTATTTATTTTTCATTTACTTAGTGCAGATTATTTGGCGGCTTTATGATATGGATAGTGTCCAGCAGCTTGTGCCTGAGTATTGCCTCATCTCACCTGATATATGGTTAGCTTCAGTCCCAATCATATGCTTCCACATCGTGGAATGGCACCATGCAGATCGTGTTCTTCGCCAGTTTGGTAGGCGGCAACCAATCCCACAAGATCCATTCAATCTTGGTTCTTGTCATATCTTACAGCTTCGAGGAAAAACATCGAAGGATTGGCGACAAGAACACATGGTCTACATTAGTGCTTGGGATGCATGGCGAGCCACGCTTTCACTGACTGAGATGGAAACTGATGCTCTTCATCGTGGCTCGAGTTACATGTCATGGTATTGGACGCACACGAGACGATGGATTCATCCAGCTAGCGATGGTCCAAGATTTGTGGTATTCATTCGTCCTTCATAATATGATTTATAAGTTCTTCAAAATATTATAATATAAATTGACACACTGTAATTATTTTTACTTATCATGTAGGCCGACGTTGTTGAGAGACTACGCACGCTGAGCGTCGAGGATCCTCTAACTCTCAGGTACAACCAATTCAGAGAGACAGTGGACCGGGATTGTGATCGCATCCTACGTGCGTTGGGTAAGCATCGAGACATGACAGCTTTTCAGCCAACTCTTCCTGCAGACGAATTATCGAGACCACCCATCCCTGAGCCTAGGCGTGGTAGGAAGGCCCATGACTTTATGTCTTTTAGGGATCCCATTTTGCTTGGACTTGATGATGACGATGATAGAGCATATTATGGTCATCGATCGATGCCATCGGCGGATGTCCCCTCCAGCTATGCCCCTCACTGGATGCAGCCCAATGCAGGAGGTCCAGGTCCATCAACATACATGCCCTCGTCACATTTCACGGAAGGTGGAGATGCTGGCCCATCATCGTTCTTCACGCCATCGCCATCACCCCCACACCAGCGAGTGCCGGGTTCTCTGACGGCATTTTTATCTGAGCTGCTTGCATTTACATCTGAGTATGCCAGTGGATCCACATCGCATCAGCAACAAGGGTTTTTTACCCCACAAAATCCTATTCCACTTATCACGAGTCATGCCAACCCCATTCAAATAGACTTCGACAAGGGTGACGATGGGGATGAACAGCAGCAATCCCTTGTTCAGTGATCGCGACGAGCGAGGCAACGCCCTCGATATGGGATTGGGAGTCATTACTTTGATAGCTGATTATTTTATTAATGTACAAAATTTTTGTAGCTAATTTAATAATTTAATTAATTCATTCATTCTTCTATCCAGAATTAATTCTGTCTCATTTTTCATTTATCATAATGTTCGAATTTGTAAATAAACTACACAAACCAAATATTGTCTCCACACTTATCCATTAACTCAAACCAATCTAATAATTATTATCACACATCAATAGTAATACTTATATTTATTTAATAAATAAATAATGTTCTTACATATTAAATAAATAATAAATATTATAATATATTAACTTATATTGATAATGTTGGAATATTTTTAATAGCTACCATATTTAATATTAAAATTTTTCCAAGTTACTAATAATTAATAATATTAGTTCAATATTACTAAATAATAAATAACTGCCATTTTAATAGTAACTATAATGTCGTTAAAAACTTGTTAACATAACAAAAAATTAATATTGTTCGGCTACTAAATTATATTAATAACATGACAATATTTTACTCGATTATTATTTTGATCTGATTCTACAAATAAACTTTTAAAACAGATTAACATTCATAGAGTAATGATAAATACTTCTACTAGAAAATTGTTAATTTTTAATTATTAAAGAAGTAATAACCTTATTTTTTAAAAATATTTATTATGTAATCAATTAGTATTTAAATAATAATAGTAGTATTAGATATTAAATAAATAATAACTATTATACTATTTTTATTTTTATTAATGATATCATAATATTATTATTAAATATTGATTACATTATTTCAGTATTTTGAAGTTAATAAAAATTATTTATATGTTAAAAAAAATATTACAACATAACCACAAAAAAATTAAAAAAGGAAAAAAATTTACGGGGTAAAAAATTAAAAAGAAAATAAAAAAGGATCACGGACCACTTTGGTCTTGGAACCCCCCTTCCGTAACCAATAAAAATATTTTAATAAAAAAATTATTAAGCATTTACGGAATATGTTTTAGCAGCGCAGTGTGTGGAGAAAATGATTTTCTGCGTTATGTATATTAGTCAAAATTTGTTAAAAATTTGTTAATGGATATATACATCACCCATTGATAAAATATTTTTCAAGGATTTAATTTTACAATTTAAATCTTCCCCAGAATAAAACTATGAAAGAATCAGCTAAAATTTATATTTATTGAGATTTTAATTGTTCCATTGATTTTTTGGTAGTTATCAATTTTATTATGTTATGTATATTATACAATATTTAGATAGTAAATTAAATTATTAATTATTAATTGAAATCTTCAATAGAAACTATCACACTAAAATTTAAAATGTCAACAATTAAATCTTTATTAGACTATCACACCTGCGGGGAATACTTAGATATTTTATATAAGTATTCTAAGTGAATTAAAATTTTAATATTAAAATTATTAATAAAATTAATTAATTATGTATTTTATTCTTAAGACTAACAAGTAACATTAAATTAAATTTTATTTATTCAAATTTTATTCCTTTTTATTGTTAATATTTTTTAAATATTATTTTAAAATAAAAATATCTCAATTAGGATTTTTTCAAGAATTTTCGATCCACATATTATTTTTTCTCATTTCATCTAATCTATTATATACATACATACATATAAATATATATATATATATATATATATATATATATATATATATATATATATATATATTATTCATTCTTATTTTTTGAAGTTCAAAGTCACAATATATTGAATAATATAATTTTAATACAATTTATTTTCTTGTTATTATACAATTGAATTAATTTATCATATATTTCATAATTAAATATTTTATTTAATGGTGTGATTTTTTATCTAAATTTAACATACATTAATTTTTATAATTAATTAAATATTTTATTTAATGATGCAATTCTTTTTATCACTTTAACATACATTAATTTTCATAATTAATTAAATATTTTATCTAATGATTTAATTTTTTTATTTTTAAACAAGAATTAAAATATTGTAAAATATAAATTTTTAATAATTTTTTATTATAATTTAGAGCATTAGTTAATTAGTATAAAAAAATATAAAATATAAAAAATTAAGTCAAGTACAAATTATCAAAATTAAAGGTCACAAATTATAAATAATTAAAAAATATAAAATAATTTCAAATTGAAAAAATTAAATTTAAATTAGATAAAAAATTAAAAAAATAACTAGAAAAAAATAAAAATCACGGCTGCCCGTGATTCAATAAAAATTTAACTAAATCACGAGCGTTGCTCGTGATTCGAAAAAAAATAAAAAAAATAAATTTGAATCACGGCCTGCCAACTGCCATGATTTAGAAAGTATTAAAAAAAATAAGTATTTCGGTAAATAGTTTTTACGGCGCAGGTTATTGGGAATTAGTTTTCGTACGAACAATATTTCGGTCAAATTGCTGCCTTGGCCACTAAAATTCAGTATTTTTTTTACATATATATTATTGTATATTTCACTCCTAAAATTTTAAAACAAAGATACTCATGATAAAAAAAAATATGTACTTACGTAATAATAATAAATTTTATAAAAATGTAAAGATATACAAATACAAAATGTAAATTTATAATTTTTCTAGAACCAAAAGTTATATATATATATATATATATATATTGATTTTTTTCTCTTTCTCTCTTCTATGTAAATATAAATATTTCTATTATATTGTACTTTAAAATTTTTTATAAAATATATTTAGTTGAAAAAAAAAGCTTATATGACTTACAAATATTTTTTTCCAAGGCTTGCAAAATATTTTTGTCACTTCTATCTAACTCCAATTTTTTTTACATTATATTCACAATATAATTACACTAGAATTGTCACCCACTATTCATTTTGATTTTATTATTCTAGTTTTTCACAATAAAACTTTTACTTATGTATAAAAAAATATATTCACATATGAATTTTATTAAATTAATTATCTTTTTACAATTTTATTTTTTAATAAATTTTTTATAAAATTGTGAATAAATTACTTGTTACAACTTTTAAAAGTTTAATTTTATATTTTATTTACATTACATACATAATATATTTGCAATAAAATTGTCACTTATTTGCTATCTATTTTGGCTTTATCATTTTAAGTTTTCAAAATAAAACCTTTGTAAATGTATAAAAATGTATACATATGAACTTTTTTAAATAAATTATCTTTTTGAAAATTTTATACATTTTTTTTAATTTTTTATATAACTCTGAACAACTTATGTGTTACAACCTTTATAAATTTAACTTTATATTTTTTTATTTTTATTATACACATTATATAATTGTAATAAAATTGTCACTTATTATTTATTTTGATTTTATCATTCAAAACTATTACATTAAAATGTTTATATATATATCAAAATTCAATGTATGCATACTATTTTTGGATATATATATATATATATATATATATATATATATATATATATATATATATATATATATCCAAAAATAGTATGCATACATTGGAATTTTGTTAAATTAATTATGTTTGTAAAAAATTTTATAAATTTTTATTGTAACCCTTTTCTAAGAGTTTGAATAATTTACGCGATATGACCTTTATAAACAAGCGTTTATAATATTTCTAATAAAAATTTTGATAGTTTTATTTAATATTTCATAATTTTCATAATTATTTTTTAAAAAAACTAAGATATCTTAAATCAAAATTATCAAAAAAATATAATTATTAGATATAATTATAAAATCTTCAGTATGTATAAAAATAAAATATCGCTTACTTATAATAAATTCGGCCTTCCAAATTAAAATTCCGGATTCCACGATTGTATGCAAAAGTGGTTCTCTTCGGTTACGAAAAAAGCGATAAAGTGAGTGACGGTTGAAAAGTTTTAAAATTATATATTAATATTATATACAATCATGCGTAAATTTTTTAAATATAAATTAATATAAGATTATTTTATTGTTATTTTATTTCTAGAAATTTTGTATCCTGCCGTTAAATTTCCCGAGTGTCTGGAAATCCCGCTGTATATATCTTTTTGCTCACATCCATGCAAAAAAAAATTCCCTTAAATACGACGTCACTGGCAAAGACTTTTGGATAAAAAAAAAAGCGCATTAACCCGTATAACTTTGAAATTATTGGATTTTACCTCCTTTAATGGTAAAAACATAAAAATCTTCCCTTCAAACTATATAAAATATGAAATTAAAATTCATTATAAACTTAATTTATCGTTTTATCAAATAATATTATTTATTATAGTCTATCTTGTTATTTTTCATAAATAATTTATGTGTTATATAATTAATTAGAATTAAATTAAATATATAAAATTTTAACTTAGTAACAAAAAATAAATTATGAAAAAATAATGAAATAAATCAATATATTATAATATTATAATTTTTATTTAAAAATTTATAAAAAAATTATGTAATTTAATAAATAGTTAATTAAATTGATAATAAATATTAATTTTAAATTTTATAAAATTTATGGAATAATTTTAATTTTCCAAAATAGAAAGGGGAAGAGGTAAATCTCAATGAGAGCTGATATTTTACGTTTTTCTCCTAACTTTTTATCCCGCACGTTATCCCTTCAACGTCAGAGGCTCCTAAGGCGGCGTCCTTATTTAGCATCATAATAATAAAGTCAATATGTATGAAATTTATAAGAAGGGAAGAGGATACAGTAAGAGAAAAATGTAAGGTAATGAATGATTAAGAGATGCTTCTTTTTTTCTTATTTAAATATTCAAAAAATTCATCCAAAAACTATTTAAATTAAAGGAATACTTAAATGTTATCATGGAAAAATATTAGAGGATTAAGAGTCCGTTTGGTTGGGAGAAAATGAATTTTTAGAATTCATTTTCTATTTTTTTTTGTTTGAACATTCAAAAATTTTGATCAACAAAAAAATAAATTTTGATTAATCAGAAAGTTGTATTATTTTTTTTAAAAAAAATAACTTCCCAATTTAAAAAATAGAATTTATTTTCCTTGTTACTCAATACATTTATACCCGAGTCCAAACTTTTTACCTTTTCACCTTTTTATGCAATCGCGACTATAAATAAAATTTATTTTTATTTATTAAATATTTTATGATAGATGCTCTATTTTTATTTATTAAAGTTTATGTACACATTTTTATATAATATTTACTAAAATATTCTCCTTTTTTTTACTTTATCATATAATATTTCGTAACAATTAATTAAACTAACTATGTAAATCTATGTATAAAATTTTGTAATATTTTTAATATATATTTTATTATTAAAAATTAATCATTATTAGACTATTGAGCACCAAGAATAATAAAAATTTCATTAAATTTTTTTTAAAAAGTAAGTAAAATTATAATAATTTTGAAATAAATAATTTTGATTTGCTTTAAACAGATTAATTTTTCTTTGTGTACCAAATACTAGAAAATATTTTTTTCTCTATGCACTAAACAATAGAAAATTAATTTATTTTACAGAAATATGTTTTCTTAGGAAAAACATCTTCTAAAAATTCTATTTTCTCCTAAACCAAACAAACCCTAAATATGATTCCTATGTTTTTTCTTCGAAAAGGTTATACACTGACCTTTGTCACCCTCTGCCTGCGTTCCATTCTCCTGGCTCCAAATATATCATTAATGTCATTCTTAACAAAACTTTCCCTTTTTCTTCATCTTAAATTTAATGATAATTATGAAATTTCAATGATATTTTAATTTGGAGTGATGCTGCTTCCAAAATTTTCTTGCAGGTTTTTGAAATGGCAGCTCATTAATTCTAAACTTATATATACCACATCAACATTTAGGTATAATAATTTACTAAAACTATAATTGAATTTATTTAAAAAAATAAATTGAAGAAAAAAGTGCAGGAAATCCCATTCAACTTTCCAATTCAATAACAAGTTGAAAACTTAAAATTAAAATTTTATATATAAAAAAATTGAAATAAACGTGAATCTTCTCCTTAACGAACCAATCTATCTTGTATCGATCGTTATATGATTTTTTTCCCCCCATCTATACCAAAAAGGTATATTTGCATTTTTTTCTAGTAAATTCAAAGCAACTCAATCACATGATGACATGATACTTTAAGAATTTTTTTTTATTATATTTTAAGTTCGATCCAACATTTTACGTGTGTATATGGTGTTGTTATAAAAAAAATACAAGATTACTCAGAAATTTAGTCCTTTTCTTTCTTGGAACGTTTGCTGCATGTGTTCCTACACTTGGTTCAATTTCACTTGACACCAACAAGGAAAGTTGCAATTGACCAACCGCTTGCTTTGAAAGTGACAGTTGAGGGGTCCTCTTCCAGACACCTCTTTTGTTTGCTTACTCCATCATCTTTCTCCGTTCTGATGATTCCTTCCTTTCTTCTCTTTCATTTGCTTCGCCTTTCTCTTTCTCTATCCTAAATTCCTATGACTATGTTTCACCAACATTTTTGCTGACTATGAAAAAAAGATCAACATCAAAAGAGAAAAGAGAGTGCAATAATAATGGATATAGTAGAGACGTAGATTGGGAGCTCAGACCTGGTGGCATGCTTGTTCAGAAGAGAGATTTTGGTGAAGGGGATTCTAGTATTCCCATGATCAAGATTAAGGTTTCTCATGGCTCTAATTACCATGATGTTGCTGTCCCTGCACAATCCACTTTTGGTAAACAGCTCAACTTAATTATTCACTTTTGTCGGTGTATTTTGCTGCATTGTGTTTCTGGTGTGGAAATGGTGAATTCCCATGATCTGGTGTTGATGCATGCAATTTTTACCCTTGGAGGTATTTTTTATAATAAAAAGTTTCAAGTGGGTCATCTTATAAAGTGAATTTGGTATTTCTCTTAATCAACAATTCACTAATAGTCTGTCTATTTTGCTACATTGGGTTTCTGGTGTGGAAATAGTAAATTCCTATGATCTGGTTTTGATGCATGCAATTTTCACCATTTAGGGCTTTTTGTTTGACATGTTTTCAAGTAGGTGATCTCTATAAAGTGAATTTAGTGTTTTTTTTATAATAAAAAATTTACTAACAGTCTGTGTATTTTGCTACATTGGGTTTCTGGTGTAGAAATAATTAGTTCTTTGATATGGTTTTTATTTATGCAATATTTACCGATTTTTTTTTCATGAAAATTTTCAGGTCATCTTTAATTTCAGTGAAGTCAATTCGGTATTCTTTTTTTAGTCATTCTTTTACTAATTACCAGTATTTTGTCACACCGTTCTTTCACATTTTGGTGTCGAAAGAGTAATTCTTGTTATCTGGACTTGATGTATGCAATTTTCACCATTTGGATGTTCATTTTTAATGAAAATTTTCAAGCAGGTTATTTCTATGAAGTGAATTAGTATTTCTTAATCTGCATTTTACTTTTATTGACTGGTGTGTCAAAAGGTTATAACAGCTAATTCTTTTGGCAGTAAATTTAAGCACTCAGTTCAATTTCTCCTGGCAAACACCTCTGGTTATTGTCCTTGTGGTCTTCCTATTTATGCACTTTCCTTTGTTCAAATTCTCTATGTATAAGGCTACATTGAGTTTCTGGTGAGAAAATGACACTTCTTATGATCTAGCTTTGAAAGCATTCAAATTTCACCATTGGTAATTTTTGTTTGATGAAAAATTTTAATGGGTAAATCTTATTCTGGTGATTTGGAGTTGTGACAATTAATTTTAAGCCCTTATATCATTTTTCCTTTGTTAAGCTGAACTTTTCCTCATTAAGTTTTTATTTACACACTGCATTGTTTGGCTGCCACCAGCTGTTTGAGTTATTGATTCAGTAACTGGTGCCCCTCTAAAATTTGGTACTGGAATAAGCACGCTGTTATGGGCCGCAATTTCATTACAATTTGATTTCTGAAATTTATGCCTGAGTTGTCTATTTGGTTTTAATGAAAGGGAATCTGAAAAGGGTTTTAGCCCCAGAGACTGGTTTAGAGCCAAAGGAGCAAAGGTTAATATTCAAAGGGAAAGAGAAGGAGGATGAGGAATGTTTGCATATGGAAGGTGTGGAAGACATGTCTAAGCTTATATTATTACAGGATCCAGCAAGCAGAGAGAGGAAGCTTGTAGAGATGCAGAGGAATCAAGGTGTTTTAAATGCCTCTGAAGCAGTTTCCAACGTCAGGACAGAAGTAGACAAGCTATACCAGAAGGTTGCATCTGCTTGTCTCGGTTGTGCTTGTTAACATTTCTTGCATTCACAAGTTTCCTCGCAAATAGCATACTATGGAGTCAAACTAGGCATGATCAAGTAGTGTTACATACACTTCTTTCATTCACAACCCATCTCATATTTGTCCACAAAACAAAATCTGAATAAGTTGTATATAAAGTTAATTAACTCTAATTTTGTCATTTGTACAGTTGTGAGAAGAGCTGTGAATGGATAAGAGTGCAATTAGCATTGTTCTTATTTATCTCATAATTATTTGTGTGAAATTCTGAAAATTCAAGGCTGAGTAATGGTTGGGGATTGTTAGGTGATTGCTTTGGAGACAACTGTTTGGGGTGGCACGAAGGTTGAAGACAAGGAGTTTGTTGTCCTGACAGAATTGTTAATGGTTCAGTTGCTTAAACTGGATGCAATTGAGGCTGATGGAGAATCTAAAATTCAGAGAAGAGCTGAGGTTAGTGAATGCTGACTTTTTCTATTTTTATTTTTGGTAAATCAACGGGACTGAAACCCAAACAAGAAAGAGAAAACCAAGAAGTTTTATAGTGATATCTCTTGAGAAAGAGATTCAAATTACATCAGCAAGAAGAAAAATTGATAACTTTGGTGGCGGCTGCAAGAGAATCTGAATGCCAAAGCTAAGATCAATACTATGATTGGCTAACCAATCAGTACAACGGTTTCCTTCCTATAAATGTGTTGAAGCCTTACAGTACAATCTTTCCCATGTGATTTCTAATAGCCTGAATTAAGCTCAGATCCAATCCTGAGCTATTAGTGCCATTATTCAGACATTGAATACGAGCCAAAGAATCACATTCTAAGATAAGCTTCCTGACATTAAGACTTCAGGCCAATTTTAGCCCTTCAAAAACACCCCCAGATTTTTAGCAAATCCCATTATCCACTCACCATTGCTCCCCCGGTTAAACTGCCACATCCAATCAAATGCACACCAGATTTAGACGTGCCATCTGTATTAAGTTTCACCCAAGAATCATCAGGTGGCTGCCACCCAACACAAACAGTGCACATAGGTCTCTGGTTCATTCTGGCAGCTTGAGGAATGGCCATATGAATAGCCCTTGCATAGGACATAAGAGGCCGAACCATGTGATATGGCAACTGGAAATCAGGGTTAAAGGTTCTGTTATTCCGCCATTCCCCCAATCTATAAATGGCAAGACCCCATGTTAGACTCCATTGGATGTCAGAGGATCTACCCAGTTCTATTGTCAAATTAACCAATTATCCAAATTCTAAGTGAAAAAATTAGCCAAGTGCTGAACATGGACCAAATTTTTCCACAACACAGCAGCTACTTGACAGTCCCGCAGAATACAAATGCTAACTTTTGTTTCCATTAAAATTAGCAATTTTTTAGTAATTCTTGTTGCTCAATGCTCTAAAATAAATACTAATTGCATTATGTATGAACTACACTTAAAGACTTCCTATTTGCATCTACTAAATTGAAAGGGATTTAAGCGTATAACTGTATAGAAATGAAGTACGTAATTTTGGTATAATGTTTATCTTCTTACATATCTAGTTTGTAGTAACAAAATTGTATGGCATCATCCACTAGGAAGAACAAGATCAATAGCCTCTGTTTAGAACATAGTGCAAATATATTGCTAATGAGTGCCTTAAGGTTGCTTGCAGTTGTATCTTAATATTTCAGATAATGATTATCTGTGTTTCACGTATGATCTACTTGGAAACACGCAAAACGAGGGAAATGAAAGAAAATAAAGTTAATGTTTTGCACATTGATTATAATTTGGAATTTAGCCCTTTATTTCCTTTCTTTTCGCCTCGTTTCATTTGCTCCCATCGCAAACAGACCACTAGAATTGCTGCAAGTCTCTACTGCTGCAATTATGATCTGCATGTATTCTTGCATTGACATGACTGAATAACTATTTTATACGTAAAATTATTGACAAATATTCGCATCCGAATCTTTGTTCAAAGGTTCGTCGCGTGCAGGGTTACGTAGACACACTGGACAATCTCAAGGCAAGAAATTCCAAAGCTTTTGGCAATGCTAGTAACAATGCAGTGTTTGTGACTGCCCAATGGGAGACATTTGACAAAGGACTCGGAAGTTTGAAGGCACCAACAACAAATCAGTCATCCACTGTGATCACTCATGATTGGGAGCAGTTTGATTAAAATCCTAGTTTTATCCTCAGAATCTGTAGATTTCAAAAAGCACCTAAGACCTAGATTTTCTAATATAAGCTGGGGTTGTTTTCTACGGTGAAGGATTATATTTTAATTCTTGAACAAATTCTCAGACTTGTGCATATGATTTTGTATATCTAAAATAAATGGTTCCGTCATTATGCCTGAAATGCTGAGGTATTGAGAGGCTAAAAAAAAAATGTATTAATTTCTTGCCTCGGAGGAACCTAGGGTGCGTCCGGAGTAAACAAATTTTAGAAAATGTTCCTTAAAAAATGAAAGCCAGTGTTATTTCCTTTTTTGAACACATGGTAGCATTATTGTGAATTAACCGAAATGAAAATCCAGTATCAATATTGTAATTAAGTGTGACCCACCCCTCTCCTAAGTCTATTCTAATATTCTTGGTGCAATGTGCTTCACAATTCTCAGTCTACTACCGATGAAAGTTTTGAAACACGTATTTTCATCATTTTCAACGTTCACAAATTTGGAATTTTTTTCCGTCTACAAAAATAAAAATTGAAATTATATTGAACCATCCAAAATACCCTAGAATTTCAACTGTGTTTTGTTCTAAAGAAATTTAGAAATTGCCTAACTCAAACATCCGTTGTAGTCTAGTCGGTTAGGATATTCGGCTCTCACCCGAAAGACCCGGGTTCGATTCCCGGCAACGGAACTTTCTTTTGCCGATTGCCCATGCTTCGCACTTTGCAGCGGGTATTTCCCCTTTTTCATCCTTTTTCTGGGAGAAGATGCAATTGGAAAAATATAACGAACAAGCATCTCTACATGAAAAAACTCTGCTGCTGGCTCTGAAGGGCCCATGGCAGCAACTTTGGGCGGTGGATTGCAGGACCTTTCGTCGGCGGATCGCAGCAGCTTTCGACGGCATTGTGCAGCTGCGGATAGCATCAAATTCCTGGAGCGAAGGTGTGGTGAGCAGTTCAATGTTATCCTTTTGCCATGATTTCCTCTGATCTAACAATTTTGTAGGGGAATTAAACTTATTTAATCATAAACGTCTTCGATTAGTGATAAATCTGTTGTAGCCGAATTAATCACTGTTATTTAATGATAATTGTTTTATTTAATGATAAATATGTTTGATTAAATATTGAAAAATTCTACAGCAAATGAGAATTTATATGATGGTCCAGACTTCAATACCCTGGACATGAAGTCCTACTCGCGTGACAAGTTGGCAGCCACATATACACCAGTGCTAACACTAACACTTGAGGGACTTGGCTAAAATTATTTTTACAGTTTGCTCACGTCCTTTTTGTCAAGAAACTTGCACAATGAGCCTTATATCTTGCATGCACATATGGTGCTCTGAAAGTGCAGAATAATTGGAGGATTTGGGAAATCCTAACCCAAGGACATCGACGGCCGTTGATCGTCGAGTGAAGAAGGTGCTAATTTTGCCCATGTCGTCTTACCATCCTTCCGAGGTTTATACTATTTGGTTCTCTGGATTTAGTACGATTTAAGTTCTTTTTCAGTTGTCTACTCTTTAAGGTGACTTCCATGGGTATTTGTGAGATGGTCGGTGTCTAATTCATCTTTAGGTTTCGATTGAACGTTGCATGATTATAGTCTTCGAGCATTAATATCCCCGTCTCGGCCAGTAAAGTCTTTGCTGGGATCCTTCTAGGGGTGTGCAACGAATGGGTTCAGTCAATTATAGTTCAAAAAATACTCATCCTTTTAACCGAACTAAAAATTATTATGTCCATAACCGACTATTTGAATTGCCTAAACCATTCTAAGTCAAAGTTTTTGGTTAAAGTCGGGTTGCAATGGCTTAATTTGGTTTGCACACATCATCTAGAAACTTTAATTTTGATTCAAGCAACTTTAATATTCCTCATCCATCATCGGTCTGTCATTTTTATGAAGTAACAAAATCCCCATTACCTAAACATATTTTTTCATTAAGTCATACAGAGAGAAGGGGGAAAGAATCAAACTGTTTACAAAACTAACTAAAGATTTAAAATGAAATGATTTTGAATTTAAGAATTGTCAAGTTAATTAAAGCTTTGAGATATACTGTATTATTGAGGGTTCTTCTTTTTAGTTGCCAAAAAGTTGAAGAGAATGAGTTAGAATCAATTTTTAAAAGTCAAATAAGAAAGAATAACAAACCAACCTTTGGATGATAAGACTTAATCTTATCGGAAATATTAACATTGTCAAAGTAATCATCAACCTCATCATCCATAGGAGTATCGTTGGTCTTACCATGGTGTGTGAGAAAATTGATTTCTACAATAAGTCTGATATGTGCACACAATAGTATTGTGTGCTGCTTACTTTGATAACTTATTTGCAGAGAATACATAGGCAGCCACCTAAAGCTCTAATGTTGTCGGCAACATTGATATGAGTGGGTGGAACACTACCTCTAAGCCTTCTGGCATGTGCACCTTGGCATCCTCAGTTGGACAACTGTCGCTCTCTCGTTCAAGCAAGGGCTAAATGGACTCTTCCTCCATTGAATTATTAGAGAACAACTTACGGCTCAACATCTCAAGATGCTCAATGCACATCCTCTTCATCATCCTTCTTGTCCTAGCATGTGAAGGTGTTATGAACGAGCACGGTGGCTACAACTTTGAGTACAGCCGTTAAAATAGGGAAAATGCACAATTTAGACATCGCTAGTAAGTGATGTGATATGATAATTTTAATACATGCATGAGCTGCTTCACCTCAACTTTTAATAGAGCAAGGTCAATCGTGGACTTTCCTTTTTCTGGAAAGCACTGTGTTGTAGACTTGTACTGGGATAGTAAGGTGTCTACAGGATGCGGCTCTGTTTCACTAAGGGCGGATTTCCTACCTTTGTCACCAAGCATGCTATCCAACCGACACTCTATCCTCGTGCAAGAATCATGCAGCATGTGAAGCATTCGGCAGACGTAACCCTTGAACGATTGATCACAAGCGCTCTTGTTGTTGTCCTTTCTTGTAATTCTGGTAATGTCGGCCACCAAAGTCATAACGATTTTTTCCATTTTATCCATCCTATCAACTAGCATTTGTACAAACATTGAGCTATATAGTGAGGTTCAATTCGAATAAACATATGTAGACACGATGTGGGTTGTTTTACCTCTCTCCTGATGCGCTTGGGCGCCTTTTGCTCTGATGCATCATCCCGTGACTAATGTTCCATGGTGGAAAGTGTTTCACAAGTGTTAATGGCGCTTCGACTTTATTCATAGAGGTGCTTTGAAGGTGCTCAGCCCAACTGTGCTTGCATCCTCATATAGACGTAGGGTTACCTATTTCGAGGTTTGCTTCACCCCCGCCCTTGAGTCTATGATAGCCTATGCCAATCAGACCTGTGAAGTGTGTTCTGTTGGTGTGTGTCCTAGAACCAATCATATAAGATGATTGAAGTTATACACAATGTATTATATTTTATTTTAGGCAATTTAATTATTATATTTTATTTTTATTATTATTATGCGTAAGTTATGACTTAATATAATAATTATCTTTGGAATAGCTTTGTTATTCCTTAAATGCCCCTAGTCAAGTATTATTACGAAAAGAATAGTAATAATACATCGAGACTAGCATGTATAGTAACTGATGATTACGAATCATGGATATGTGATATCAAGTCAATACATGAGTACATTGCTAGTGAATAATGTACTGGACTGACCCACTATGAGAATATTGCATGGATAAACGTGTCATAAGTTATTCTCATATGATCATAAATACACATAAACCTTTA
Organism: Sindora glabra; assembly: GCA_020226215.1. Taxonomy (NCBI): domain Eukaryota; kingdom Viridiplantae; phylum Streptophyta; class Magnoliopsida; order Fabales; family Fabaceae; genus Sindora; species Sindora glabra. Next base: position 78,873,515 of record CM035227.1, read on the forward strand.
ACTTGAAGTCACTACGGTTCCCTACATGAGGAATTACTCACTTTAATATTGTCCTATGTCACCTTTAATCAGGATGACAAGTAGGGAATTGATTGGGTGTGTCATAAATCATGCAGAGGGAAGTGAGTGATGTAAATGGGATTTTGTTACTCTTGTATAAAAGAGAAATATCCTTGGGCCCCTTGATTGAGTGAGACTTAGAAATGCATGGCCATGCTCAGTTGAATTAATATGTGATATTAATTATTTATTTTAAGTCTACTCAGTATCAAGAAATATAAATTGAACATTGACAAGGATGACACATTCCATACCTCCAGTTCAATTTGGATATTATTACAAAAGGGTTATGATGCAAAACGTTGATCATATGTTAGGTGGATGTCGAATCACAAACATTCTTATTACTTGAGTGGCAGTGATGTATTGCTAAATACCACTTACTGTCTATGACTCAATAAATGAGTCATTGTCAATGTAGTAAGAACCTACAAGGTCACACAAAAAGAGTAGGAATAAGACAATAATTAATTAGACTTTAATTATATTAATATTCAATTAATTGGACTTATTTTCGTGCATATATATATTATTAAGAATAATAATTCACATTATATATATATATATATATATATATATATATATATATATATATATTATGTGATATTATTTGATATTAAAGAAATATCAAATAATTATCTTATCAGATATTAGATAAATATATTATGAGATTATATTATTCTGATATTTGATAACTATATGCAATTATCTAATAATTAAGATATTTATATTATGAGATAATATTATTATCTAATATTAGATAATTAATAGATAAGTCCTATCTCTCCCCATTATCTTTAGGATAAGGATAAGATGAGTTGTTAAGTGTGATTAGGATTTTGGAAGCATTATCCTAGTTGGACTAGGATTATGGCTTGCCTAACTTTTATAAAAGGGGACTTGAGAGCAACACTTTAATCATACGTTTTAAGCTTCCATATAAACCCTAAATCACTCAGAAAACATCCAATCCTAATTCTTAGAGAGAAAAATGCATCCTAACAGACGCGTGGAGGGTGAGAGGTCATTGTTCACTCCGTGTGGATACCGTAGAGACGCTGTACCTTCCGGCCAGCGTTTATTCATCCGCTCTCAAGTTTGATTATTAGAAACACGAGTGCCCAATAGGTAAAACCCTAATCATTGACTTATGCCTTTTGCATGGATCCTAGGTAGAATTCAAATTAAAATTTTAAAATTTCGCTGCATGTGATAATCCGAATTCCCAACATGTTCTTTGGGCATTTATCCACGAGAGAGGAGAAACACGCATTCATTGATGTGTAAACAGTAACGTGAGTTTATGAGATCGGTCAATGGTGCGTGACATTAGGGATTAAGTGCTAGCCATGTACCAATTCGATCAATTGACTCCTCACATCTGATCCCTGTTGCCACCCAGTTACTCGCATCGAACTTGCTGAATGTGCATAACAAGGAATGCAATTAGCAACAGGACCCAATTGCCTTCCAGTGTAACCAAGGTCTAATGATGACTTGAGTGCAATCGTAATAGGTAGTGAGACCCTGGACAGCTTCCAGCTCAGATGTACTTTACTAAGATCTCATGATTTGCAAATATTATATTATAATATTGGACTTCGAATAACCCGAAATATAACTATGCAAATCAACGCTCATTAGATGGAAAACATGTCGAGTATCAGTGCGTTACTATCTTCAGACCAAACAGTAACACACTACTATTTTTTGTGCTAGCAACAGTAGACGCACATTAAGCCATCAAGATGTATGCTATTGTTAGCACTAAAAGCACCGTGGACTAACCCATTGCCCGCTTTGGACTATCAAAAAATCAACGCTACCTTATCACCAGAGAACATTGTCGACCAACACCCTGATTAGAAAGATGATACAAGTCTTGTTGGCAGGTTCACTGCTAAAATCTACTCGCATTAGCATTGTGTAACAATGAGGTCAGTGTTCCAATTATGCGGCCATTGCATTATGAGTCTAACATTGAGTCTGTGAGAATAATGCGATGAATCTTTATTGAAGGGCCCAAATGAACATCTCGTTTAATCAAATTTTACTTACAATTGATTTTAACATGTTGCATATAGTTTATTGTTACATACAAGTCAATGTGACATATATGGTGATTGGACTGTACAAATGAATCATATAAATCACTAATTCTTCACAAGACCCACAAGAGCGCTATGCTCATGTCAATTGGATGTTCTGTAGTGGCTGAAGAAATTATGCACTAACTTTACCCTGTATTCCTCATGGATTCCAACAGAAATTGGTTTCTCGATTCCTTATCGTCGAATATATCCTCAATATGTTTGCAGACAAAAACATCATAATCTTGCCTAAAATTGAGCAGTTGCAGTTTAATTTAGCAAGACAGTCTAACGACTATGGTAATTGCTCATTAGCATAGAAGATGTTACTTACGATGACCACTCTTGTTATGGAAACCTCTCACATGATATGATCTCGGAATGTGGCTCTTCACCCGTATCATTACCGCTCATACGGATGAGTTATTTCCTTTTCTCCTTGTAGTAGTCCTTTTGTTGTTCAACCAATGAGCTGGGTTAGATATCAATTATACTGGACATCATGTTACTATTTGTTCAGAAGATAGTAACATAGACTAGAGAATGCGATAGAATGACAATTGTGGTTCGATCAAATAAGAATCAACTTCGATCTAATGTTATTGTATGAGAATCGCACAATAACATCTAAATTTTTTGCCTCATGCATTCATGTCTGGGCTCGAGACACTAACATTGAAGCATGGCAGCACTGTGCAATGTCAAATAAGGTAAGCAGATAGTGAGAATGTCGGGTGATAATATATTACTATTTTACCATGACTGAGTACTAGACAACAACATCAGTGTATCCTATCTAGGCAAGACACAATCTGATATGGAAACATTGACATGCTACACCTGGGCCACAAGGATGAAGGAAAATAATGTCACTGTTTCCACCCAAGACAATAACATGTTGCTCTCCCAACCTCACTGTTGCTATAATGTTTGTAGACCAAATCACTCGCCAAAAAATAAGAGATGCAGGGAGATCTTGTGTAATCAACAATGTAATCGCTATCTGCCATCATGTTAGTGTCTGCGGACTAAACAGTAACTTAGTGGGGCGGGCTGACTAGTCTGGAAGCAGTTCCCTTAGTCAAACCTAGTGTCTTTGCAAGCAGAATAAGTAGAAAGTAGTACACCATAATACAATCAACACTCACCACTATCTAGGTATCACACAAGAATGCATCCGCATTCCCTACCATTCTGGGCTTCAGTGAATTATAATGCGTCCACTTGCACTCTCTGTTGTTGAGCATAAGAAAAATGAAGTGGTTGGGGTTCGTGTAGTCATTCATGCCCGTGGAGTTTAATAGGAAAAGTACAATGTCTGTAGTTATTGCCTCCTCCACCTTTAGGTCAAACCTCGATGCCCTCATGTCTTGGAAGATTCTAATGGGGTTAACCACACACAACTGTCAATAAAATGTAATCACAAGCCAGTGCCAAAACACTATAATTATAATCAGTGCCAAAATATAGATTTAATGCCCTACCCAACACATATTGTCGAATACAACTATCTTTTTGTTGCTACACCCTGTTGCCCTGCTCACCATTAAAACATGGGCATCTATGATCTGTCATTGTCGAAGAAGTAACAAACTCAAAGATAAAGAATTAAAAGTAACAAGACAACACACTAATGTTGCAAGATCTGAGGAAGCATACACTTGAGGTTATTGACTTCTCTATGATAACATCCACCAAGCCCTCAAACGTTACGTACATCTGCTGCTCAACATGTGCCCAAACAAATGACTTGCAAATAACGATACGCTTCAAAAATGTATGGAGGGTCCAAACAAGTGTAATAACTCTATATAGGAAACTTAGCAAATAGCAACCTGGGACTTACATTATATTCCTTTCATCGTACACCTAGACTAGCTGGTCCTTAGCATCATCTCAGAGGTACTTGGCTGCTAGCCATTTAGGACTTATAACTTGCTTCATCGTCTTCTTCTCCTTGGCCACTTCTGCAATTGTATCATCCGGAAGGTAGATAGTAAGCTCCTTGTCCTTGTCGGGTTGCTCCTCTGCGGTCGTTGCTTGTTGTCATGTATATTGATGTTTGCCTTTTTTTCTATGGTGTCCTAGGTCGGTATAATCTGTGTTATGCTTTATTTTTAATCGGGCGACCATCGAACTTTGCTTACAGGTAGCTAGGGTTTGGTATCCTTCATGTCCCTTGCCCGTTCTCTCGTGGCTGACCAGCTACACGTTAAGGTCTATGATCTAGGCTATTGGCTAGCTCTCTTGGATCTCTTAATTGGCCTTATCCCTTTCCAAGATGCCAATGGTAGCATGAAGTTTCTCCATTTCTTTTTTTGCGTCAGAGAGCTGCATCCGGAGGCATTTGTTTTCCTCCTTTAGGGATGTAATTGTCTGCATGCTTTCTTGCAATTGTTACTCTGACTTCTGAAGTTAATCATCCAATATCTTGATTTCATCATCTAGTTGATTAACCCGATTGTTCACAGAAAGGAGCTAATCCTTAAGCTATTGTACATTGTCACAAACTTCTTCTTCCTAGGACAGTGCAATATCTACAAACTGTTCCAAGGCGGTTGTTCAGGGCTGCATTATGTAATGTGCCACCCTTATGTTATCATCAAGTCTGGATTCATCTGATGTGTAGGGTGTGGCATGTAGGCTAAGTCATTCTTGGTACTCGATCAAAGGAGCACCTTCAGTTGATTACACGTAGGGGTGGTAAAGGAGGCTCATTTCTTTGATTATTGGATGGGGTTCTCTGCTGATAACTTGTAGCATTAGATCGAAGGCTCATTACCATAATATGTTGATGCTTTTCTGTCTAGGTGAGGAACAATCACATTTCAAGGTTGAATAAGCCCTAGAAGGCTAGGTGTCCAAAAGGTTACCTGGAGTTAGCTGGCCCCTTTGTCCTTTAGTTGACGTGTGAAGAGCCTAAGGTCCTAGTTGAGGAATCTGGATATTCTCTGAGCAGAGGGCCGATCAACCACATCAGTGGTCTCAAACAACCAATACTGCATAAAATACAAAACACATCTAGTTAGAGAGTAGGTAACGAAAATTGAATTCAGATATGGGGATTACATAGGTTGCTATTCGATGCCAATGACATTATATCTGAAGAAGCACAACATGTTACTGTCTTATTGTTAAATAGTAACATGTGGCTCCCAGGCATTTGACAGTGCCAGGGAGCAAATCTGAAACTAAATCAACCATTCTTGTGTCATGGGCAATCAAAACCTCGAATGGCCAAGACCCTTGAATCCTTGATACCAACGACACTACATTGAGGAGCATGTTATTGTATGCTACATAGAAAATAACATGGTGCATCGTGGTTCAAAGACAATAGCACATTCCCCAATATCAATGGCCAAAGAAGAAATCAAGGGTCATTGGCAATTTAAAGGCCGGCATAATAAGGCAGATGTATACTAGTTAGCTACAAAAAAGGTGAGCAACGTGTTATTATCCGCAAAATGCAATTAGTTGCATGATGCAGCATTGAAGCAAAGCAGTAGCCCGAGACAAGATAGATATTAAATTAGATGAATCAAGTCACATTAGTAATAAAAAAGCTGAGAAGACCTCATTTAGTAAGGAAGGTTGTACATGGGCGACTTACTAGCAATAGCATGACATAGCCGATGATGTTTGGTGGCCTATCCGTTCTAATGGAACTCATTAGTTGCTGATGTATGCGTTTAGACCACCTAAACTCTACCATGTCACCTACGTTGTATGTGTATTTCAGGTAGGACCACACTAGTGATTGGGCTCTATTTGACACAAACAGTGTCACCAGGAGCATAAGTGTGCACAGGCATGAGACATCCTCAACATTGGTTTGTGATGTTCCTTCCACTACCCACTTTAGTGCCTTGGTGATATTTGGTTTATTGAGGCGTCCTTTGCCACGAAAACATCAAGTGACAAAGTTAGATACTGGCTTCTTGCTTGGTGTCACGTCGATAAGGCGGTCTCTATCCCTAATTCCAAATATGAGCTTCATCGATATGGGTGTGATACTTACACCTTCACCTCCAATTACAAAGTCATTGTGTTTCGATAAGTATGTGTAAATTACCGACTAGATCTCTTGATCACTCTTATGACACATGTTATGATCAAGCGCCCCTGTTAATATGGCATTAAGCAGTAGCCAGAAAAGGTTTTGCCGTAGCACTACTGTATGGCTTTTGTTGAAGTGGAGATCTTCAAATTGCCTTATACAAGCTATCAAATTTGACCTATATTGCTGGAATTTCCTAATTGGCTCGTTAACCTCTTTTACTTGTTTCAGTGTCAGGCAGCCTTTCTATATGGGGGAAAAAATAGGCCCAAAGATACATAATAAAAAAATGCTTAGTTAGATCCATTAGAAATCGAAATACAAAAACATCTACTCTTGCGTGTGTGTGGTAAAGATAGTAACATCAACAATGAACTGATGTTACTGATGACATGTGTACATAAACACCATGTAGAAGATGATAACGAGTGATGCTATTTGCCCTCAAACAACATACATAACGCTAACTGATCATGTTACTATCTCCCAATAAAACAACAACATTAGAGTGCTTGCAACTAATCAATGTATGCTACAGTCTTCCACTCTAATGTGATGAAATAATCAGTTCACACGATGTGCTACAACACCCGACAATATCCTCGAAAAAAAACTTGCAGGTAGAAGCAATGGTAATGTCTAATAAAAAATCCACAAAATGAACTTATAGGTATTGGATGTTACTGTATGGTAACCAAACAGTAATATAGTAATACCATGTAGGCAAACAAAACACGCACCTAGTGATAATGGCTGCACAGCAACAACCGTGCATCTAAGTTAATCTCCATCACCTAAAAAGATACAAAGCAGGGGTGACGTACCATCACCCCCGCTGTGGTGTTTGGGCCGAAAATAAGGTGGTGAAGTCGTGTTTGGATCGCGTCAAGAAATACATACTGCACACCTCACGTTGGGTTCCATGTTTTGTGTTATCATACAAGGAACAACATGTTCCGGTTGTATGTTTTCAGGTGAACATCACAGTGAAAATTGTCTACTAAGTAGGAATAAATACTGGTGTGTGTCCTAAAACTAATCATATAGATGATTGAAGTTATATACAATGTATTATATTTTATTTTAGATAGTTTAATTATTATATTTTATTTTTATAAATTTATTATTATTATGAGCAATTTATAACTTAATATAATAATTATCCTTGGAATAGTTTCGCTATTCCTAAAATGCCCCTAGTTAAGTATTATTACGAAAAGTATTATTACGAAAAGGATAGTAATAATACATCGAGACTAGCATGTATAGTAACTGATGATTACAAATCATGGATATGTGATATCAAGTTAATACATGAGTACATTGCTAGTGAACAATATATTAGACTGACCCACTATGAGAATATTGCATGGATAGACGTGTCATAAGTTATTCTCATATGATCACAAATACACATAAACCTTTAACCTGAAGTCACTACAGTTCCCTACATGAGGAATTACTCACTTTAATATTATCCTATGTCATCTTTAATTAAGATGACAAGTAGGGCATTGATTGGGTGTGTCATAAATCGTGCAGAGGGAAGTGAATGATGTAGATGAAATTTTGTTACTCTTGTATAAAAGAGAAATATCCTTAGGCCCTTTGATTGAGTGAGACTTAGAAATGCATGGTCATGCTCAATTGAATTAATATGTGATATTAATCATTTATTTTAGTTTACTCAGTATCAAGAAATATAAATTGAACATTGACGAGGATGACACATTCCATGCCTCCAGTTCAATTTGGATATTATTACAAAAAGGTTATGATACAAAACGTTGATCATATATTAGGTGAATGTCGAATCACAGACATTCTTACTACTTGAGTGGCAGTGATGTATTGCTAAATACCGCTTACTATCTATGGCTCAATAATGAGTTATTGTCAACATAATAAGAACCTACAGGGTCACACAAAAGGAGTAGGAATAAGATAATAATTAATTAGACTTTAATTATATTAATATCCAATTAATTGGACTTATTTTCGTGCATATATATTATTAAGAATAATAAATTCACGTAATATATATATATATATATATATATATATATATTATGTGATATTATTTGATATTAAAGTAATATCAAATAATTACGTTATCAGATATTAGATAAATATATTATGAGATAATATTATTTTGATATTTGATAACTATATGCAATTATCTAATATTAAGATATCTATATTATGAGATAATATTATCTAATATTAGATAATTAATAGATGAGTCATATCTCTCCTCATTATCTCTAGGATAAAGATAAAATGAGTTGTTAAGTGTGATTAGGATTTTGAAAGCATTATCCTAGTAGGACTAGGATTGTGACTTGCCTAAGTTCTATAAAAGGGAGCTTGAGGGCAGCATATTAGTGACACGCTCATAGACTTCCTAAAACCCTAAATCACTCAGAAAACATCAAAATCCTAGTTCCTCGAGAGAGAAACGCATCCTAGCAGATTTGTGGAGGGCGAAAGGTCGTTGTTCACTCCGTGTGGATACCATAGAGACATTGTACCTTTTGATCGGCATTTGATTCATCCGCTCTCAAGTTTTGATCAGTAGAAACACGAGTGCCTAATAGGTAAAACCCTAATAATTGATTTATGCTTTTTGCATGGATCCTAAGTATAATTCAGATCAAAATATTGAAATTCTACTGCATGTAATAATCTGAATTCCTAACAATAAATACTTATCATATGGGTTTAACCAAGCTTACATGCAATGAGATTGAAATATGCGTTTGTTGATCTGACTCCTAGGGCTATGCCTTAAAACTGGCGCCATACATATATTCTTGTACATATATGTGCACAACCATGCACACATAAACAATAACAATGACATTTTTATCGACATACATGATAGGGTATTGCACACACACACACACAAACTATCTAAGGAGGTTAAGCATTTACCGGTTGACAACTTATTTTTCCTTGGTTAGAGGGGAGTCACTGTCTGCGCAGTAGTAGAAAGTGGCTATTAAGAGAGTATTGATATTTGCTTGTCCACCGTTGCTTGGTTACGTCTGCAGTAGCAAATGACAATCTATGCGGTGGATTCTTCCGACCCGTATGGTTGCTTTAGATAGAACTCTCTAGTGATGAGAAATGAATAGTGAGTTATTATAGAAAGTGCATATATTACGAAGCAACCCGCGATAGGGGTGAGTCGATTCGGCTTCTACGTTGTGATGGTACCTGACTCTATTGCGGCCTGCCACGAGGGGCTCCAGAAGATATGTCTTTCCCGCCTATCTGTTCGTGAACAATAGCATCCCCTAAGCTAACCATGTCAAAATGACACATATTGGGACCGTTTCATTTGCACCCACACTAGTCCTTGTTTCAAATAAACTAGCTTTGAGCCTATGCTATGCACGGGACTGCTAAATTATCCAGTAACATGATTGAATATATCCATTATAAGCTATAAGAAAAACACCCATAACATATGCTAATTTACTACTATGCACCATGAAGAAGAAATAACACTCTAATAGGTAAAAAGCTTATTACTTGAGTTGGAGCAACTTAGCCAGAGTAAATATGGACCTTTGAAACTAATAGAGGTAAAAAAAATACTAAAAAATGCATCTATTAAATAATATTTTTATCATCAATTCACTATGTATTGATCTTAAATTCTAGGAACTAAGTGCAAATTAATACCCACCACAACAATATGTACTTAGAAACTCTAAAATAAGCATGTTAGTATTTTTATATACTTACAATATCTACAAACACATATTAGTATTTAAAAGTAGTCAAAAGAGCAATATATTAGTCTAAAGGAAATGAATAAAATAGAGACACAATTAGCAGTTAACACTTAGAAGTAGACTTTCACACTTCACTAATCACAACTTCTCTATCTCACAAACTAGATTCAACCATCCACGTAACATGAAATAGAAGGGGTAGTCATGAAATAATTGATAAATGGAAATTAAATTTAACTAAAAATAAAAATAAAAATTCATCCTATATAATAAAAAAAATTAAAAAAATAATAATATAATGTAATTATATCAACAATAAAAATAGAGGGAAAAGGAAATAACGACAATGAAGCACCAATGAATTAATTGAAGATTTCAAACTTCCCCTAGTCATTTTCAATGCTTCAACCCAATTAACCAATCAAAGAGACATTCCATATTTTGCTTCAATTTTGTTCATACTTATTCGTTAATACTTTGAGGTTCTTGTTATGAAATGAAAGATCACTTATTAAAACAAACATGTAGAAATTTTGAGAAAAGAAAATTTGAATACAAAATACAAAAACTACCTATCAAAATGTTAGAAATAGAGCTTAGAAATCACAAATTAGATAAAACTCCATCATCGTGCAATTGCAAATGCAAAACACATATCTTGAAGTAATAAAAACAAAACCCTTCTATTTTGTTATCACTCCAAGTAACAGCCCATTAACAGAATCTATCTTGTAATTGTTCCAAGAAATGGTTGAAATGGAAGATGTTGTTCATCCGAATAAGCAACTTAAATCATAAAAGTGGTGTAACACGAATATCAACCTCTGTTTTTTCAGCTAAGGGCAAATGTTTTTAGACATCTATTACGTGAGCAAATTTTAACACAATAATGACATCATAGAGATCGAACATCTTTTTAGAATATTTTAATTGCCTAAAAAAGTAGCTATCTTAGAAAGAAGAAATGTTGTTGTAGCTAGCCTTTTTTTTCCTCCTTAACTTAGCTTGTGTGAAAATAAGAGTAACAAATTGGGCCATTAATTTTTACAAAAGTTGATTCATTTTTTATGGTAGGAAAAAGCACATTATCAGTGTTAGCAAGCTAGTAACCAATATTACATACAGCCTAAACAGGAAATAAAAAAATTGCAAGGCCTAACAGCTTAATATATAACAGGAAATAATAATGTAAAATAAAGAAGAGAAAGATTACTTTAGATATATAAATAAGATATGATTTGATAAAGCGAAAAAAAATTGAAATGTAACAAATAAACAAAAAAGAAATAATTAATGATTTGTAAAGTAATAAAAAAGAATTAAAATAGAATATATAATTTTTTAGAATTATATTTTAACCTATTTAAAATGATTTTATTATAGGAATAAAATATATCCTTTTGTATGTATACTTGTTTATGGAATTAGTGTGTGAGTTATAAATAATAGGAATAAATTTAAAAAAAGAAGAAGAAGAAAAACATGTTGCAAACCATGTAAAAAGAAAAGAAACAAATAGTAAGGTATAAAAAATAGAATATCTATTTAAAGATTTATGTTAAAAATCAAATCTATAACATTAAAAAATACATAATCATATATGAGTTGCAAATAGCACGAGTGAACATAAAAGAATCTAATAAATTAGATTACAAAATAATATGTACATAATTTAATGGGTAATAGAGCAAATAAGAATAGAAATTAAAATTATAAAAAATTAAATTAAATCAAGTCTTGTACTTTTTTAAATATTTTTATAATAAAAACAAAATATATTATGCTATATATAAACTATTGGGTAATATTGATGTATGAGATATAATTACTAAAAATAAATATAAAAAGTATGCAATAAGATAATATACGTATATGAGCAAATATTAAAATAGGAAAAATATGCAATAAAATGGATAAAAAGAAGTACAATATTCTGAGATTTTTAAAGCCTAAAAAAATTTAATTAATGCATATGTAATTTAAAATATTATACTCATAAATTAAAATTAAGAACACATAGAAGAAAGTTTAAAAATAACTTTCTTTTAATTTTCAAATATTTAATAAATAATAAGTATGTAGTTTATTGTTTCAATTAATATCTTGTAAATTAATTTTTTAACATATTTAAAATAAATTTAGGATAAAATTTAAAATATAATATTATATTTATATACTTAGTGATATTAGCATCTGAACTGTAAAAGAGGAAAAAATTAGAATGTTGAAAGATAAATAATTGGTGAGGTGTAAAGTAATAAAAAAGAATTAAAATAGAACATATAATTCAATTAAATTATATTTTTGATTTATTAAGAATAACTTTATAATAATAAAAATAAAATATACAATAGTTGTAGGTATAACTTTTTGTTAAATTAGCTTATAAATTATGGTTAAAAAGTGGATATGAAAAAAGAACAAATATGCCATGGATCAAATAAAAAGAAGTGAAAGACAATAGTAAGTTGTAAAATAATTTAAAAAATAAAAAAATCAAACATTTACTTAAATAATTCAACTACAACTAAACCTATAACTTAAAACTATACAAAATCAAAATGAGTTGCAAAAAAGATAGGTGAACATATTAAAAATTAATATATTAAATTAAAAATAACATTTACATAATTTAATAAGCAATGGAGCAAATAAAAAATTAAAAAATATGTAATAATTTAAAAGTAATAAAAATAAAAAAGAAATTTGATTAAATTAATATTTTTACTTATTTAAAATATTTTTATAATAAAAATATATATAATGCTATGTCTTTTTGGTAATATTGGCATTCAATATGTAACTAATTGGAATAAACATAAAAAAATACAATATTATATATATGTTTATAATGTGATAAAGTGATAAAATAAATGAAACGAAGTTAAAAAAGAGAATTTGTGTATGAAATAAAGATTTGCAAGTGATAAAATGGTAGAAAAAAAATAAGCTTTGATTTGAGCAAGAAGATGAAATAACAAAGAAAGGAGAGCATGACATGTGTCAGGTGCATTAGAGAAACAACAGGTTATTTTAATAGTAAGGATATTAATATATAATGTAGAAGTGAGAAATATAATAGAATAAATTTGTTGAAAAATTTAAAGATAATGTATAATAAAATGTAGTATTTATTAGTGAAAAAAAGTGTAAAGTTGAAAAAAAAATAATGCTTCATTAAACTTTGAACATGACAAATAAAAATAGGACTTTTTTTCACAAAATTTGAAAAATATTATTAAATGATAAAAAAGTAACATAAGAGTTAAAAATAATATATATATAGTTAAAATTTTATATTTTTATAAAAATTTATATTATTTAAAATATTTTTATGATACAAATAAAATATATTATATTATATCTACATTGTTTACACCTAAACTATAACTAATGGAAGTAAATATAAAAAAAGAATAGTATACAATAGAATTAATAAAAAATAAAATGTTACACAATTTTTAAAGGTTTGAATATTCTTCAATTAATATATATTTAATTTAGAAAATAGTACTAAAATTTGGATATTAAAGATTATTGATAAAATTTAAATAAAAAGTATAGATTTTAATTTTTATATTTTTATTAAACAATAAAACAAGTAAATAACTATTTCAATTAATGCTTTGTATTCATGTTTTAACATATTTAAAATATTTTTATGATAAAATTATATATATATATATATATATATATATATATATATATATATATATATATATCTATATTACTTAATAATGAGTTTCACTTATGTTGTAAAAGAAAAAAGTCAAAAATATGGAATGGAACAAGAAAAAAGTAAGAAAAATAATTGGTGAATCATAAAGTATTAATTATAACGAAAATAAAATATATTTTATTGTATGTATACTTGTTTATTAAATTATTGTATGGTTTAGGAATAATGAAGGGAAACAAAGACGAAAAAAAGATAAATAGGCAATGATCGATTTAATAAAAAACAATTAGTAAATAGTAGAATAATATAGAAGTTAAGAATAAAATATGTATTTAAATAGTTTAATTAAAATTTTAACTTATATGAAATATTTTTATAATAAAAAAAATGTTATCTTATATCTACAATACTAAATAATATTAGCATATGAGTGATATATAATAATCGTAGTAAATATAAAAAAATATTTTTAATGAAATAAATAAAAAATAAAACAATGCATAAGTTATAAGGTTTGACAAAATCTCAATTCATTTATAGGTTACAAATAATTGATTGATTATATAATTGATAGGTTATAAATAATAGGAGTGAACATACATAGAAAAGATGCAATAAAGTAAATATTAACATCTAAACTATATACAATTAAGTAAGTAAAAAAGGTGTTTAACTCATAAAATAATAAAATGATAGATTCAATAAAGAGAAAAGAACTCAAAATTTAAAAATAGAATATATAATTTGAGAATACAATTGAATTATATTTGAATATATGCAAAATATTTTTATAATAAATAATATATTTTTATATCTATATTATTTAATGATATTAATATATTATATTTACAATATTTAGTAGTATTACATTATAAATTATAAATAACAAAAGTGAATATAAAAAATATATAATAAAATTTATAAAAGAGAGTGAACTAATGCATGAATTATAAAGTATTGATAAAATTTTAATTAATATATATTTAATTTGAGATAATATATTTAAAAATTAATATCAAGATAGTATTTTCAAATTTTAAACAAATAAAATTAGTTTTATATTTTAGATATTTTGATTAAAAAGTAAAATATAAAACTAATTATTTTAATTAATACCCTTTGTATAAAAAATTTAACTTATTTAAAATATAATTATAATAAAATTAAAAATATCATGATATAAATAAAAATAATAATAGACATAAAAAATAAAGAAGAAGAAAAACATATGGTAGTGTAAATAAAAAGTAATGAATTGGTTGCAAAATAATATAAAAGTAAAAGTAAAATATATAATTAAATAATTTGAATCATACAATTTTTTAATTTAAATTAAATATTTTTTATAATAAAATATATACATTTTCTAGTGATGTTAGTTTTTGAGTTTTGAACAATAACTTTTAAATACAAAAAGAAAGAGAAAAAAGGAAAGACATGTAACAAAATAAATAAATAAAAGAAACAAAAAATGAGTTGTACAATATTATAAAAAATAAAAAAAACACATGCCATTAGGCAATTCAAATAAATTAAATATTTATTTTATATAAAGTATTTTCAGAATAAAAATAAAATATATTGTAGTATTTTTAATTTACTTAATGATATTAGTATTAGAATTATAAGTAATAGCAATATGCATAAAAACATATGGTAAAATAAATAAAAAATAGTATATATAATTTTATGAAATAGTAAAATAAATTGAAAAAGGAATTATACAAAGAGAAACAAATATATAAATAATAAATAAATAAATAAAAGAAGAAGAACAAATAAATGCATAAAATGTAGAAAGAGACGTTTCGGAGGGAAAATGAAATTCATTGTGGCTTGAGAAAATGACACCTAATTGAAAAAAAAATAATAAAAAAAGAAAAATCAAAACCTTATTTTCTATATATTTTCTATTTCTATATACTGATAGATGGACGGTGCACAACTATTATTGTTGCACACCATAAACTCCCTTCTACTTCGGAAATGAAATGCACAACTCCAAAGAGGCATTTATGACTAGTAACCTATTATCCTGGCTTGCTACATGTTTTTGTCCCTCCTCCTTTAAGCCTTCAACAATAAACAAGCAAATTTGACTTCTATCAATCCACCCGACCCTGGTGTCATTTTTCCCCGTTGTAAATCTAGGCAAACCTCACATCATTTAATGGAGTTTAAGCTCACCCTGAGCCCATTTTCCTTATAATCTTAGTACTTGCCTATACCGTAAACACCCTACCAGTAAATGTTTTCTACTTCGACTCCGGAAAGTGCCTCGACCAAGTGCCCTTAAGTAGATGGATAAACCAGGTCTCATTATCAACATGCTAATGGGTATTAGCCCATCCAGCATTTGTTTTCGGTCATCAACACGTTACTGTTTCCCCTTGATAAAGCCACATGAACAGAACATTTTATTTGCATGGAAAAACCTTTTGACACTATCATTCAGACTCCTTCAGCATAGGACATTACTGTAACACCAGCAAATAGTAACATAGAAAAGAATCCATTGCTCACCAAATAAATGCATCCTCACTATCAACTAATCCACCTCGAACAATTGGTGAATGTTTCGGCCCTAGACCATAACACATTACCATGGACCTCCTGACAGTAACGCATACTAGTAACCCTAAAAAAATCCAAAGTATCAAGATTCATAAACAACGGTCCAAGTGAGTGGGGCACATTATTTGTTTGGCCCCATTGAATTGCATGTTTCTGTACCATCGCAAAATCGTCCGCCAATGGTAAATCAGGCTCCATTACCGATCAAAGTAAGAGTGAATGTTATTGTATGCATGTGACTGTTTGGACAACGGTCGGTCACATCATTGAAAAATCCCACCTCGTAGAAAATACACCACGTTCCGTTAATGGCCAGTCTTTTGGATAAGACCAGGTTACTATTTTTTCCCAGACAGCAACATCGTGAGCAAAACATAGAAAAACACAGACACACTCACAAATGTAGTCTACTCTCTCCAACTATGGTTTTTAAGGGCTTTATGCACTTCCTTTATCTGTCCCTAGCTAGACACCTGTGTTATCATGTCAATTATCATGTTGACAATAAGCCACCCAATATAACTGTCACCTTATAGAGGAAAAGGGTAATGGTAGGATATTATTTCATGAGTTGAGACAAGTTTCCATGGATCAATATAATCCATACCAACTACTGTAATTTATTGAACTGAGGTACCCTAAAAGCGCTCCTTTTCATTTAAATGCAATAGACAAGGTCTAATCACCACAATGTCCAGAACACGAGGTGACGTAACCTTTTTGCTTCCTGGCAAGTACAAAAGGTGCGAAGCAGATATGACCATCTGTAATCCATTAAAGTGTGACACTAGTAGAGAAACTCCACACACAGGACGAAGTCGTCGTGCACCACATTGGGAGATTGCACCAAACAAACTTAGATGACACTAAATTATCAGAAAACCTGCATTTTGAGACCTCGGAGTATCAGACCCAGTAGCGAACATCAACTGCGCACAAATCAGAACCATAAGGATGGGTCATCGACAGGTAAACCCATATCCTTTTGATCATGTTTAGAGTGTAAGGACTATCTTGTGATTAACTCAATGGATAATATTCATGTTTACTAGGGTGAGCATACATATGTAAGTTGAAATGAACCTATATAGGTTAGAGTGATGAACAAGCTCCCATGATGTTTCTTTGCATGTTGTCGTCACCAATCTCACATAACGTCTGGGTGCATTACAAATGTATTGCCTTTTCATCAATTTGTTTCACAATGACACAGATAGAAACACATTAACACTGTGATACTGAATCGTAACATATTCCTCTGTAGGCTCCGCAGTTGATAATGATTGATTTTCCTGTTTACACTCGATTTGTCTTAGATGTCACTATTTCCATGTCAAACAGTAACATCTCACTTGATGTCACTGTTTCTACTCAAACCTGTGACATATTCTACATTTGAATATTCATTGTTGAACATTCATATTTTGCTCAATACCCTGTGTTCACTTAGTCTATATTGCTGTATCGGACCAAGCATGCACATAACACCTCATTGAAACGTCAGATGACATGGCATGATACTGAGTCTGCCCAGGCCTAGGAACATATGTTCCTGTAACATGGCCTATACAGTAACATGGCCAGGCCTAGGAACATATGTTACTATTTAGGGCCCGAGCAGTAACACGCTACCACTTGTGCTGATCAAGCATGGGGACATGATACTGTTAGTGTCTGTCTTCATGATTAATTTATTTGACAAGAACTAATCCTTCAACTTTAGATCATAGATATCCATGTGTACACTTTTAGCTTGACCAACGCATCCAGAGAAAATAAGATATCTGTATTGAATAGCCTTTATTAGGTTAGATCCTAAATCCATTCCCTCGAATGTATAACAAATAAAATACTTCATTATTGACTCCTTTTCATGCTATTGTGACAATCGTATGTTGTAAGCCCTCTTCAAATATACCAGGAAGTGAGGTAGGATAAGTTTAATGCAAAGATGGAGGAGGCAATGGCTGCACAACTTATTTTATTCCTAATAAACTCATCGAGTGTCAAAGATTGCAGCAACCTCAACCATTACACATTGCTAGTCCTTAATAACAGAAAGTGCAAATGGATTCATTATAACTTACTGAGGCCGAAAAGAGAGGGGGCTACAGATTAATACTTCTGTGATGTGAAAATGGTGGTAAGTGACATGCATGCCATGACCATTTGCCAAGTATTACTACTGTTAGGTGACTTCTTGAAGATTCGATGCTAATCGTGAATCATTTACCAAAAGATATTGTTGTCTGGATAATGTTTCTATTTCTGAACTAAATAGTAACATGGTCAATCCAGTGGAAAATATCTACTCTTGGCTATGCGGACAATAACACCCTTTTCCATACTTAGAAACATGTCAACTGTCTTAATTTTATGGGGCACGTTATTTTTTTGCTGGTAAACTATTTTATGAGAGATTGTAACACACTGTTTTGACACAATTTTATTATTGATCAAACTTCAATTGTCTACTTAATTTCTTTATGTTTGAATGACGTTACTATCACCAGACCAAATAGTAATATACCAGTACAATAAAAAAAATTGTTACTGCCAGAACTGAAGACCATAGTACGTCAATATCCTATCAATTTGCTCCTTCTAGCCACTTGTTTGCTAACTTGGTTCTTAGTTATCATTTTGATACAATTGTATGCAGACCAGACAGTTACATATTCATTGTTTCACTTAATACCTTACCTAATTCCTAACTTAACAATAGAAAGACTACTACAAGAAAAAGAATAATGAAATCCGCTATAGGAATGAAATGGACATGAGAATAGAACCAACAATTGTAGAGTAGCCTTTCGAAATCATATCATATGAAAGGTCACCACAGCAGGAACCTGCCTTGTAAGTATCAACACCTTATTTCTAATCCAAAAGAACCATTACTGGGAAGTACCAAACTAACTCAACCCTTGACTTTACAATTACAGGCAAGACTGCGGGATTTTTATATGTAAACAAATAAAAGATATATTCAACAACAAAGAGATAAAAGAGCAATTTTCACTGAAATCTATGAGGAAATACAGTGCAGAATTGGTGATAAAATTCCTCAAGGACTACAACCTTTACAAATGAAGTTAATTATTATGCACATGCGTAACACTCAACTATATGGGACACCATAGACCCAATTGTACATAACCTTCAACTATATGTAACATTGAATTGTAAATATTAATAAAATTGCAGCATATTATTCTCTACAGTTTATGTTAGCATTCAGAATTCATTACTGCCCTGTGACCTATGAACTTCTATTGTGGTGTTAAAGTTAACGATTAAAACAACTACAAGCAGTAAATGTTTGCAAAAGAATGAGGCATTTTAAATTTTCCATCCGCTTTAAACACTCAAAATTCACATACCTTGTACCAGAACTCCTACCTCAATGTAAATGCTTACAAAGCAAGCAATAAAATGATCACACTAGTATTGATTACCCATTGAAATTGCTAATAAACCAGCAAAAAACATAAATCGTTCTTCTTTCCAATCCCCTTCAACAACCAGAATTCACGTAACCTATGCTCCTGAATATCGATCTGAATGTTTCTATTTTCCATCAAAACAATAACATCCAATTATGTTCGACTTTTCTTGCTTGTCTCTACTAAGCCAAATAATTTTCGACATAATCTTCCCATCACTTCCATTCAATGCTCATAAGTCAATTAATATCAAGCATCGTTGATGTTACTGTTTCAAAGCCCAACAGAAATGTGCAGTTATATGAGTCAAATTACCTCGATGTCACAAACAATATTATAGAAAAATTAACACTTTCCTCCTTCAGCGACCAAAGTTCACTAACCCTATGTTTCATGGATTTCAACCTCGGTGTTTCTGTTTTTAATAAAGAGTAATAGCTACATTTATGTATGATTGTTAATTCATGTTACTACTAAATCTAACAAAATTTTCAGCACATTGTTCTTACCACTTCCATTCAAAGCTCAAGAATTAATTAATGTGAAGTTTCGTTGACCCTGATGATTAAAATAAAAAATAGTAACGTGCATTCAAAAGGCTCTGTTTTTTTATTGAAGTCACTTCTAAGAATAATAGAAGCTTAGCACGTTCTCCTGCCATCATTCAGAGTTCACCTACCTTAAGTTTATGGACGTCTATGGTGGTGTAATTGTTGTCCACCAAAATAGCAACACCCAAGCAATTATGTAGACTCATGTATTCAGACCAAACAAGGACTTTTTAAGTACTAGTATTAACTTACCATCACTTGCAATAACCACTAATGATGTCCCTCAAAAATTTTTCGTCGTCTGTGTTAAAACCATCATATGTGTAATTCATTTCCCAGATTGAACGTCGGTGTTTGAACCGATAGCGCGATTCAAATCATCCTAATTCTCTATCCATGGATGTTGCACTCCATATCTCATTAAAGGCGAAACCTTCCAATATCCTAGCAAACATTGTCATGCAATGGTCAAACTACTTGGAAGGAGACATTCAGGTCACCACTTGGGGCATGGTCAAGTACCTAGTCCTCTAGAATTTTGCTATCTAAAGTCCATAATCACATGTCATCATCAACTTCCAGATGAGCAGGGTCCTTGCAATGAAACTAGTCGGGAGAAGCATTACTTGAGTTACCATCCTGTCCATAATGCAAATACACATGAGGTCAGATGAGCGAAAGCATAAAGAAAATAACAGAGTAAAAATTAGCAACATGACCAAACTCACCATCACGTTGTTAGCAAAGGTGTAACTAGGGCAGCTCAGGGAAGCATGGTTTATGTCATGTCTTGAAGATATTTCTTCCTCTAATATTGAGGTCTGGTTTGCTACTTTCTTGCCCTTACTGCTTCCATTAGCCAGAGTCATAGGTTCGATTGAATGTTTTGCTAGGTTTACTGGGCATATCACCCTAGTATGGCCTTTAATGTGGCATAACGCACATTGCTTCCTCCTGCTCCAACCCCTTCTCAAATAACCTCTGTGTGCTAGTCTTCCTTTATATTGTACAATAGGTGGGTCTAACACTATTTCTTTCATTTATCGAGAATCTCCCAAGCCTTCCACATATGAGTTCTATTCTTGGAGGTCTTTGACAACTTTATGGACATTCTCCCTCACCTGCTGAAAGGTGTCTGTAGACATTAAGGCCAGCTTGCACATTATTCGACAATCTTGAATAAGGGACCCAAACCAAAAATTTTGCTAATAAGTAAGCATCGTCCTCACTATGCATCAACAATCCACCCATGTCTTTTGTATTCCTTGTCCATCTATGAATAACCAAGCAAGCTGGCAAACTACCAATCTCCTCTTGAACTAGCATAAAAATAATATGCTGGCAAGAAATACCAAACGATTGAAGCTTCCCACATTCACATGTAATTCATACATCTTGTTATTTATCAATGTGCACAGACCAAACAGTATTTAGATCCTTGAATCTCTTAACTTTATACGTCTTTGTTGTAATTTATTGCTTGCACTCACCAACCAAAACACAGGCAGCGAACATAATGATCTCTCTTTCAAATATCCAAAAATCCTCTCGTGTGTACACTTGTGTGCCACTCCATTCTATTGACTCCAAGCTTATTGTCAGCATGGGATCCCCACGTATGGTGTTGAAGTTAACAATTATCTTATCGTACTTAAAGTAGTCTAACCATCACTGGAAGTGGTATGTGAACTCCAGTAAATTGTGGCTGCTCTTGAAAAATTATTTAATGTACAAATTCAAACCTTCACACTGCAATGTCATCCGTAGTCCCACAAATAACTTTCCTCAGAGAAATGCAGCTACCCACATCGTTCTCTTTCTATACATTTTCTTAACCCATTCGTGCCCGCCAACCTCAAAATATTCAATCATTGCCTTCCACTTCAAATCAAATTGTGCCACGGTCATGTCACCAAACAAGAAATCTCGGAAGGCCTTAGTGAATTATGGATTGGCAATGTTGGTGGTTGCATTCCTCTTTAAATGCCATGCACATAGATAGTGGCTACAGTAAGGAAGAACATATTTGATTACGTTCCTCATTGCCTTATCACTATCTGTGATAACTGAAATGGGCACTGTACTATTCATTGCTTCAAGCAGAACTGTCAACAGCCACTTGCAAGTATGCTTAGTCTCATTGGCAACAATGGCACAACCAAACACAATAGTCTTTTTGTGGTGATTTACTCTTGAGAATATTACTAGAGGCTTATTATACTTATTTTTCTTGTATGTGGTATCAAATGCTAGAACATCACCAAAGCACCTATAATCAATTCTACTATTTTCGTTTGCCCAAAACAAGTGTTCTAATATGCCATCCTTCTTAATGCTGTATTTCATGAAAAACGTTGAGTCACTGTCAGATTTTCCTTGCAAGTAGTGTAAAGTTGCCATTGCATCATCGTCACTTGTTTGGAGATTGTGCTCCGGGTTCATATGGTTGTACATATCTTTCTTGGTGAAACCCAATTTTTTGCATCCACCAAACTGCCCTATAATGTATCTATATATCTGCAAGCCCTTGATACCATACAACTGCATCGTATAAACTTAAGCAATATCTGTGTCTATCATATTCCTATAACATCTATGTAATGGTATGTGTTTAGGTCTAAGTGTTGGATGGTTGTGCTGGTCATCAAAATGAAAGACTTCCCACTTCATCGTTCCCTTTTTCTTTCTAACTCGCATCCCAGTGGGGCATCGAAACCTTGTCAGAAGGCTGTGCTCTCTTTAGTGTCTAGGGTCTTCGATGTACTTTTTATCCCGTTTACTCTCGGCACTACACATCATTCTTCTTGCATATGGTTCACCATGCTTGTTTCGATATATGTCATCCAACCTCACTCTAAAACCTTTCAGATGACCATATACCCTGTAGAATTCCTGTGCATCTTCCAGTGTTTCAAATTCCATTCCAAGAATGGTGTCCATTATCACATTCAATATATTCTTACCCTCTTCAGCCACTGTATTGCCCTGTTGACCCTACATGCTTGAACTTTCAGGGTTGGCATCAACCATGCAAATGTAGTTTGTGGGTAAGTTAACTTGCATTGCCATTTATCTTTTACCATTTGCATTGTCCATTGATTTTATAGAGCAACTCAATTATTCAAGTAAGTCCCTGCACATAGTTAAAGTGCTTCATTAGTCCTACGCTCATTCTCAAACTTATATTATATGATTTTGAATACGTGTGACCAAAAAGATAAAAAAAATAACATGATTAGAAGTGAATAGAATGTCTAGTATGAATAGGAATTACGTTGATTCACAAATCCTACAACATCAATAACAAAGCCCGACCAATGAAATATGTTATTGGTTGAGGACCAACAGTGACGTGCTTTCCTAATATGACAATCCACTGTTTGTCTTGGAAACAGTAATGTCCTTAAGAATCAAAATTAAATCGATAAATCAATCAACATTATTAGCAAAACAGATACAGAATGGAACGACATGTTAATGCTTTCATCCAAAACAGCATCATGACCAATAAAACAATATCATAACCAAACAAATCTGTAATCAAATAGGGTGCAGTACGTAATGTGATTTCAAGATGCCAATACGTTACTATTTTCTAATTAAATAGTAACATGTTGCTTCCATGTCTTGAGTATTGTGGCTTGGTCTTGAATCGGTAGCAACAGTGTAAAATTAGCCTGTACAAACAGATCAAGTATAGTTAACAATGAATTTATGAGGAGATGACATATTACTATTTGTATAACAAATAGAAATGTCAGTCAAGAAAACATGTCAGTGACATAACCACGGAGTTTCATAGTTGACAAAGACCATACTATATTAATAAGTCAAACCAGAGACCATAACATGCTAGTAGAAATAGCTGGATTACGAAGACGTGTTGTTGTTGTTCAACCAAACAGTGACACAAGGTTTTCTCACCTTGGCGTGGCACTGGTGAGTTTGGAATGCAAAAATAGGCAAAACAAGAATGATTACTAAAGAAACTATAAGGAAAAGTATATGTTACTATTGACACACCAAACAGTAACATCGACCGGGGCCAATGCTTATGCCATTCATCTTCGAGGTTGCATCATATGACGTATGACAGTTTAGTTTCTTGAGCTGGTATAGTGTCCAGGATACTATACTATCATGGTAGGTTTAGTGTTTACGGAGCATAAGAGGTCAACTGAGAAAACTAGTTTATACTGACTGTTATATCATTTTCAGCTAATCTACGCCAACTGTGATAATAATCATTAGATTGGTGGATTAAAGGATTGTCGGGACATTTATCGCCTAAAGCATAAAAATAAACTTGCTATTTAAACTGGAGCATGCGTAGTTTTCAATGTTGCCAATCTCTGATAGACAATTGCCAAATAAGTTGCACGTTTTAGATTGGGATCTAGGGAAACACATCGAATACTAAGTTACTTATTCTGGAGGGATGAGATTCCAATCTAAATGGTCACAGTGCCGTGTTCAAAGACCTCTTGCATTTCAAGTCTGATATCAAATAGAAATTACAGTCAGTCAGCATTTTCTCGAGTGCGCCAATGCGTGCGTGTGTAGTTTCATAACTACCATCTCATAGATACCCATGGAAGTCACCTCAAAGAGTAGACAACTAAAAAATAACCTAAATCGTGCTAAATCCAGAGAACCAAATAGTACAAACCTCTGAAGGATGGTAAGGCAGCATGGGTAAGATTAGCACCCTCTTCGCTAGATGATCGACAGCCGCCGGTGTCCTCAAGCTAGGGTTTCCTAGATCTTCCAATTGTTCTGCACTTTCAGGCACCACATGTGCGTGTGAGGTGCAAGAGCCATTATGCAAGTTTCTTGGCAAAAAAGACGGGACCAAACTACAAAAATAATTTTGGCCAAGTCCCTTAAGTGTTTATGTTAGCACTGGCATATATGTGGCTACCAGCTTGCCAGGTGAGCAGGGCTTCATGCCCTGGTAAATCAGTAAGGTATTGAAGTCTGGACCTTGTATGATTAATTGCTAGTGCTGTCGTGATTTAGCTTGGTGTTGTGCATTTTGCTTCACAGGAGAGAGGTTGTTAGCATTGTTTAAACGGCAACTACAAAATGCTAGACTTTACCACACACATGCACAGTAGCAGAGGGTGTGAAGTTATGGTGAAATCTAATTTTATTTTGAATAAATGATTAAATTGGTTCTCAAAATATAAAAGTTATATCAAGTTTTTTTTGGAAAATTTGTTTTACAGCATCAAATTATAATTTGGGGAGAAATCTAATGAAATATTTATCTATTAAGATTATACTTGATGTAGAAGCTAGAAATTAAAAATGTACATACTTATTTGATATAAAATATACTCTTTAATGTGATATCTATATGTTGGATTAAATATAAGAGGAATATGAAATTGGATTCATACATATCGAATATCAAAAGTACATAATGAAAATATTCAAGATTTGATGTTTGCTTTCACTGGTCATATTAATAATCACTTTGGAAAGACAACTTGTTTATAGACTAAATCTCCTTTTATGTGTAGAAAGAAAAGATAGAGAGTTTCTAGAAAATTCTGAGGAAATGATTTGTTAACCAACGAAAAACTTCTTTGTTTCTACCTATTTATAGGTGTTTATTGGGTTAGGGTATGGATCGAATTATGGATCCAATTTGGGCAACCCAAACCTATGATTCAACATCTCCTACTCGTACATAATGGGATCCATACCCTCTCAGCATTTCATAAGAGAACATTATCTCTTATTCTCTGTAACAAATCATACAAGAAAATAGGTTGTGCGACTAACATACTTCAAAAGCTCTTTGCTATACATCTATTAGGAATATATATAGTTTCTCAATAAATAATGAATCTTGATTAGACTTTAAGTATACAGTACTCTAGATCATTTTATCATATTTGAATTTCTTAAAAGATCTCATTCACATGCATCATATGCATTAAATATTATATTCACAATTATAGACACTCTATAACTAGTATACCAGTGAATACAAACATAATATGATACGTTTAATGATCTTCCTCTTTTCTCAAATCTCTTAATTTTAATTTAATTTGCTTTTCTAGTAATGTCCTGCTAAATTGAATCTTGCATAGTCCTTTGGTAACATTCTAAAATAGCAATCATTAAATTTAAATTTAAATTTTAAGAAATTGAATAAAGTTATAAGGGTACAAGTATGGGGACTTTATTCTTTCAAAGGTCTCACACATCAAAACTAAGATCTATACTTTGATCACTTTTATTAGTTATAATTTGCACACGTAGTATGAAACACATGTTACGATATTCTCTCCTTTTTTTCATGGAGCGTATGTCTTTACATAATATATTAATACCGTATAAATAATGATTCAAACATGCTTAATGTCTAACTTGAGTTCATTAATATACTCTTTCTCATTTCCATCAAAACTCATATTTGGCAATTTAGGCAGATGAAGTGAATTTATTAATTCACTTATAGTCTTATATATATAACCTCATTTTGTTCATTAATGAGGTGACAATCATATTTTAAGCTTGACTCATAATTATCACTTAGATAAGAAGCTTAAAATTAGCTCATCTCTTATTAATTACAAAAAAATTGATGAGAGGCGATTATCTTTGTGAGAGGGCTAATCTTTTATTTATCGAACATACTTTTCAATAACTTAAAAATATTCTAAGAAACATTCTTACATCTATATATGTAGGCTTATAATAAACATAATTATTATTCAAATATTAATATTCTATGAATATTGTGAAAAGAAATTATAATAATTGTATCAACATCTGTGCAATCCTTGGGATTTTACATGTTTAATAAATACATCCCAAGGAATAGGTTTAGTCATAGGATCTGCTACCATCTCATGTGTAAAAATGTATTTCATGTTCACTTTTTTATGTGCAACCATATCTCTCACAAAGTTATTCTTTGTGTCTATATGCTTGGTCTTGCAATGATATTTAGGATCCTTTGTGTATGCTATTGTTGCTTGGTCATCATAGTTTACTAAAACTAGATCATCAATGTTAGCATTTACACCCAAATGATCTAAGAATCTTTTGAGTCACACTGCTTCTTGTACTACTGTTGAAAATGCTACAAATTCAACTTTCATTATAGATAAGGCTATGCATGATTGCTTCTTACTATTCTAAGATATGACACCATTATTTAGTAAGAAAATGTATCTAGATGTAGACTTCCTTTCATCTAAGTCTCCTCCCCAATCAGCATCACTGTAACATTTCAATTGCAGATCATTTCTTTTATAACACAATGAATAGTCGGCAATACCTTTTAGATACATTAGTATCCTTTTAACTACTTTCCAATGTGCTGGGCCTGGGTTAGATTGATATCGGCTTACCATACTAACAGAAAAATAGATATCTAGTCTTATGCATATCATTGTGCACATCAAACATCCAACTACACTTGCATAAGGAACTTTTCTCATATATGTTTCTTCTTCTAAAGTTTTAGGATACATTTTTTGGCTTAGACTTTCACCTTTAGCAATAGAAGTGTCTATGGGTTTATAATGTTGCATTTAGAATCATTCAAGAATTTTATTGATATAATGCTCTTATGATAGAGATAATAACTTCTTTGAAGAATTTCTTGAAATCTTAACTCCAAGAATATATGTAGCTTCACCCATATCTTTCATTTCAAAATTAGATGATAACCATCTTTTAATTTTATTGACATACTCCTTGTTATTTTCAACTATAAGAATATCGTCAATATATAACGATAAAATTATAAACTTGTCTTTAGACCTTTTTATATATATACAATGGTCTTTATCAATCATGATAAAATTATTTGACATAATCACATTGTGAATGTGAATATATCATTGTCTCAAACATTGCTTCAAGCCATATACAGACTTCAAAAGTTTATAAACTTTATTTTCTGAGCTTTTTTTATAAAACCTACAGGTTATTGCATGTAGATTTTTTCTTCTAAATCTCCATTGAGAAATGCAATCTTTACATCCATTTGATGTAATTTAAGGTCCATACTAGCAACTATAACTAGTAACAAACGAATTGAGGTGAATCTAACAACAGGTGAAAAAGTTTCTTCATAATCTATTTCTTCCTATTGTGTGTAGCCTTTTGCTACTAGTCTAGCCTTATATTTTTCAACAATGCCATTAGCTTCATGCTTGATTTTGAGAACCCATTTGTTCCTAATGGCCTTATATATTTTTAGAAGATCAACAAGTTTCAAAATTTTATTTAATCTCATACACTCCATCTCTTCTTCCATTGCTTTTGTCCAGTCTTTTTTATTAGGGCTAGAGAGAGCCTCTGTGATATTTCTTAGCTCATCTTCATCTTGTGTAATGGCCACAAAAGCTTCACCACCTTCAATGTCGAAACGACGATGAGGAATGTCTTTTCTACCACTACATCGCAATTGAGGCTCTAGAGAAACATATTTTTCAGGGATCCTCAAATTGCTCCCACTTGGACTAGGATCATTAATCATTTTAGTATTCCCATTTGGATTACTCCTATACTAATTAAGATCACTATCATTCATACTCAAAATTAGAAACATATTTCCTAAAATTCTCCCACTCGAAGGAAGTGATTCTTCAGTGCTTGTATCCATAGCCTCGTATAAGGATAAGTCCTTATTTATATTACCCTGTTTAGGAAAATCATTCTTTAAGAATGTGATATCTCATGATTCAAATTTTGTGAGACTCCCACTGTCATGTTCACCAATGAACACATAGCCTTTTGAATGTTCTGAGTATTTAATAAAGATGCATTTCTTTCCTCAAAGACCTAATTTGCCATGTGGGTTCGAGGTATCTAAAATGTAGGTTGTACATCCCCAAGGTCATAAAATACTTAGGTCAGGTTTTCATTTTATCCATAACTCATATGGCGTAATGGGAACTAATTTGCTAGGCACACAATTAAGGGTAAATGTGGCAGTTAAGAGTGCATCACCACAATAAGTGATAGGCAAATTTACTTGTGCCATCATAGATCTAACCATTTCTAAGAGCGTTCGATTTTGTCTCTCTACAACACCATTTTGTTGAAGAGTACGTGGATTCGTCAACTGATGTTGAATCCTTTTTTCATCATATAATTGTCTAAACTAATTAGACAAATACTCGCGACCACAATTTGTTTGTAATGCTTTTATTTTTCTATCTAATTGATTTTCAACTAAGCTCATATAGCTTTGAAAGCAACGCAATGCTTCAAATTTGTGCGTTATCAAATAGACAGTACCAAATCGTGTAAAATCATCTATAAATGTGATGAAATAGAAAGCTCCATGTCTAGCTCTTACATTCATTAGACCATATATGTTAGAATGGACTAATTGCAAAGGAAAGTCAACTCTAATTCCTTTTCCAAATGGTTTCTAGTACTTTTGCCAGCTAAGCAATGCTTTCAAGTAGATAGATCTACTTTATCATAATTAGGCAATAATTGTTCTTTAGTTAGCCTATCCATACGATGTTGACTAATATCGCCAAGTCAAGCATGCTAAACATTTACATCAATTTCAAAATTATGCAATAATTTAAACATGGAATAACTAAGATTATATTCATAATAATCAATATCCATGACAATAAAATCATTTCTAATATAACCAAATCCATAATGAGTTATCCTTAAAGATAATTCAATATTGTCATCAGTAAGATACAAATTAAAACTAAGTTTTAACAAAACTAACACAGAGATTAAATTTTGACAAATTTGAGGTGCATATAAAATATCATGCAAGAGTAGAGTTTGGCCTCCTCGCAAGACTAACTTGCATGTGCCAATTCCTTGAACTGTGACTTATGCATTATTTCTCACATAGATTTATTTTGCTCCATGTGGTATTCGTCGAAATTTCATGAAGGTGTCTTGATCCTTTGCTACATGCCTGTTTCCCCTGAGTCTACAATCCACAAACGATAAGAATCT
This sequence comes from Sindora glabra, assembly GCA_020226215.1. Taxonomy (NCBI): domain Eukaryota; kingdom Viridiplantae; phylum Streptophyta; class Magnoliopsida; order Fabales; family Fabaceae; genus Sindora; species Sindora glabra. Next base: position 78,903,687 of record CM035227.1, read on the forward strand.
ATTAGGAAAACAGAACTAGCGACACAAAGTTCACTAACTTGAGTATAACTTAATACCTTCTTAGGTTCAGGGCAGTCACAAGCAAAATGCCCTTTCTTATTGCAATTGAAGCACTTGATCTTGGTCATGTTCTTCTTGAAAGGGCATTTTCCTTTCCCACGTTGATTATTTGTTAATTTCTTGCTAAAATGAGTCATCTTTTTTCTTTTCTCCTGGGACCCACCTTTATATTTGCATTTTTGCCTAGGAACTTTTCCTAAGCTTGATGAAGCCATATATACATTTATATTAAGCTTAGTAGCCTCAAGCCTTTCTTTTTCTAGCTCAAAATGGTGCACAACATCATCCATTGTTTGGATATTTTCATTATAGGTTAAATGCATTTTCATATGCTCTCAAGAATAAGGTAAGGAGCAAATTACAGCTTGGGATTGTTACTCGTCAGTTAACACATGACCTACATCCTTTAATTCACAAATCATATTTGACATTTCTCATAAATGTTTTTTCATTAAATGTTTAGTTTTTTTTTGTAAGTGTCAAATTTGATTGTGAGGGATCCACCAAACTTATTTTTCAGAGCAGACTACATGTCTTTAGCTAAGTTATAATTATTAAATTCTTGCACGATATCATTTTCCATGCTACTCAGCAATGTAATGTGAGCAAGAGAATTCTTCCTTTTCTAGGCTTCATTAGCCTCTCAGTCCCACCTATGCTGGGTCGTATTTCCTGTCTCAAGCTCATCTAGAACAATATTGAGTGCTTCTAGAGCCTCTTGCTCTCCCAGCACATATTTGATTTTCATACTCCAAATTTTGTAATTGTCACCATCTAGTTTCTCACCCTTATTGAGTTCAATGACAATGTTTTTGGAAGCAATAGCCATTATATTTGTAGAAACACTAAGTTCTATATGTGGACAAAATTACACGTAATTAATGTCTAGCTATACATATATATCTACTTTGGCTCTAATTAATTATGTTAAGACTAGTTCACATGTAGGGTTTAAAGTCAAAAGGTCACTATATTTTCAATCATCATCTAAATTCCTAATGTGATGCTAATGCTAAAATAATTAATTAAGCAAAGTACATTAAATAAAAGAACTTATAGATATGCAATTTTAGTAATAATAAAAAAATTCATAAATTGAAACATATTTCAACAATATAATACATAAAAAAAATTACATGAAATATCAGATATCAAACATCTACCTAAATTTTACAATGTTTTCAAATGTTTGATTTTTTGTACAAAAGAGTTAATAAACCTATTATATAGCTCTTAAGGAAACTTAATTTCAGTACTAGATTTTCTATTTACCCGACAAGCCTTGTAAAAGTTCAAGTCATGTCTATAATTTTTATACCCTAGAAAGTCTAATACAAATCTATGAATAATATTGTTATATTGTTTGTATCCTTTTGTTCTTTCTAATAGGAAATCTAATATATTCTTTTGATAATCTATAGGTAAGGTGTTTCGTAAAGCCTTTAATTTCTTTGAATTCCGCTTCATCTTTAAAGCACCAACTCATATCAAGTTTTGAAACTTTTCATGAAACTTGATAATATGATTTATAAAATGTACAAAATTATCTTTATAAATTTTTGGATTAACTTAGAGATTTTTAAGTTCGACAGTCAACCTATTAACTTCTTCTTTTTGTGCTAGAGTTCGTATGACTCGTGATGTACATATGAGTCTCACCATTTTTTTTGTAACATATACAAAAAATAAAGGACTCGATTAGATCTCCAAGTAATAATTTGCATAAAAAATTATGTTAAAAATTAAAATAATTTTATACATCATATAAATAATTTATAAGAAATTTTCACAATAATTATATAAAAAAATTTCAAAGTGTGTAAAATTTTTTTTGATATGAACCAATATCATATATGTTGGGCGGGTTGTAACAGAATTGGTAGGATGGCTCAATGGGTAAGGGCACTAGTTGCATTCATAAGGGCATGGGTTTAAATCTCATACATGATAATTTTCTTTTTAATTATCTTTTTCAAATTTTTTTTGAATAGTTTGACAATTTTCCCTTTCTTTTTAAAGGGCAGTTTCAACAATTTTTTTTTATTTATAATTGTCTTTATAGTTTTTTTAAAAAAATTAAACTGCCTTATTACAGTTTTCTTTTAAAATTGTGCAATTTTTTAATTAATTACCTTTCAGAAAATTTTTTATATAAACTGCCATACAATTTATTATTATTATTATTAAACAGTTTAAAAAATAACAAATTTTTAAAAAAAAATCATCATATGACTTTGTTATAGTTTTTCAAAAAAAAAATTTAAACAATAAAACTGTAATCCCGGACGTTCTCTTTGTTTTCCTTCTGAATGTAAGAAATGGTTTTATTGATTTCGTTTATAAATGGTCTTATAAATGGATATATATAGAACTGACATTATGTAAGAGGCGATCTCATTGGTGATGTCGTTGATGCGACAGTGATGTATTTATTAAAAAGTTTGTCAACAACATCACAGTATCCAAGGATTGGTGATCTCATCACAGTAATACGACGACGAACAATATCCAAATATATATATATTTTTTTACCTTCCCAACTTTCAAACTTTCCTTTGCATATGTATGTAGGCTTATATATACATATATTGTTATTTTTTTAATTTTGAAATGCTTATTAAATCTGGAAACAATATTCTATTCCAGTCTAGTATCCATACATGCATTTTGACGAAGAAGCCGATCAAATAAATCAACGATAACAATTCCTTAATTCAAGCCATGATAAAAAAAAATATATTGCCAATAAATATGAAAAATAAATTACCATAAACAAAATGGCTAATGACAGTAAAAAAAAAATCTCTCAAAAATTAATATTTTGTGTGCAGTGATAAAAGATAGAGATGTTCTAGAAAATTATGGAGAAATAATTTATTAATCAATCTAATTTTTTTTAATCTATTTATAAACATTTATTAAGTTAAGGTATAGATGGAGTTATGAATCTATTTTGGACGATCTGAACTCATGATCTAAAATTGATAATTTTTTTTTAAAATTGTATGAGAGGTTGTGGGTAAACCGGACGAGAACAAGAGAATGAAAATAATTTTATCTTAGAAACTAGGTGTGTAATATAAGTAGGTTAGCCCTAATTTATGAACTCGTGCTCATTAATATTTGTTTATTTTCCCACTTCAACTGAATTCTGACCACCATCTTCATTCATCAAATCGGAGTTTCGTTCTTTATTTCTGTGATTTACATCATATGAGAATGCAAAGTTTGTTAAGATTATGGCTTCGGTATTTTAACCACAATGGCGTCCCTTTTGCGATTCTGCATTGTGTATTGCTTCACATTTAGTTTCATTGTATCTATCTCGTAATTCTGAAGATTAAACATATTAGGGGTCCCTGACATTGTATTTCATAACAGGAATACTCTTGGATGTTAGAAAGTATGAACTTGATTGTTTAGATTTATTACATAACAAATGCATTGAATGAGATTTCAATACGCTAGTTTTACAGTGAATCAATAAATTTAAAAGTCTAAATTTATTAATTTACGTAATATTATGTACATTAAATAAAATCAAATGATTTAAGATCACCTGTACACTACACTGTTTATTAATAAGTTTTAATTATTGGCTACTTTAATTTGTCTTTAGACTTGGTTCTAAGTAAATTTTGTCTGTAAACTTTGCAATAAATCTAACAAATTTATATTATGGTTTTGCTGTTAGTTATGCAATCATAACGAAATAGAGTTGAACGCCTTTCCTCTTATAGAAACATTTTAAGACTTTTTCAATGGAGGAGCTTCCTGGAAAAGTTGTCATGGTCGGATTCAATTCTAACATATTGGCCAAGCGAGACTTTGACCCGGCACTCAATCAGCTTGTAAAGGTTTAGTTACATTCGGTGTGATCCATTTTATCGACCATTTCTCAGTTGATCATAATTCATGGATAATCTTGTTGCGCTTTCCATGTGATCATTTCTATTTAATTATTTGATAATGTGATTCCATTGTTTAAGTAAATGATTAACTTGGTAAGATCTAACTCCCAATTCCGTGAAATAATGGGGGAATTGCAAGACGACAGTGACGTGACCATCTACGTGCATTTATTTATTAAGAAATTTTTATATACTTTAATTATATTATGTATTCTTAATCATAATTAAAAAATGAAAAATATTTGTTAAATATTATAGTCTAATTGGTTTTCCTATTATAATTGTAGCTGTTAGATAACAAAATAGTTGAGTTGGCTCCTTTTTGTAACAAAAGTTATTATTAAAGTGTGCATTGGGCTTTGTCCTCCAACTATTCTCTCTCAACTTTTTTCTCTCTCCGCCTCTCTTCTCTGTTCTGCACTTTGTTTTCTTTTAGGTTTTCAAACTTGAGTGTGCTAGGTGCTGGGGCTTGCTCCAACAGATTGGTATCCAAAAGTTCATGGCAGGAACAAGTTCTATGTTTCGGTCTACCATTCCTATCCTAAGTGGTAAGAATTATAACAAATAGGTTTTTTAGGTGAAAGTGCTGCTAAATTATCAAGTAATGGAAGTAGTGATGAATTGAGTTCAAGACCTTCCAATAGATGCATTTGAGGTGCAGATAAAGGAGTATCAAGAGAAAAAATAGAAAGATTATAAAAGGGCTGTTCTCAATCTTTGAGAAGATATCTAGAGCATCAACCTTGAAAAAAACATGACAAATTATGGAGAAATGCTATAAAGGTGCTGATAAAATAAATAAAGTAAAATTATAAACTTTGAAAAAGGAATTTGAGTTCTTTCAAATGGATAGCAAAGAAAGCATTGATGAGTATTTCATAAAGATTCTAACTTTAACTAATCAAATGAAGGCAAATGGAAATATAGTAGAATATCTTAAGGTGATTGAGAAGACTCTTCATACTTTGCCTTTAAGATTTTGTTACATTGCGTTTGCTACAAAGGACTCAAAAAATTTAGAAAGTATGACCATAGATTTGCAAAGCTCACTTGAAGCTCATGAACAAAGATTAAATGAAAGAGATAGATAAAAATTGTGATTAAGCATTTCAGTTTCAAATTTTACAAAAAACAAAGAAGGTGAATGAAAAGGCAAAGAAGGAGAGAAAAGGTTAGACAAAAGGGAGAAATAGAGGGTATAATAATGCTTATGGCCAAGGAAATAGATATAAAGATTTAAATGATAGTGAAAAAGGGAGTTTCTAGCTAAGAAGATTCAAGAAGGTTGAAAAATTGGAAAAGATCTCAAAGAAAAGGAAAGCAAAGGTAGGAAGTTTGATAAATCAAACATTCAATGTTTTGAATGTTAAAAGTATAGACATTTTTCAAATGAATGCAGCTCTAAGAAAAACTCGTAAAAAGAAGAAGAAGAAGTAATTGCTAAATTTATATGAGATGAAAATGATGAAGATCATGTTCTGTTAATGGTGACATTACGACAAGAAAAATGTTAATTCAAATTCATGGTACCTTAACATAGGATGTTTAAACCATGATAGCCAAAAAGAAAAAAAGAGTGGTTTGTTGATCTAAAGGAAGTAATAAATCAAGTGTGAAGTTTATTGATAATAACAAAGTCCAATTAAATGAAAGGATAGAACTTTGATCTAATAAAAGAATGAGAGTCATGCTTATATTGCAAATGTATTATTTATTCTAGCAATGATAAAAAGAACTTGCTCAATTTAGGCCAAATGTTAGAAAAAGGCTATAACATGAAAACGAAGAAATATATTGAAGACACCACTCTCAAGAAATAGAATACTCAAAACTAAAATGCAAAATAGTAAATCTTATTGCTTCTTTGGTATAATGAAGGATGAAAGATGGCTTTGGTACATCAAGTTTGGACATATAAATTTTAGAAGCTTGAATTCCTTAGGTAAAAGAAAAAAAAGCAATATTAGACTTACCTATTATACTTTAACTAGATAGATTATAGGAAGTCTAGTGTGAAGCAAGTTAAGAATAAAACCAATGATCTATTTGAACTTGAATATATTTGATATTTGTGGACCATTTAACAACTTATCACTTGGAAATAATAGCTATTTTGTCACATTTGTTGATGATTTTATTAGGAAAACATAGATTTATCTACTAGAACACAAGTTTGAAGTACTTGAGAGTTTCAAAAACTTTAAACAAATGATAGGAAAGCATTATGGAAAAAGTATTAAAGCTCTCAAGATAGATGAATGAGGAAAATACAACTCAAAAGAATTTAATAACTTCTACAAAACAAAAAGGTATAGTCTATGAAGTGACAATATCTTATACTCCTTAATATAATGGAGCAATAAAAGGAAGAAATAAGACCATACTCAACATGTTAGGAGTATACTCAAAACAAAACAAATGCCAAATCAATTATGGGGAGAGACAATCTTTTATGTAGTGTATATTATAAATAGATATCCTATAAAGAAGCCAAAATTTAAAACATTTGAAAAAGAATGGTCAGGTAAAAAAATTATAGTGAATCATTTTTGAATTTTGGCTTTTAATGCTTTGCTTATGTTCTAGAAAAAAGGAGGAAAAGGCTAAATGATAAAAGTTTAAAAATAATGCTTGTGAGTATCATTCTACTAAAGGCTACAAGTTGTTTAATCCTTCAAATAAGGTCATTATAAGAAGAGATGTAATATAAATGAAGCTATCACCTAGAATTGGTAAGAATAGAATGGTTAAAACCATGAAAAAGCAAATACTATATTGATTGAAATAAAAGACTAACCTTAAAGAGAGCCATAAGAAGAAAGGCAAGAATCACTAACTCAAATACATCAATGACCATAAAAAAACAAGATGACTTTCAACCAAACTTAGAGGTTTTAAGTTATTTCCTAATAATGCCATTACAAAAGAAGGTGAGTTAGTACCCTTAGCATTGTTTGCTAACTATAAACCAGTGGCCTTAGAAGATGTGATCAAAAGTGTGGTTTGGATTAAAGTTATAAAAAGAATAGTTAAGTGATGTTGAGAGGAATGTAACCTAAGAGTTAAAGGAAGTATCAAAAGATAAATGACTAATTGATGTGAAGTGGGTGTTTAAAACCAAAACCAAGCCAGATGGAAAAGCAGAGAAATATAAAGCTAAATCACTAGCAAAAGGCTTTCTTTTCGAAAGGCTAGAATATAGCCAAGGATTCCACCCAAGAGGGGATGAATTAAATGTAAGCCTTAGCAACCTACACTCAAGAGAGGGTAAATTAGGTATTTTTAAAATTTTTCTTATTTTTAAAATTCTCTTTGAATACCTTTTGATTTTAGAAAACCATGAGAATAATTTTGATTTAAACAATTTCAAAAAGGTTTTATGAAGATGTTTGTTGCCTTAAGATATAATAATTCAAGGAATTAGTGTAAACTAACTTATTTAACTATCTATAAACAAAATATTAAGACGATAATTCAATGTTGCACATAACAAATAGCAATTCAATGCACTAGTGCAAAGCCATTCATTTAACTATGTATAAATGAATAATCAAAAGGCATATGCATAGATAAATTTCTTTTTCAACTATTTAATTCAACCATTCAATCATTTAAGTATCAAGATCAATATTGAAATAGTTCTTTTCCAATCATTCAATAATTTAAGCAATAACATAAGTATTATAGCATAATGTTTCCAACAAACAGCAATAACAAACCAAAACATGTAACAAGAGATAGCAACAACAATAAAGCAAAGTATGCAACATAATATATTAGCAAACAATAGCAGAAAAACAAAGCAAGTGATCAAGAAAAATAGAGTGTAGTGTAGAAATAATAAAGAGTAAGAGTAGAGAAATTAAACATAAAGATTTATAGTGGTTTGTCTTTTGGATATCCTTTACTAAGGTGTACATCCATTTTCTAGGCTCTCTAAACTTGTGTATCAATCCACTATCTCTTCAAGTTTCAATCGGCACTTAAAGAAGTCTTAAAATCCTCTTGCTCTTCCTTAAGCAAATTTTCCTTTTACAAAAGATGCCTCACCCTCTTTATGATTTTCTAAAGAATACCTCAGCCTTTACAATTCTAAAGTGATACAAGATAAAAACCAATTCATACAAACTCTCTTAAAAAGTGGATAATACAAATGAAGCATTAGGAATAGAAGAATTTCATAAACTAGAGCTCAAATCATAATTTCATAAAAGAGGATGTAAAATGATGTTTAATGTTAAAGTTTAGGCTCTCTTTTTATTGTATTTTATATTTCTTAGCTTATATAAGAAGCTTATGGAGTATTATATTCATTTAGAGTAGTTAGGAATGAAAATTAGCCATTACTAACCATTATTCATGCACCAATATAGTCAAAATTGATTCATGAATCGATTTAGGATATCCAGGGTGCTTTCTAAATGTTTGAAATTGATTGGTGAATTAATTTACCTAAATAGAAATGCAAACTCAACTTTAAAATGTTATAATTTTTTTATTTTAAGTCCATTTTAAGCAAATAATCTATTATTGGAAAGCTATTTGAGTTTACTTTCAAGTGAGATTAGTTTAAAGCTCACATGTAATGTAATTTTTAAGATATGTTTAAAGTAATGAGCAAATGTCAGAAACAGTGAATTTGTAAAAATATAATTTTAAAGCTCAAATTATAAAATTTATAACTCTTTCATATATTAGTCATTTTAAGTGAATAACCTATCCATGGAAAGCTATTTGAGCCTATTTTTCACATAAAAATAATTTCATACTCATATCATTTGTATTTTTTAAGATATGATCAAAACAATGAGCACATGTCAGAAAAGGCTAGAATGCAGAAAATTAATTTATAGACTCAAATTAGAAAAATCATATCTCTTTTATATATTGATCATTTTAAGAAAATAATATGTCAATGGAAAGCTATTTGAGTCTATTTTCATATGAAAAAATTTTGACATCAAATTATGAGTATTTTATGAGACATGATTAAAAGAATGACTAAAGGTTAGTATTGAAAACATCAAAACCTCATATCTCACTGGTTTTTAAAATGTCCCTATAGACTATCTTGTAAAAACATGATTATAGGCTATCTTTTTAAAATATTTTGATTAAGCTAAGATTATGAAAATATGTTTAAGCTTTATATTATGAAATGTTCTATTTTACAAGAAAGACTAAGTCTAAAATGAAAAACTATACCATTGAAGTGTTTATGCTCTTCTTGATCCTTTTAAGGTTTCATACACTTTAATCTTCTCATCCTTCAATGCTTGGATCACATCTTCTTTTTTTTCTTTCTTCCTTATTCTTGAGTTAAGCATAATATGATCTTCTATTCATTTGCTTCAATGCTCACTCTTCTTCATCTTGGACTTTCCTATATAATAACCATAAACTTTGCAAGCCATATAATTAGTCCAATCTAATTTTTTAAGATATTGATATGTATAATTCATATATAAAACAAATTAGTGCAAGAACATCTATAATTATCCTTCCATATATGTTAATTAATTATATGCTTAGTAATTCTTGTTTACAATATAGCTCTTTTAACATATAATTAAGCATATGCATTAACCATAATATAGTATATCTATTAACATATATCACTTTAGCATAAGACATACAATACTATTGCAACCATCTATTTGTCATCATCAAAACTCATTATATAAAACTTACGGAAAACATTAAATTTTTAGTATTTTGCTCCTTTTTGAAAATAGTTTTCTATTTTACAAAGAATTTCAAAATAACTTTCACTTGGAAATAACAGATAAATGATCAACCAATGCAATAATCAATTCTAGAGCAATTAAAAACAAAAAACCAATAACTACAATGATTCAAAATAATGTAATATGCAAAAAAATAAAGAGATAGGATAAAAAAAAATTAAATATAAGGATTTATAATGGTTCAACTTTGAAGATCCAATACCCCAAAGAGTACATTCATTGTCAATCCTACTTAAACTTAGATTTTGCAAATTTCACTATCTTTTCAAGTTTAAATCAAGTACTTGAAAAAGCCTTTATAATATTTATTTTGAATACAAGTTAATCCCTTTAAAATTCCTCACTTAAAGAACACTTTTCCAAGAGAATCAATACTCTTGGAAATCCAAAGGAAACCTCACCTTAAAATATATGAAATAAGTGTTTATAATCAGAAATAGAGAAAAGTGTTAGTGTAATAATGAAAGCTCTTAATTTATGTTTAAAAATGAGTTCAAGCCTTTAAATAAGAATTAGAACCCTTAAATGCTTGTTAGACTCTTAAAAGATAAATTATAAATGCATCAGTAGAAAACAAAGTAGTTTATGAAATACTTCCCATATTGCTAAAAACTTGATTTACCATAGGACAAAGTGCTAAGCATTTCACCCTGCACAAGCAACCTTACTATAAAGGAAGCATCTAAGCCAATTTTAAAAGTAAAGAGAAGGCACATGAAGCACTTCGTGAAATGCTTCTTGAGGCCCTTAAATGGGACAAATCACTTTGTGAAATGCTTTGCTACCTCCAAGTTTTAATCTTAAAAACCATTTTGTTTTGAACTAAAACTTGCAGTTACATTTCCAAATCATTTTAAACTATTTTCAAATGCTTTCCAAATCATTTTTGTTTTCAAATAAAAATGATTTTAACCCAAAATTGTAGTTCTAGCATATTTCATTTTATGATTGACACAAATTAATTTATTTTGTATTTTGTCCAATTGATGATTAAAATTATTTGAACTTAAATTCCTCTTTTAAATTAAACTTATTAAAATATAAAAGATCCTAACTAAAGGTTTTCATTAATTTTCTAGCCTTCCAAGGTCTAATGCAATAAGTGATCTTAAATCATATTTAAATATGTTAAAATATTTTATTATCATCAAAATAGGGCTAAAGCTAATAATCTCCCCTTTTTTATGATGATAAACCATTTTAAGACTAATTCAAATTTAAAAACATAAATCGCCCTCACTTTGACACTTCCCCTTAATTTATACATATATTTTTCAAATTTTGCCTATTAAAATTTCAATTTCTCAGTCAAATTGATTTTGCCTATCAATTGAATTTGCTCAAGTTTTAATACTAATTGTACCCAAGAATTCCACCTAAGGGGAAGTGAATTAAGTTTTAGTATTTTTACTCTTTTTTGAAAATAAGTTCTATTTTATAAAGAATTTTTGGAAATAATAAATAAATGATCAACCAACTTAACTTACTCATCCTTATGATTCTCAACAATGTAACAAGGAGAATCAAATATAATTTTGTTTCCTTTATCACAAAATTGATTGATGCAAAGTAGATTATGTTTGAGCCCTCTCACATATAAAATGTCCTTAATACAAAATTTATGATTCTTACCCACTTTACCTATTCACATGACCTTGTCTTTTGCATTGTCTCTAAAAATGATTCCGCTTTCTTTAAGTGTTAAAAAGAAGAATTTTGATTTGTCTTTGGTCATATACCTTGAAAACCCACTACCTTAATACCACATGTCACTTTGGGATTTCAGCATATCTACTAAAAAGACATCAATTCTTGATCTTTTGTACCTAAACAGCCTTAGGTCCATTGTTGTTAGTAGAAATATATGTTCCTTTTAGAACCTAAAATTTTCTTTACTTCAATATAAGTGTTTCTTTTGTGAGAATAAGAATGAATTCCATATTTTCTTTCCCTAAAATAGAAACAAGTTATATTAGGTTTCCTTTTACATGATTTTTTTTACAAAGGAGTTTTTATAAAAAAAAAAAATTCATGCTTGGTGTATAACCAAGACATTCTTCATTAAAACTTATTCCTTAATCAAGTAAAGTATTAAGTGTATCTTTTCCTTTTATCATCATCACTCCAATCAGCTATTGATTTTAAAATATCAACATTATTTTCTTTCTTGGTTAGTGGATTGTATCATTTCTCAATCAATTCTCATATATCAATATCGATGGCTTCTATAAAATTTTTCATCTTTTATTTGCAATATGTATTATATTGTCTATTGAAACCTAAAAGTTTATTCAATAAAGGACATTCAAGTAAAATATTAAAACTCTTTAAATCTATAAGATCCTCTTAAGATCGCCAAATCTTATCAGAAAAGTCAAGCTCAGATACTAATTATAACTAATCATTCCATCTAAAAGGTGGTAAATTAGGTTTTTAGCATTTTACTCCATTTTTTTAAAAAAAGTTTTGTTTTACAAAGAATTTTTAAATAACTTTCACTTAGAAATAATAGATAAATGATCAACCAATACAAAAATCGATTCTAGAGTAATTAAAAATTGAAAAATAATAACTACAAAAATTCAAAATAGAGTAATATGTAGAAAAATAAAGAAATAGGGATAGAAAAAAATTAAATACAAGGATTTATAATGGTTCAACTTTAAAGATCCAACAGCCTAAAAAGTACATCCACTACCAAGCTTACTTGACTTAAATTTTGTAAATTCCATTATCTCTTTAAGTTTAAATTAAGAACTTGAAAAAGCATTTATAATATCCACCTTGAATATAAGTCAATCCATCTAAGATTCCTCACTTGAAAAACACTATTCCAAGAAAAACTCATACTCTTGGAAATCCTAGGAATACCTTACCTTAAAATGTATGAAATGAATATTTACAATCAGAAAAATAAGCTCATAAGCTCTTGAAATTTGATTACATAATAAAGATATAGAAAAGGAATTTTAAATCTAGTTGATTTAAGGAATTTGAGTCATTGGAAAGCAAGAAGTAAAGAAAAGTGTGTTAATGTAACAATGAAAGCTCTTAATGTGTGTTTGAAAATGAGTTCAAGCCTTTAAATAGAAGTTGAAACATTTAAATGCTTACTAAGCTCTTAAAAAAGTCATTATAAATGCATCAGCAAAAATGAAGCATTTCGCAAAGTACTTATCATGTTGGTAAAATTTTCAATTACCATAAGATAAAGTATTTCATGAAGTACTTCTCGTGTTAGTAAATTTTTGAATTGCCATGAAAGGAAGTGTTTCATAAAGTACTTCATTAAGGCAGTTTTAAAAGCTAAAAGAGGGCACATGTAGCATCTCGCAAAGTGCTTCTCAAACCTTCTAAAAGGAACGAAGCACTTTGCAAAGTTCTTTGTTACCTTTAGGTTTTAATCTCAAACATAGTTTTATTTTGAATCAAATTACAATACATTTGCAATTACATTTCCAAAATCATTTTAAACTATTTTCAAGTGCTTTTCAAATGATTTTTATTTTTCAAATTAAAATGATTTTGACCCAAAATTGTAGTTCCCACATGTTTCATCATATGATTAACATAAATTAATTTATTTTATATTTTATTTAATAGATGATTAAAATTATTTTAACCTAGATTCTTCTTTTACAATTGAACCTAGTAAAATATAAAAGATCCTAACTAGGGGTCTTCATTAATCTTCTAGCCATCTAAGGTCCAATGCAAGAAATGATTTTAAATCACATTTAAACATGTCACAATATTTTATTATCATCAAAATTAACATTAAAATAGGGCTAAGGTTAACATGAAATTGATTATTTTCTCACCTATGGCAAGAATTGAGATAGTAAGGCTTGTTATTGCCATATCAAATAGTAAGAAATGGAAAATGAATTAACTAAATGCTAGATCAACTTTCATTAATAGGCCATTAGAAAAAGAGGCTTATGTTAGATAACTTTTTGGTTTTAAGATTAATGAGAGTAACCACAAAGCTCACAAACTAAAAAAGGCTCTCTATGGATTGATACAAACATCCTAGGCTTGGAACAAAAGGATTGATGAGTTCTTTAACGAGCATTGCTTTAAAGAGTGCATCAATGAACATAAACTCTATATAAAGACTACATAGAAAAATGGAGTTGTAATAGTTTGCTTATATGTTGATGATTTCTTAGTAATAAGTAGTAAAAAAGAAGAGATCAATGAGTTTAAGAAAAAAAATGAAGATAAAGTTTGAAATGATAGACCTTGGCATAATTTCTTATTTCTTGGGCATTAAATTCAATCAAACTTCAATAAGTTTTGTTATGCATCAAAAGAAGTATGTTACTAGCTTGTTTAAAAGATTCAAGATGAGTAATTGTAATGTAGCAAATATATAGTTGACACTAGCACCAAACTAAAAAGAAAAGAAGCTAAAGAATTTTTAAACTTTATATAGTACAAATAACTTGTGGGAAGTCCAAGGTATCTCTATAATACTTGACATAGCCTATAGAGTAGGTTTGGTGAGTAAGTTTATGGAAAATCCTCATCTCAACCATTTGTTAGCTACCAAATGAATTCTTATATATGTAAAAGATACCTTTGATTTAGGATTGTTATTTTCTAATAACTCTAGCTGTGAAAAGGCTAAGATAATAGGATTCCTTAATAATGATTGGGTACAAAGATGTGGATGATAAAATTAGTATAACTAGTTATATGTGTTAGGTTTCGGATCATCATATATAGCGAAATTTAAAAAAAAAATTTGAATTCTACCTAAGATCCATGCAAAAGGGCATAAATCAATGTTTAGGATTTTACTTTTTGTGTGTTCGTGTTCTTTTTGAACAAAACCTTAAAAGAGTGAGATGAATCACAAATCAAACGCCGGCCAAATGATACAACATTTCTATAGTATCTATACGAAGTAAACGATGACTTCTCACCTTCCACGAATCTACTAAGATACGTCTCTCTCTCACTAGGATTAGATTTAGTGCATTTTTAAGTGATTTTAGGGTTTAATGGCAGTTAATGTATGTTTAAGGTGCTGCCTTTAAGTTTCTTTTGTAGAATTATGGCATACAAAATTCCTAGTTTTACTCGAATAATGCTTTCAGAATCCTAAAATTACTTTACAATTATCACCTTATCCTTATCATGGAGAGAGTGAGGAAAGATATGATTTATCCATTAATTATCTAAATAATAATATTATCTCATAATATAAATATCTAATATTAAAAATACATATAATTATCATATATTAGAAAATAATATTATCTCATAATATAATTATTTAATATTTATAATATAATTATCTAATATTATTTTAGTATCAAATAATATCACATAATATATTATATATATTATGTGAAAATAAATTATTATTTTAATAATAATTATATACACAAAAATAAGCCTAATTAATTTAGATTCTAGTCCAACTAAAGTCTAATTAATTATTATCTAATTCATACTCCTTTTGTGTGACTCTGTAAGTTTTTACTACATTGGTAATAGTCCATTTGTGGACCATAGATAGTGAGTGGTATCTAGCAATATATCACTATCACTCAAGTAGTAAAAATATCTGTGACTCAATATTCACTTAATGTGTGAACAACACTTTGTAATATAGCCCCTTTTGTAATAATATCTAAATCAAATTAGAGGTATGGAATGCATCATTCTTATTGACGTTCAATTTATGTTTCTTGATACTGAGTAGACTAACTTAAGCAAATAATCATTATCTCATATTGATCCATTTGAACATGGCCATGCATTTCTTAATCTCACTCAATCAAGGGGCTCATGGATATTACTCCTACTATGTAATAGGAACAAAATTCCTATCTACATCACTCACATCCCTTTACATGATTCATGACACACCTAATCAACATCTTACAACACATCTCGATCAAAGGTGATATAGGACGACATCAAAGTACGTGACTCCTCATATAGGGAACTGTATTAACTTCAGATTAAAAGACTACGTGCATTGTGGTCACATAGTAATAATTAATGACATATGACAATCTATGGAATTTTCTCATTGCGGGTTAGTCTAGTACATTTGTTCACTAACAATGTACTCATGTATTAACTTGATATCATATATCCATAATTTATAATCATCAGTCACTATACATGCTAGTCTTAATGTATTATTACTATCCCTTTCGCAATAATACTTGACTAGGGGCATTTTAAGAATAGTAAAACTATTCCAGGGATAATTATTATATTAAGTTATAAATTGTGCAAAATAATAAAAAATATAAAACAAAATATAATAATTTGAATTGCCTGAAATAAAAGATAATACATTGTGCATTATTACAATCATCTTTATGATTGGTTCCTAAGACACACACCAACAATATGTTCATATTTCATGAAATGATTTTCTTATAAAGTTCAAAAAAGCAACCAATTATTTCTTTGTCAAGTATAATACATTTCAACATCATTTAGAGCTTGTCAAGCAATTTGGTTAAAGGATCTATAGCAACATATGCATTTAAAGATAAATGTTTTTATAAAATCGTTAGTTAATGACATGCTAACTATTAATTCAATAGAAAATATTTTTGTACATGGAAGGAATAAACATATAGAAACCAAGTTCCATTTCCTAACATACTAGCTAAATAAGGAACAATTGAAAAGGAATATTGTAAACCTAAAGAACAACTAGCTAACATTTCAACAAAACCTCTAAAACCTAAAAGATTTGAAAATTTAAGAAAGTTTTTAGGACTTGTATTAGTGGAAGAACTAGATTAAGGTGTGTATTATAGAATTAATAATTTAATTAGTTTTTCTGTTAGATGTGAAGCAATTAGTGAAGCTATTAAATAACAAAATAACTGAGTTAGCTTCTCTGTGTAACAAAGTTAGTATTAAAGTGTGTATCAATTATCTCAAAAAGTAAATAATAAGTAGCTTTTGTCTTCTAACTATTCTCTCTTAACTTCTTTCTCTCTCTGGCTTTTTGCTCTACACTTTATTTTCTTTCTACTTTAAAAACTTTAAGTGTGCTATGTGCTAAAGCTTACTTTAATAAGATCAATGCATGTTAAAAATCTTATTTTTCAATTTCTAAGATATTGAAAATTGTAAAAACTAACAATTGTCATTTATTTATTAGTTATAACTAAGAACACATTCTATAAGTGGAACATATAAGAATTTCTCGGCACTATTTTGGTTTAGTTACTTGATGTTTGGTTATATGCAAGTACTATATTCATATTATTAAAATTTTATTCAATTCTTTTCTATTTGTATAGTGATGCTTTTTCTCGTAGCATAGCCATTTAGCAATGAAAATGCAATGCACTCTTCCTTGTGGGTAGCTTAGGATTCGCATAAGTGTAAACTTTAAAATTTATAAGAAAAAATGATTTAAAAGTGTCTTCAATAAAATGTATATAATTAATTTTTAATACAAATATCTAGAAGAAATAATAACATACTAGGGATTTTATAATAACTTGATTACATCCATTGGTCAAATCGCAAAAACATACATGCATGCTCTACATCAAATATAATTATCAATTATCTCTAGTTTACAATAAATCATTTTATTAAAAGAATAAGCAATAAGAAATCTTCTTGCCAATCTATAACAACTCAATGACATTGCAAACACAACCACAACAATTGATAATCTTGGCTTAATAAGTTACAATTAGAGGGACATGCCACCATTTCAACTAGCTCAATGTTAATGGAGTGTTTGCTCAATGTATAGTAATTTTGCAAACTTGTGAGAAACAAAAATAATTGAAAGGATGAATAAGGGTGAAAATACACCAATTTATTAGTAGCATATGATTTAATTCGTTAAAAGCAAAACTTGACTTGTTTATTTAATTAAATAAATCAAATTTAACTAATATATTGGCCTGTTTATTAAACATGTTTATCCTATTTAAATTTATGCCTAGCATGTTAGGTTTTCTTATTTAATTAATGTATTATTTTAATATAATACTCTTAAATTAATTAACTAGTTACATTATAAATATTATTCTTTTATTATTGTTCATTCTTTTACTTTTTTAACTTAATCATTAATCTTTTTAAAACTTTAAAGTTTGTAAGTGATGAATTTGTATTATTATATTATTTATTTTTTATTTTAAATAAATATGATTACAACTCATTATGTTAAACTATTAAGAACTCTATAAAAGTTAAGACAAAATTTGATTTTTGCCTCATTTATTTAATAAAATTATTTTTCTTCTTTTTCTCTTTACACTACAAAAAAATTGCTTTCAATGACAACAAAAATTGTCACAAAAAATTGATATTTCATCACAAAAATATTGTAGTGACAACAAAGTTTCCATACCAAAACTAAAATTTTTTGTAACAATAAATAATACTTGTCACTAAAAGCTCTATTTTTATGACAAGATTTGTTGTCAATGTAAGTTGATATTTTTTGTGACAATCAATATATGTTATCATTAAAACCTATGTTAGTGACAAATTTTCTTATCACTATAAGTTTAATATTCAATGATAGGGAAAAAAATGTTATCATTAATTTATAGCCTCAATGACAATAATTGTTGTCACAAAAAAATTTAGTGACAAAGTATTTATGTCATGACTAAAAACATAATATTTGTGACAACTAATGTTATTACTAAAGCTTTTTTTTGTGTCAATATATCTATGTTATCACAAAAAAAAAACATAATATTTGTAATAATTATTATTATCACAAACTCTTTAGTATCAACAATACAATCTATCTTATCACTAAAAACAATTGCATTAAAATTCATTTTTATTTTATAAATATTTCATGGTCAAAATATTTTTAAAATGTTACCATATACTAAATGCTAATAATATAAAAAGAACACTATCCTTAAAATTTTATTAAAAAATCTATATTCTATGGATTTATTAGTGGAAAATGCCAACAAGAAATTAAAAAAATTAAATTCAAATGTTAAAGTTATTTAACATTAAAAAATAATTATAAAAATTACAAAATTAATTTATAAATTATTGCAATAAAAAATAGATTTATCAACTCAATAAAAAAATAGAGGTTCCTTAAATATATAAGAAACTATGCACATGTTCTTAAAAAATTGCAATATTTCAAGAAATTAATTATGAATTAATTAATTAAAAAAACATACATACATTGTTTCAAATAGCATTGATCTAACATCAACATTAATAACACTTATAAAATGAAAATGCCACAACATGAGATAATGTGAATATTTGTGCACAAGTATTTATGTGGCTATAATGACCTCATAACTAAATCAGTCAATAATTTTAGTGTTGTTTTTAGGTAAAAATCCTTTGACCTACAAGTATCTATAGCCAAATACAACCATTGATCACATTATCAGACACCAAAATATTAATAATTCATGTGAGGAATATAGAACTAAGTACAACCAAGCAATTTAATTCATCAATGTTTTTATTTCATGCACTAAGTGAAGACATGATAATTAATTAATTGTTAGCATTATAATGGTGAAAGCAAAAGAAAAGAAACATTAGAAACAATGCTAGCTGAAGGGTACTATGCATATAACTTTAGCAAAAAAATAATTATATATGATAGGTATAACACAAGTTCTTGCTATAAAATTAAAAGATAAAACTATCCATGAGTAATCCAAATGAAATAAAGATTAACATATACCATATATAAATTACTTTTTATAAATGATAATTCAAGCCAACTAAGACCATGGATATTCATTTCATGTACTTTAATTAGTTTCTTGTGCCTTAAGTCTTCTATTTCAATTCAATTAGTATATTAAATATTCAAACCATCAAATGAACAAACTCTAAAACAATTTTAGAAATAAGGGCTTAGAATTTAATAGACTATAATACCATAGCTCTACCTCATTCATAATAATTGCAGTCTATTTTATTTTGGAATAATGGAATCCATTATCAATCTTCATTTTAATAATGACATGTCATTGACTAGTATGATATATGATATACCTCTAAGATCCTTCAGAAATATGATCACATAACAAAACATCCATCAGATAGTTTGATGATATAAAAACATAAAATTATGGACAAAATAGAGATGACCACACAAAGAAATTAATGCAACTCAATAATTTTGTAGAACCATATCTAGGGCATAAGAACTTAGTACAAGTTAGCAACACAGGTCTTCTACCTAGTAGAGAAAAACTTTGATATTGCACTATTGTGATAGGAGATTTCTATTTGCTAGCACTTTGATAGCAATGAGAATGAGATAACATCCTAGTTTCAGAGTTCATATTAATAGAGTGCACACAGCCCTACACCCATATAACCTAATCAAGAAATTGTAAGCAAGGACTTATGACATGCCAAGTGAGTTTATATTAACAAATCATCTTTGGACAATCTCATTGCATGAAATGGAGTTCCAAGGTTTCAAAATTGTCACCAAACATTGATATTATAATCAAATAACAAACATGATACAAAATTTATATCAATAAATTTAACATTGCCTATAATTTGGAAGAATGGGTTTTGGCATAGACAAACTTGATATATCCATTGCAAGGAAAGCAAATCAAGAGTACCTCCATTTTTTATACCTTTCAAATGTATAAGACAAATTATTCTAGCACCCCATGTGCAAAAACTTGCATAATCTTAAAAAATAACTATAAAAGTACAATTTTATACTTTTAAGGGAAAATTCATAAATAAAAATTGCTATTGATTAGTAAGAAGTAGGCTAAAATGAAAGTGTTAGAAAATTCAAGACAAATTTACAAAGAAAATTTAGGATATGCCTTTTTTTTTTCTCTCATAAAATTATGCAAGTATAAAAGATCTTTTAAACCATGACATCTCACCTTTAGTGTTTACAAGCAAGCTATGAATTCCATGTTGAAAATATACTACATAACAAAACCCATCCATGAAAGCACATTGGTAGATATGTTAAAAATCATTGCAAATTAAGAATAACTTCATGTAAAATTTCATATTTTACGTAAAAATGCAAAGTAGCTAAGAAAAGAATTTATTAATATATTAGTTCATTAAATTAACCTAAAAAAAACTGGAACAAACTTAACTATTGATAGTTATCCTCCATTTAGATGTAGTACAGGACATATAGCTAAAGAAAGGAGTTTCATGACCATCTAGAAAAAAGTAAGATTAGTAGTAGAGAAAGCTTTAAAACTTTGGCAAATTGATGAATGCTTAGCATCAAGGGTGCTATTTAAAGAGATGAGGAACTAAAGGCTTTAAATTTAGGAAGCACATTGCATGAAAAAAGGCACCAGGACGTATATAAAGATATAGAAATATATCTCACCCTCTCTTTCTCAAATAAGGCAATTTTGGTGAAAGTTCCTTCTACCTAAATAAATTAAAATGACATATCAAATATATGTCACACAAATGGCAATATTAAGGGTTTCTGAGAGAGTGAAACCAAATAGTATGATTCAGTTTCATAGTGTCATGTGCACTTCATTGTAAGGTCTAGATATACAGTACTACTTCTGACCTTAACATTCTAGGAATTCATTTGTTTTCAATAATTAAATCCAGCCCTTGCTTGGAGTTTTTAAGTGTTACTTTTCTGTGTCCAAATTGTCTTTCTCTGCCCTTACCATATTAATGTCTAATGTGAAAGAATCTCATCTTCTCACAAAGTGCCAATGATATAGAAGGAAAAAATTAATATTAAACCTAATAGATTAAAACTAACATAAAAACAATCATTTCTTCTATGTGAGATTGAGAAATCTAAATTCTAATTTTCATTCAATCCTAAATCGATTCAAATCATAGAGGAAAAATGATAAAAAAATGAAATAAAATATGAAAAAAGAAGAGAATCTGGAGTTTCCTTGCATGAATTGTAGACAAACATGAGCACAAAACCAACCCTCTTCAATTTCAACCCATAACACGATCCTGATCTCAAAAGGAATAGTTTAGGATTTTAACCAAATTCATATTTTCTAATATTGAATTGAAATTAGTTTTACTTCATGCTAGAGGCAAAATTTCAATCCTAACACAATTCAAATTCCAAAGTTTTGTTCGATGATGCAAAGGAAATATTAATGCCAATTATTTTCCCTTTTAATGGGGGAAGTCTGTCTTTATCTAAGGAAGGACCAACGATACCTTACTTTTTATTTTAATTTTTAGTTTTAGTGATGGTAAAAGGAGCTTGGTCACAAAAGAGACCTTTCAGTGACAAGATTTACTTGTAACTTAAATTTAAATATTTTAATTGATATAAAAATTAACTTTTTGTTATGGTTATAGTGATAAGGAATAAAATATATCACTAAAAATCACTATTTTTGTAACTATAAATTTCCCTTGTCACTAAGGTTATAGTTCAATGAAAATTGTAGTATATTGTTACTAAAAGATTGCTCATTGAAGTTTTGCATTGTACACTTGATTTCTTATAATGCTATTAAGGGACTTGTTTATGACCAATAAGTTAGAGAAGTTTTCTAAATTTTTTTATAAAAAGCTAGGCTTATGCTAGAAAATTTTAAAATAGGTTTGATTTTTTTTTTATGATCATAAGAGTGATTAAATTATTAGACATACACACACATACAAGGATCAGGGATTGAACTCTGGATGCAACAGAAGGTATAAAGTCTTCCAGGAATATCGAGTCCCACTTGAGCTACAAGCTCTCAATATAAGTTTGATTTGTTTATGATAAGGTTTGACTAATTTTCACCCCTGGGGATAAAGTATATTATCTTCATATTTCAATTTTAACAATAGTTGAAGATTTTTTCCTTTTGCCTAAATGCAATTTTAGTTCTCATAAATATAAATTGTGTAATTTTAACTACCTTAATTTAAAATAACCTATTTTGTATTTCTGAATATTTAATTAGTATAACTTTAATCCTAATATATGATTTCTATCAATTTCTTAATCACACAAAATCATTTTGACTCAATATATACTTCCCTCATATTAATTAAAGTGAATTGTAGATAAATATAAAGAAAAATTTTATTTTACTTTTAAAATTTTTGAACAAAATTATTAGATTACATATAAATTTTGAAATTTTTTAAGAATTTATTATCTTTTAAATCTTAAAAAAATATTTTTTTATAAAAATAATACAGTAAGTGCTTGAAAATCAAATACTAATGTATAGAAATTAAAAGTTGATAGAAATAAAATAGAAGAATTAAAATTACATGAATTAAATATTTAAAATAATAAAAACAAATTATTTTAAATTAGCCCCAAACTCTTATAATTAAAAAAAATGAAAATTACATTTTTTTTCCTTTCACCTAATCAGAGCATCCTCGCTGGTGCACAGTGCACACAGTAACAGCTAACTCTTCGCACTCGCTAGTGTACTGTAGTAACTTGTATTTTTAGCAAGTCTTTTCGCAGTTTGTGCAATAAGCAACGGATGATAATTTGTCATCGAAGTCAGTCGCCTGCAGATTTTTCCACCTGATGGCACTCCAACCACGACTTCTATCGGAGCAGGAGTACTAAAACTCTTTCTTATTTTTATTAAAATAGGACAGATTTCGATGACCACACAAGAGTCAACCCAATCACACCCAGCAACTTTATTTCATTTTTTTATATAAGTTATACACTTTTACGGTTGTAAAATATGATAGTGTTAATTTTTTTAATTGTAATTTTTTATTTAATATTATTTGTTATAATTAAAAAATTATTTATCCACATATATATAAATATATCTAATTTTTAAAAATAAAAGCACTATTCATTTTTATTTATATTTGGTTATGTTGCATCTCTTTTTTTGTATATAAAATTATATTGCAATACTATATTTATAAATGAAATGGAGGAAAATATTTTTCAATTTCAATAGTGAGGAAGAACATAAGGGAAGAGGTTATATTTCTAAAGTTTAATAATTATAATATATTAAAAGAATAAAAAGTACTCCCTCGTTTTGTATATATGGTTATGTAACACTTTTTTTTTTTAATACATAAAGTTATATTGCAATATTGAAGGGAAATATTTTTCAATTCCAGCCACGTCGAAACTTCAGATAACAGGTTGTGTATTTAAAGTTTATTTATTTAATATTAATTATAAGAAGTATGATAAAAATAATATCATTTATTTTATAAAAAAATTATTTTTTATTATTATAATATTATTTAAATTTTTAATCACAAATATACAAGGTAACATGAAACATATTTATCTGTATACAAATAAATAAATTTTTTAATAAAAAATTACAAATTGCATAGTATTTGTCTATTGTTTTGGTTGGGTAATATAAATAACGTATTATGTGGAATATTATATGGAAGAAGTATTTTTTTTAATATAAGAGTGGAAAAATGAAATGTAAATATTAAATCAATCATTAAAATAAAAAATTAAACTATAAAATTATACAACTTTTTTAAATAATAATTTTTAATTATATTTTAATTCTAATTATTAATATATGATACGGTAATTTACTCTTAACTCTCACATCAAAATTTTCATCTATTTCGATATGTTCCCAGCTAATATATACCTAAATTCAACGGTAATTACCCTCACAGCCATTTTGTTTAAAAACAATGGAGACTGGAGACGTGCTAATTGACATCATCACCGGTGTGTTAATTAAGGACATCAATCAAAGGGTGGCACTGTCTTTGTAAAGCATCACAATCTAGCAATAGTTTTCTAGGTAAATATATTTAGATTAAAACAAGACTTTTATGAAAATATTTAACATATTATGATGGTCCTATAGTTGTAATTTAAGATTAATCTAATTAGTGTACTATTTTTTTTATTTTTTCAAGTTTGGGGATATTTTGGTCATTTTAAAAGGTTTGAAAATTCAATGGAATTCAAAAAACCTATATTTGTGTTCCTCATATTTTTATCTTTGTATTGATTGGTTTTTATATAAATTAAACACTCAAAGCATAGCGAAAAGCCCTTATAACAACTCGAAAAAAGTATGTCATCTTTCAATGAGAAAGATTTTGTTCAAAATGTTCTTTAAGGGGGTGAAGTATGCCAAAGGCCTGATGGGCTGCTTAGATGCTGAGTTAGGGACAGAGTATGTTAACTTATAACCATCTCCTTACACACTAAAAACTGTGGAATGAAATGGTAGGAAAGCATTGTGGAAAAAGTATTAAAACTCTCAAGATAGATGAAGGAAGAGAATACAACTTAGAAGAATTTGATAACTTCTACAAGACAAAAGGTATAGTCCATGAAGTGACAATATCTTATACTCTTTTTATATAATGGAGCATTAAAAAGAAGAAATAAGACCATATGCAACCTGGTCAGGAGTAGGCTAAAAACAAAACAAATGCCAAATCAGTTCTAGGGAGAGACAATCTTTTGTGTAGTGTATATTCTAAATAGGTATCCTATGAAGAAGCTAGATTTGAAGTTTGAAGAAGAATGTTCAGGTAAAAAACTTGTAGTGAATCATTTTAGAATTTTGGCTTTTTATGCTTTGCTTATGTTCTAGAAAAAAGGAGGAAAAAGCTAAATGATAAAAGTTTAAAAATAATGCTTGTGAGTATCACCCTACAAGAGGCTACAAGTTGTTCAATCCTTTAAATAAGGTTGTTATAAGAAGGGATGTAATATTGATGAAGCTACCACCTACAATTGGTAAGAAAAGAATGGTTAAAACCATGAAAAGCAAATACTATATTGCTTGAAATAGAAGACTAACCTTAAAGAGAGCCATAAGAAGAAAGGTAAGAATCACTAACTCAAGTACATCAATTACTAGCTTAAATACATCAATGACTATAAAGAACAAGATGACTTTCAACCAAAATTAGAGGTTTTAAGTTACTTCCTAATAGTGCCATTACAAAAGAAGGTGACTTAGTACTTTTAGCATTATTTGTTGACTATAAACCAGTGGCCTTAGAAGATGTGATCAAAGGTGTGGTTTGGATTAAAGCTAGAAAAAGAATAGTTGAGTGATATTAAGAGGAATGTAACCTAGGAGTTGGTGGAAGTACTAAAAGATAAATGGCTAATTAATGTGAAATGGGTGTTTAAAACCAAAACCAAGCTAGATAGAAAGATAGAGAAATCTAAAGTTAGACTGATGGCAAAAGGCTTTTTTTTTTAAAGGCTAGATTATAGCCAAGGATTACACCCAAGAAGGGATGAATTAAATTTTTAGCATTTTATTCTATTCTATAAAAAAAATTTCAAAATAACTTTCACTTGGAAATAGCATATAAGTGATCAACTAATGCAATAATCAATTTTAGAGCAATTAAAAACAAAAAAACCAATAACTACATTAATTCAAAACAATGTAATATTTAGAAAAATAAAGAGATAGGATAGAAAAAATTAAAATAAGTATTTATAGTGGTTTGTCCTTGAAGATCTAACACCCCTAAAAAGTATATTCACAGACAAGCCTACTTGACTCGAATTTTGCAAATTCCACTCTCTTTTTAAGTTTAAATTGGGCACTTGAAGAAGCCTTTACAATATTTATTTTGAATACAAATTAATCTATTTAAGATTCCTCACTTAAAGAATATTTTTCCAAGAGAATCCATACTCTTGGAAATCCTAAGGATACCTCTCCTTAAATATATAAAATGAGTGTTCATAATAAAAAATAGAGAAAAGTGCCAATGTAATAGTAAAAGCTCTTAAGTTATGTTTAAAAATGAATTCAAGCCTTTAAATAGGAATTGGAACCCTTAAAAGATCCATTATAAATGCGTCAACAGAAAATAAAGTGCTTTATAAAGGACTTCTCACATTGATAAAAAATTGATTTACCATAGGACAAAGTGCTAAGCACTTCACCTACACAAATAACATTACTGTAAAGGAAGCATTTCACTAGGCCAATTTTAAAAATAGATAGAAGGCACATGAAACACTTCGTGAAGTGCTTTTTGAGGCTCTTAAAAGGGACAAAGCAATTTGCGATGTGCTTTGCTGCCTCTAAGTTTTAATCTTAAAACCATTTTACTTTGAACCAAATTACAATGATTTGTAATTACATTTCTAAATCATTTTAAACTATTTTTAAATGCTTTCTAAATGATTTTGTTTCCAAATCAAAATAATTTTGACCTAAAATTATAGTTCTAGCATATTTCATTTTATGATTAACATAAATTAATTTATTTTGTATTTTCTCCAATAGATGATTAAAATCATTTGAACTTAAATTTCTCTTTTATAATTAAACTTATTAAAATATAAAAGATCCTAAGTAAAAGTTTTCATGAATCTTTTAGCCCTCCAAAGTCCAATGCAATAAGTGATCTTAAATCACATTTAAATATGTTAAAATGTTTTGTTATCATCAAAATTAACATTAAAATAGGGCTAAAGCTAATAATCTTCCATTTTTTATGATAATAAACCATTTTGAGACTAATTTAAATTTAAAAACATGAATCCCCTCACTTTGACATTTCTCATTAATTTATGCATATATTTTTCAAATTTTGCTTATTAAGATTTCAATTTCTCAATCAAATTGATTTTGCCTATCAATTGAATTTGGTTAAGTTTTAATACCAATTATAGTCAAGGATTCTACCTAAGAGGGAGTGAATCGAGTTTTAGTATTTTTACTCCTTTTTGAAAATATGTTCTATTTTATAAAGATTTTCTAAATAACTTTCACTTAAAAATAATAAATAAATGATCAACTAACTTAACTTACGCATCATTATGATTCTCAACAAAGCAATAAGGAAAATTAAATGTAACTTTGTTTTCTTTGTCACAAAATTAACTAGTGCAAGGTAGATTATGTTTTAGTCCTCTCATATGTAGAATGTCCTTAATACAAAATTTGTGCACTTTACATATTCATATGACCTTGCCTTTTGCATTATCTCTAAAGATGACATTTCCTTTTTCTTTAAGTGTCAAAGAGAAGAATTTTGGTTTGCCTCTGGTCATATACCTTGAACACTTGCTACCTAAATACCACATGTCACTTTAGAATTTCATGCATACCTAGATAAATGACATCAATTCTTGATCTTTTGCACCTAAATAGCCTTGGATCCATTGGTGTTAGTGGAAATATATGATCCTTTTGGAACCTAAATTTTCTTTACTTTAACATAAGTGTTTCTTTTGTAAGTACAAGAATGAATTCCATATTTTCTTTCCCCAAAATAGAAACAAGTTATATTAGGTTGCCTTTTACACGATCTCTTTTACAAAGAAGTTTTTATAAAAATATTTTTTCCTGTTTGGTGTATAACGAAAACCTTCTTTATTAAAGCTTATTTTTCAATCAAGTAAAATGTTAAGTGTATCTTTTCTTTTTATCATCATCATTCCAATCAACTATTGATTTAAAATATTAACATTATTTTCTTTCTTGGTTAGTGGATTATATCCTTTCTTAATCAATTCCCATATATCAATATCAATGGCTTCTATACAATATATATAATGTTGTCTATTGAAACCTGAAGGTTTATTCAGTGAAGGACATTCAAGTAAAATACTAGAACTATTTAAATCCATAGGATTCTCTTAAGATCACTAGATCTTGTCAAAAAAGCTAAGCTTGCATAGCAGTTATAGCCAATTATTCCATCTAAAAAAGGGGTAAATTAGCTTTTAGTAGTTTACTCCTTTTAAAAAAAAAGTTTTATTTTACAAAGAATTTTTAAATAACTTTCACTTGGAAATAATAGATAAATGACCAACCAATGCAAAAATCAATTCTAGAGCAATTAAAAATAGCAAAAACCAATAACTACAATAATTCAAAATAGAGTAATATGTAGAAAAATAAAGAAATAGGGATAAAGAAAATCAAATGCAAGGATTTATAATGGTTTAGCTTTAAAGATCCAACACATTAAGGAGTACATTTGCTACCGAGCCTACTTGACTTAAATTTTGCAAATTCCATTATCTTTTTAAGTTTAAGCCAAGAACTTGAAGAAGCATTTATAATATCCACCTTGAATACAAGTCAATTCATTTAAGATTCTTCACTCAAAGAATATTATTTCAAGAAAACCTATACTCTTAGAAATCTTAGGGATACCTTACTCCAAAATGCATAAAATGAATGTTTATAGTCAGAAAAATAAGCTCACAAACTCTTGAAATTTGATTACACAATAAGTATCTAAAAAAGGAATTTTAAATCTAGTTAATTCAAGGAATTTGAGTAATTAGAGAGCAAGTAGTAAAGAAAAGTGTGTCAATGTAATAGTGAAAGCTCTTAATATATGTTTGAAAATAAGTTCAAGAATTTAAATAGGAGTTAAAAGATTTAAATGCCCATTAAACTCTTACAAAAGTCATTATAAATGCATCAACAAAAATGAAGTATTTCACAAAGTACTTATCGTATTGGTAAAAATTTCAATTACCATAAGATGAAGTATTTCATGAAGTACTTCTCAAGTTGGTAAAAATTTGAATTACCATGAGATAAAGTATTTCATAAAGTACTACGTTAGGCCAATTTTAAAAGCTAAGAGAATGTACATGAAGCATTTCGTAAAGTGCTTCTTAGGCCTTCTAAAGGGAACAAAACACTTTGCAAAGTTCTTTATTACCTCTAGGTTTTAATCTCGAACATGGTTTTATTTTGAACCAAATTACAATGCATGTGCAATTACATTTCCAAATCATTTTAAACTATTTTTAAATGCTTCTCAAATGATTTTTATTCAAATTAAAATGATTTTAACCTAAAATTGTAGTTCCCACAAGTTTCATCATATGATTAACATAAATTAATTTATTTTGTACTTTATTTAATAGATGATTAAAATCATTTGAATCTAGATTCCTTTTTTATAATTGAACCTAGTAAAATATAGAAGATCCTAACTAAAGGTTTTCATTAATCTTCTAGCCATCCAAGGTCCAATGCAAGAAGTGATTTTAAATCACATTTAAACATGTCAAAATATTTTGTTATCATTAATATTAACATTAAAATGGAGCTAAGGTTAACATAGAATTGATTGTTTTCTCACTTATGGCAAGAATTGAGATAGTAAAGCTTGTTATTGCCATATCAAGTAGTAAGAAATGGAAAATGAATCAACTAAATGTTAGACCAGCTTTCATTAATAAGTTATTAGAAAAAGAGGCTTATGTTAGACAACTATTTGGTTTTGAGATTAATAAAAGTAAGCACAAAGCTTATAGACTAGAAAAAGCTCTTTTTGGATTGATATAAGCATCTTAGGCTTAGAACAAGAGGATTGATGAGTTCTTTAAGGATTATTGCTTTAAAGAGTACATTAGTGAACATAAATTCTATATGAAGACTACATAGAAGAAAGGAGTTGTAATAATTTGCTTATATGTTGATGATTTATTAGTAATAAGTAGTAAAAAAAAAGAGATCAATAAGCTTAAGAAGAAAATGAAGATGGAGTTTGAAATGATAGACATTGGCATGCTTTCTTATTTCTTGGGCATTAAATTCAATCAAGTTTCAATAAGTTTTGTTATGCATCAAAAGACATATGTTACTAGCTTATTGAAAATTTTCAAGAAAAGTAATTACAATATAGCAAAAATAATAGTTGACACTAGCACCAAACTAAGAAGAGAATAAGCTAAAGAATTTTTAAACTTTACACAATACAAGCAACTTATAGGAAGTCTAAGGTATCTCTATAATACTAGACTTGACATAGCTTATAGAGCAGGTTTGGTGAGTAAGTTTATGGAAAATCCTCATCTCAGCCACTTATTAGCTACCAAATGAATTCTTGTATATGTAAAGGATACCTTTGATCCAGGATTGTTATTTTTTTAATAAATTTAACTATGGAAATGCTAAGATAATAGGATTCCTTGATAGTGATTAGTATAGAGATGTAGATAATAAAATTAGTACAACTAGTTATATGTTCATGTTTAGTGAAATGGTTTTCTTATCAAGTTCCAAAAAGCAACCAATTATTTCTTTGTCAAGTAGAATACATTACAACATCATTTAAAGCTTATTAAGCAATTTGGTTGAAAGATCTATAACAACAAATGCATTTAAAGATAAATGTTTTTGTAAAGTTGTTGGTTGATGACATGCCAATTATTAATCTAGTAGAAAATCTTTCTGTACATGAAAGGAATAAATATATAGAAATCAAGTTCCATTTCCTAATAGACCAACTAAATAAGGAACAATTGAAAAACAATATTGCAAATCTAAAGAACAACTAGCTAACATTGTAACAAAACCTCTAAAGCTTGAAAGATTTGAAAATTTAAGTTTATGGGACTTGTATTAGTGGAAGAACTAGATGAGGGTGTGTATTATAGAATTAATAATTCAATTAGTTTTTCTATTAGATGTGAAACAATTAGTGAAGCTATTAAATAACAAAATAACTAAGTTAGCTTCTCTATATAACAAAGTCATTATTAAAGTGTGTATCAATTATCTCAGAAAGTGAATATTAAGTAGTTTTTTTCCTCTAACTATTCTCTCTCAACTTCTTTCTCTCTATTTTTTTGCTTTGCACTTTGTTTTCTTTCTACTTTTAAAACTTTAGGCGTGCAAAGTGCTAAAGCTTACTCTAACAAGATCCATGCACATAAAAAATCTTATTTTTCAATTTTTAAGATATTGGAAATTGTAAAAGTTGACAATTGTTATTTATTTATTAGTTATAACTAAGAAATATTGTATAATTGGAACACATAAGAATTTCTCAATACTATTTAGGTTTAGTTACTTTATGTTTGGTTATATGCAATAATTATATTCATATTATTAAAATTTCATCCAATTATTTTCTATTTGTATAGTGATGTTTTTTCTCTTAACATAGCCACCTAGTAATGACAATGCAATAGATTCTTCCTTATGGGTAGCTCAGGATTCACATAAGCATAAACTTTAAAATTTATAAGAAAAAATGATTTGGAAGTGTCTTCAATAAAATGTATATAATTTATTTTTAATACAAATATCTAGAATAAATATCAACACACTAGGGATTTTATAACAACTTGATTACATCCATTGGTTAAATCCCCAAAACATACATGCATGCTTTACATCAACACACTATCAATTATCTCTAATTTGTAGTAAATCAATCTATTAAAAGAATAAGCAATAAGCAATCTTCTTCCTAATCTATAACAACTCAGTGACATTGCAAACATAACCATAACAATTGGTAATCTTAGCTTAACAAGTTACAATTATAGGGATATGCCACCATTTCAACTAGCTTCATGTTAGTGCAGTTTTTTTTTATGTGTAGTAATTTTGCAAACTTGTAAAAAATAGAAATAATTGGGGGGATTAATAAGTGTGAAAATACACTAATTTATGAGCAACATATGATTTAATTCATTAAAAGCATAACTTAACTCGTTTATATTAAACAAATTAGGCTTAGCTAATATATTGACCTACTTATTAAACAAATTTATCCTATTTATATTTAGGCCTACCTTATTAGGTTTTCTTATTTAATTAATGTATTATTCTAGTATAATACTCTTAAATTAATTAACTAGTTACATCATAAATATTATTCTTTTATCATTATACATATTTTTACTTCTTCAACTTTATCATGAATCTTCTTAAAACTTTAAAGTTTGTGAGTGATAAATTTATATTATTATATTGTTTAATTTTTTATTTTAAATAAATATTATTATAACTTATTATGTTAAATTATTAAGAATTCTATAAAAATTGAGGCAAAATTTTATTTTTGCCTCATTTATTTAATAAAATTATTATTCTTCTTTTTCTCTTTACACTACAAAAAAATTGCTTTTAATGTTAACAAAAATTGTCACAAAAAATAGCATTTCATCACAAAATATTTGTAGTGATAACAAAGTTTCCATGCCAAAACTAAAAATTTTTGTAACAACAAATAATACTTATCACTAAAAGCTCTATTTTTGTGACAAGATTTGTTGTCAATGTAAATTGATGTTTTTTTTGTGACAATTAAAATATCTTGTCACTAAAACCTATATTAGTAACAAATTTTCTTATCACTATAAGTTTAATCTTCAATGATAGAAAAAAATGTTATCACTGATTCATGACTTGAATGACAATTATTATTGTCATAAAAAAAATTAATGACAAAATATTTATGTCATGACTAAAAACATAATATTTGTGACAACTAATGTTATCACTAAAGCTCTTTTGTGTGTGTGTGTGTGTGTCAATATATCTATGTTATCACAAAAAACATAATATTTGTAACAATTAGTATTATCAACTAAACTTTTTAATGTCAACAATACAATTTATCTTGTCACTAAAAACAATTACATTAAAATTTATTTTTATTTTATAAATATTTCCTAGTCAAAATATTTTTAAAATGTTACCAAATACTAAATGCTAATAATATAAAAAGAACAATATCCTTAAAATTTTAAAACTTTCTTAAAAAATCTACATCCAATGGATTTATTAGTGGAAAATGCCAATAAGAAATAAAAAAAATTAAATTCAAATGTTAAAGTTATTTAACATTAAAAAATAATTATAAAAATTACAAAATTAATTTATAAATTATTGTAATAAAAAAAATTCTATCAACTCAATAAAAATATAGGTTCCTTAAAATATAAAGAAATTATGCACATGTTCTTAAAAAATTGCAATATTTCAAGAAATTAATTGTGAAAGCATCCATACATTGCTTCAAATAGCACTTATCTAGCACCAACATCAATAACACTTGCAAAATGAAAATTCTAAAACATGAGACAATATGAATATTAGTGTAGGAGCATTTACATGGCTATAATGACCTTCTCACTAAATTAGTTGATAATTTTAGTGTTGCCTTTAGGCAAAAAGCCCTTGACATACAAGTATCTATAGTCAAATACAACCATTAATCCCATTATTAAACACTAAAATATTAATAATTCATGTGAGGACTATGGAACCAAATACAACAAAGTAATTTGATTCATCGATGTCTTTATTTCATGCACTAAATGAAGACTTGGTAATCAATCAATTGTTAGCATTATAATGGTGAAAGAAAAAGAAAAGAAGCATTAGAAACAATGCTAGTTGAAGGGTATTATGCATATAACATTAGCAATAAATAATTATATATGATAAGTATAACACAAGTTCTTGCTATAAAATCAAAAGATGAAATTGTCCATGAGTAATCCAAATAAAATACAAATTAACATTTACCATATATAAATTACTTTTTATAAATAATAATTCAAGCCAACTAAGACCCATGTGGATATTTATTTCATGTACTTTAATTGGTTTCTTGTGCATTAAGTCTTCTATTTCAATTCAATTACTATATTAAATATTCAGACCATTAAACAAACAAATTATAAGATAATTTTAGAATAACAAGTTAGAATCTAATAGACTATAAAACTATAGCTCTACCTTATTCATAATAATTGTAGTCCATTTTGTTTTAAAATAAGGGAATCCATTATCAGTCTTCCCTTTAACAATGGCATGTCCTTAACTAGTATAGTATACAATATACCTCTAAGGTCCTTCAAAAGTATGATCACATAATAAAACATCCATAAGATAGTTTAATGATATAAAAAAATAAAATTATACAGAAAATAGAGACAACCACACAAAGAAATTGATGCAGCTTAATAAGTTTGTAGAATCATATCCATGGTATAAGAAACAACACAGATCCTTTAGCTAGTAGAGAAAAACTTTCATATTGCACTTTTGTAATAGAAGATTTCTATTTGATGCCACTTTTATGACAATAAGAATGAGATAACATCCTGATTTCAAGGTTTATATTAATTGAGTGCACACAACCTTGCATTGACATGACCCAATCAAGAAATTACAAGCAAGGATGTAGACATGCCAAGTGAGTTTATATTAACAAATAATCTTTGGACAATCTCATTGCATGAAATGGAGTTCCAAGGTTTCAAATTTGTCACCAAGCACTGATATTATAACCAAATAACAGACATGATATAAAATTTATATCAATAAATTTAATATTGCCCACAATAGGGAAGAATGGGTCTTAGCATAAACAAACTTGATATGTTCACTACAAGGAAGACAAATTAAGAGTGCCTCTATTTTTTATACCTTTCCAATGTATAAGACAAATTATTCTAGCTCCCTATGTGCCAAAACTTGCATAATTTCAAAAAATAGCCATAAAAATACAGTTCTATACTCCTAAGGAAAAATTCATAAAGATAAATTACTATTGATTAGTAAGAAGTAGGCTAAAATGAAAGTGTTAGGAAATTCAAGAAAAATTTACAAACAATTTGGGATATGCCCTTTTTTTGTTTCTATCATAAAATTATGCAAGCATAAAATATCTTTCAAACCATGACATCTTACCCTTAATGTTTACAAGCAAGCTATGAATTCCCTATGTTGAAAATATACTACATAACAAAACCCATCCATGAATGCACATCAGTAGATATGTTAAAAATCATTACAAATTAAGAATAACTTCATGTAAATTTTCAAATTTTATGTAAAAAATGCAAAGTAGCTAAGAAAAGAATTTATTAGTATATTAGTTCATTAAATTAACCTAGACAAAAATGGAACAAACTTAACTATTGATAGTCATCCTTCGTTTAGACGTAGCGCATGATGTATAGCTAAAGAAAGAAGTTTGATAACCATCTAGAAAATAATAAGGTTAGTAGTAAATAAAGCTTCAAAACTTTAGCAAGTTAATGAAAGCTCAGCATCAAAGGTGCTATTTAAAGAGATGAGGAACTAAAGGCTTTAAATTTAAGAAGCACATTGCATGAAGAAAAGGCACCAAGAGGTATATAAAAATATAAGAATATATCTCACCCTATTTTTCTTAGACAAGGCAATTTCTATGAAAGTTCCATCTACCTAAATAAATTAAAATGATATATCAAATATGTGTCACACAAAATGGAAATATTGAAGGTTTTTGAGAGAGTGAAACCAAATAGTATGATTTAGTTTTGTAGTGTCACATGCACTTCATTGGAAGGTTTAAATGTGTGGTATTACTTTTGACCTTAACATTCTGTCAATTCATTTGTTTTTGATAACTAAATCCAACCCCATGCTTGGAGTTTTTAAGTGTCACTTTTTTATGTCCAAATTGTCCTTCTCTACCTATATGATATTAATGTCTAATGTGAAGGAATCTCATTTTCTCACAAAGTACTAGTGATATAGAAGGAAAAAATCAACATTAAACCTAATAGATTAAAATTGACACAAAAACAATCATTTCTTCCATGTGAGATCGGGAAATCCAAATTCTAAATTTCATTCAATCCTAAAGCAATTCAAATCACAGAGGAAAATTGATAAAAAAATGAAATAAAATATGAAAAAAGAAGAAAATCTAGAGTTTTCTTGCATGAATTATATACAAAAACAAGTATAGAACTAACCCTCTTCAATTTTGACCCATAGCACGATCCTGATCTCAAAAGAAATAGTTTAGGATTTCAACCAAATTCTTAGTTTCTAATATTGAATTGAAATCAATTTTGCTTCACACTAAAGGCAAAATTTCAATCCCAGCATAATTCAAATTCCAAAGTTTTGTTTGACAATGCAAAAGAGAGATTAACACTGATTATTTTCCCTTTCAATAGAGGAAATCTATCTCTCTCTAAGGAAGGACCAATGATAGCTTACTTTTTATTTTTATTTTTAGTTTCAATGATGGTAAAATGAGCTTGGTCATAAAAGAGACTTTTAGTGACAGGACTTACTTGTCACTCAAATTTAAATATTTTAATTGATATAAATTTTTTTTATAGTTATAGTGATAAGAAATGAAATTTATCACTAAAAATCACTATTTTTGTAACTATAAATTTCCCTTGTCACTAAGATTATGGTTTAGTGAAAATTGTAGTATATTGTTACCAAAAGATTGCTTTTAATGAAAAAAAATATCAGTTATCATTGAAGTTTTGTCAATGTATACTTGATTTATTGTAGTGTTATTAAGAGACTTGTTTATGACCAATAAGCTAGATGAGTTTTCTTAAATTTTTGTTAAAAAAAAAGTTAGGCTTATGCCCAAAAATTTTGAAATAGGTGTGATTAAATTAGTAGACATACATGTGTGATAACCAAAGATTGAATTATGGATGTAACGAAAGGTATAAAACCTTTTAAAGTACATCAAGTGCTACTTAATTACAAGTTGTCAGCATAGGTCTAATTTGTTTATGATAAGGTTTGACTTATTTTCACCCCTAGGTATAAAGTATATCATCTTAATATTTCAATTTTAACAATAGTTGAAGATTTTTTCCTTTTGTTTAAGTGCAATCTTAATTCTCATAAATATAAATTGTGTAATTTTAACTACCTTAATTTAAAATAACCCATTTTGTATCATTGAATATTTAATCAATATAATTTTAATCCTAATATATGATTTCTATCAATTTCTAAATCACACGAAACCATTTTGACCCAATATATACTTCCTTCATATGAATTGAAGTGAATTTTAAATAAATATAAATAAAAAATTTATCTTAATTTTGAAATTTTTGAACAAATTACATATAAATGTTGAAATGTTTTAAGAATTTATTATCTCTTAAATTTAAAAAAATGATTTTTTATAAAAATAATATAGTAAGTGCTTGAAAATCAAATACTGATGTATAGAAATTAAAAGTTGATAGAAATAAAATAGAAGAATTAAAATTATATGAAGTAAATATTTAAAATAATAAAAATAAATTACATTAAATTAGCCCCAAACTCTTATAATTAAAAAAAATGAAAATTTCAATTTTTTTCCCCTTTCACCTAATCATAGCATCCTCGCTGGTGCACAGTGCACACAGTACCGGTAACCCTTCGTACTCCCTAGAGTACTATAGTAACTTGTCTTTTTAGCAAGTCTTTCGCAGTTTGTGCAATGATCAACGGATGATAATTTGTCATCAGAGTCAGTCGCCTGCAGATTTTTCCATCCGATGGCACTCCAACCATGACTTCTATCGGTGCAGGAGTACTAAAACTCTTTCTTATTTTTATTAAAATCGGACAGATTTCGATGACTACACAAGAGTCAACCCAATTACACCTGGCAACTTTATTTCATTTTGTTTATATGAATTATACACTTTTATGGTCGTAAAATATGATAGTGTTAATTTTTTTTAATTGTAAATTTTTATTTAATATTATTTTTTATAATTAAAAAATTATTTCTCCAGATTTATATATATAAATATATCCATTTTTTAAAAATAAAAGCACTATTTATTTTTATTTATATTTGATTATGTTACATCTCTTTGTTTATATATAAAATTATATTCAACACTCTACTTGTACATGAAATGAAAGAAAATATTTTTCAATTCAATAGTGAGGAAGAACATAAGGGAAGAGGTTATATTTCTAAAGTTTAATAATTATAATATATTAAAAGAATAAAAAGTACTCCCTCATTTTGTATATATGGTTATGTAGCACTTTTTTTTTTATACATAAAGTGATATTGCAATATTTGTATATAAAATGAAGGTTTATATTGCAATATTTGTAAGGAAATATTTTTCAATTCCAGCCACGTCGAAACTTCAGATAACAGGTTGTGTATTTAAAGTTTATTTATTTAATATTAATTATAAGAAGTACGATAAAAATAATATCATTTATTTTATAAAAAAATTATTTTTTATTATTATAATATTATATAATTTTTTAATCACAAATATAAAAGGTAACATGAAACATATTTATCTATATACAAATAAACAAATTTTTTAATAAAAAATTACCTTCCAGCAAAATTGCATAGCATTTGTCTATTTTTGGGTTGGGTAATATAAATAACGTATTATGTGGAATATTATATGGAAGACGTATTTTTTTTTTTATATAAGAGTGAAAAAAATGAATTGTAAAAATTAAATCAATCATTAAAATAAAAAATAAAAAATAAAAAAATAAAATTATATAAATTTTTAAATAATAATTTTTAATTATATTTTAATTCTAATTATTAATATATAATACGGTAATTACAATTCACTCTTAACTCTCACGTCAAAATTTTCGTCCATTTCCATCCGTTCCCGGCTAATGTATACCTAAATTGGATGGTAATTGGTAAATATCCTCACAGCCGCCGTGTTTAAAAACAGCGGAGACATGCCAGTCGATATCATCACCAGTGTGTTAAGTGAGGACATCATCAAA
The DNA here is from genome assembly GCA_020226215.1 of Sindora glabra. NCBI lineage: Eukaryota > Viridiplantae > Streptophyta > Magnoliopsida > Fabales > Fabaceae > Sindora > Sindora glabra. The sequence goes on from CM035227.1 coordinate 78,942,636, forward strand.
GGGTTGCACTGCCTTTGCAAAGCCATGCCAAGACGCCCCATTTTGCCGCTTCTATTACGGTCTGTTGACGCCGGCATCTAAAATTGCGGGAACCGGTTCCCATGGATAACACCAAAAGTTTATTATCATGGAAAGGTAAAATACACAAAATCGCTTCTGTCAATTAATTTCTCTAAACTATCAAATCCTACAAATAATTCTCTTAAATTTTTTTAAAAGATAAAAAGATTAAAAAAATAAATAAAATAATTTAACAACAATTATATTATAATTTAACAATGTTATAAAACTACCACCATCAACGCATTTAGCCGTAGTTTTAAATTATCAAACTGTCAATAAATGATTTTTTTTTTTAAATTTAAAACTTATAACGTCTCATAGTAAATGAAATATGATAATAGAAATTTTAAATTTTTTCATATTTTGGAATAGTTCAAGAAAATTATTTGTAAAATTTAAAAATTTATGAAAATTATTTGACAAAAGTCCATGGGGTTACGTATATTTTTAGTGCTTCCCTTCTGCAGCTAATCGCTTCGATATCTCTGCATTGGCAGCCTGTGTCTGCAACACATAATCATCGCATACTTGAATGCAAGCATGAAACGCTTGCCTCCTTGCTGAAGTTCTGAATAAGATTGTCAAGCCCATGAGAGATCGTGCAATTCAATAATTGAGGAACTAATTTTAATTCGTGTCAGGTGAAAAACATTTTCAAATAGTCATTTTCAATGTGGAGGTAATAAAACTTCGGAAATATATAAGATTGTAAAAACATATGAAAGAACTAACCTCTGGATTCTTGATTGAAGGATATAGAAATTTGTAACTTTCACTCTTTCATTAAGATTAAAAAAATTATATTTTTAATTTAATAATAATAAAATAATAATAAATATTTAAATAATTTTGATAAAAATATTAATTTAAAATATCTAATTTAAATTAAATTTAATCATTCTCTTTTTTTTCAATAATAAATACACTCCTCAAGTTAAGAAATAAAAAGTTATTAGTAGTGTTAAATTAATCATATAGCCTTTTATTATTTATAAATTAGTAATATACTTTTTTTGATTTGAAAAAAATGAAGGTTGCTAATTTTTTTGTAGGTATGCGAGTTTAGTAATAATCATATATAAAATATAAAAAATTATTTGAAAATTATTAAATATTGTAATTTTATTCTAAATTTGAAGAATAGTGTGTGTGTGAGAGAGAGAAAGAGATAGAGGAAATCAATTGATACCAATGTAAGCCAAAAATATTTATAGCAAATATCCACCATTGATTCCAACTTCATCTATAACTATAAAGAAGGCAATTTAAGAGTAAAATTCCCTTTTAATAATGAGTGAGAATAAATGGAATATGTATTAAATATGCTTTGCCTTTTGATATTTTAAAAAATCAAGAGCCTCAAAATTGCTTCGCAAAGGATTCCTTAGATGCTAACGTGTTTATAACAGCTCTTTTAAGTCTATAACGGACAAAGGGTTTCCAACTTCTACTCAAAGGCTTAAACTTGATTTTAAACATAAATTCAAAGCCTTCATTGTTACATTGAAATGTTTTTCTCATCTTCTTGCTTTCCAATTATTAAAATCCCTTGAATAAACTAGATTCAAATTTTCTATTGTAGCTCTTCATTGTGTATTCAAACTTTAAAAGTTTATGAGCTTAGATTTCTTTTTTCAAATACTCATTTATTGTGTTTTAAAGTGAAGTATCCTTGAGATTTTCAAGAGTGTGGAATCTTTTGATGGAATGTTCTTTAAGAGAAGGGTCCTAAAAGGATTGACTTGTATTTAAGTGAGTATCGTAGAGGCTTCTTCAAGTGTGAGATTAAACTTAAAGAGATAGTGGTTTCTTGCAAAATTCAAGTCAAATAGGCTTGGTAATGGATGTATTTCCTTGGAGTGTTGGATTTTCAAGGCCAAACCACTATAATTCATTATGTTTGATCTACTCAATTAGCATCCCTTTATATTTGCTGCATAATACTCTATTTTGCTTGCTAAAGTAAATGAATCATTGTTTTTAATTATTTCAAATTTGATTAGTGCTTTGGATAAACATTTGTCTATTGTTTCCAAGTGAATGTTGATTGCAAAAATCATTGATTTGGATTTTAAAAAGTGGTAAAATTCTAAAATTCAATTCACCCCCTCTTAGGTGAAATCTTAGCTACAATTGGTATTTGATTTTGGATGTTATGACAAGATTTCAGGATGTCAAAAGGATCCTATGGATTTGAATAGTTCTAGTATTTTATCCAAATGTCCTCCATTGAATAAATCTTCAAGTTTCTATAGATAACATTATACATATTAGAAATAAAAGATGAAAAAGTTTATAGAGGCAACCGATGTTGATATGTGCAAACTAATTAAGAAAGGATATAATCCACCAATCAAGAAAGAAAATAATGTTGATATTTTAAAACTAAGAATTGATTAGATTGATAAAGATAAAAAGAAACATTAACTTCATTCCAAGGTTAGGTAGATTTTATCAAATTCCTTATGGCCTAGTGAGTATGAAAGAGTTTCTAATTGCTTGATAGTAACAAAAATGTCGAATGCTCTTGAAATTGCTCACATAGGAACCATAAAAGTTAAAGAAAGCAAAATACACATAATTGTTTATTATATGAACTATTTAGGATGAATGATGGTGAATTTATTAAAGACGTGATACATAAATTTACCACACTTGTTAACCAATTGAGTTTACTTGGTAGCAACCTTATGAATGGGGAGTTGGTCTACAAAGTGCTTAGATCATTGATAATTAAATGGCAATCAAAGATCATCACTATCAAAGATGCTATGAAAATTAGAATGTGAACATTGCAAGATCTTTTTAGCAATTTGGAAGAGCATGAATTAAAGCTCAAGAGATATGCTAAAAATAATGATAAGAAAAAAAAAAAGAAATCTCTTGCTTCAAAAGAGAAACCAATTGTTAATAAGGAAGATGTGGATGATAAAAGTCAAAAGGATATTCTTGACACTTTATTTGAAAATGACTTGACATTTCTCACTAAGTAATATTAAAGAACAATTAAAAGAATTGGTAAAAGAAGAAAAGTCCTTCATACTAGTAAGCCCGCAAACAAAGGAGGGAGGAGTAAGCAAGCCACTATAACTTACTATGAATGTAAAAAGTTAGGTGATATCAAATTTGATTACTCCATATATTTAAAGAAGTGAAAAGGAAGAGCAAAGGCTTTCACAAGAAAACTTATCTAGTAACATAGGATAACGATGATGATATGGATTCTTGTGAAAGAATTGATAAAGATAAAGAGACACTTCTTTGCTTGATAGCCATTGGAGACCATGATAAGGATAAGTTGTCCATCTCTAATTTTGATGATGAATTTAATTATGTGCTTATTGATCTTATTGTTGATATACTTAAGGAAAAAAAATAGTAAGCTTTCAAAGAAGGTTATTTCTTCTTTGCAAGAAAATATTGATTATTCCTAAAAAAGAAAATGATGAATTACTTTAAGAAATAAAAAAATTTAAGAAAATCTCATAAAAATGTGCCTCTTATGAAAGTCTGAAGCAAGAGCTTGATGATCTAACTAAAACTCTTGAGAAGTTCACAAAAGGAAAAGACACACTTAACACTCTACTTGGTCAAAGAACAAGCTTTAACAAAGAATGTTTTGGTTTGGCACTAAATATAAAAAATGTCTTTTACAAAAACTTATTTACTAAAGAGACCATGAAGAGGCAACCTAATATAATTAATTTCTATTGCAAAGAAAGAAGAAATGGAATTCATTCTTGTGTTTATAAGAAAAACACTTATATTGGAGTAAAGAAAATTTAGGTTCCAAAAAGGGCCTAAAGTTATTTAGGTACTAAAGATAAAAAATTTATATCTTTTTTATAGGTATGCATGAAATTCCAAAGTGACATGTATATAATTGGAAATAAGTCAAAATCCTCCTTAATACTCAAAGATGGAAGAAATGTCACTATTGGAGAAAATGTAAAAGGTAAAGTCATTGAAATAAGTAAAGTGGATGAGGATGGCAAATCTTGTATTAAGGATGTATTATTTGTGAAAAGGCTTAAATATAATTTGTATAACATTATTCAATATTATGCAAAAGAAATAAAGTTACTTTTGATTCCACTTATTGCATTGTTGAAAATCATAATAATAAGCAAGTTAAATTGGCTAGAAAAATATATAACAATATCTATATTATAGATATTGATAATGAGCTAAATTTATATTCTAAATGCTTAGTAAGTGTGAATGACGATTCTTGGCTTTGGCATAAGAGGCTTACTCATGCAAGCATTGATCTTAATGAAAAACTTTCAAGAAATGACTTAGTTGATGATTTGCCAAAGCTTAAGTATAACAAAGATAAAATTTATAATGTATGCTAGAAAGGAAAATAAGTAAAAGTATCTTTTAAACTTAAAAATGTTGTTCTTTATCTAGACCACTTCAATTAGTTCATATGGATTTGATTGGTCCATCAAGAATGAGAAGTCATGGAAGAAATTTCTATGTGCTTGTTATTATTGATGACTACTTTAGGTTTACATGGACATTACCCATTCATACTTTGTTTTTCTTAGGCAATTAATGATTCATCCACATGTTAAATCACTAAAGCTTAATTGCTATAAATTATAATTAATCATAACTAATTTATATATAAGAATTAATTGTAATTAATTGTTTAGGTATAGACTATAATAGATAATTAACTAGTTAATTGTAATTAGCAGATTATTTAAGCAGTCATTTATAATAAAAGCAGAAATATAAGATACAATTAAACTAAAAGTAAAATTAAACGAAAGGTCTCAAAATGAAACCAAATTAGAGTACTAATCCCATGAATCAATGTAGGTTTATCCTTTCATGTCTTCTCCTAAAGAAAAGAAAACAAAAGAAAAAGAAGAAGAAATGTTATCTAGTGTGTGGTGTGCTATGTTTGAAAGTATAAATTCTAATAAATATGGATATGCTAGGGTTCTCTATCTATTGGGCTAGTTAGAGTTAGCTTTTAAGGTTATAAGAATAAGGCCTTGAATAAATTGGAAGTTCATAACCTAATTTTCAAATCAAATTATTAACAATATTTATAGTAGTAAGTTTTTGTAATTTAGCTTCTAGCCTAAGTTTAACCATCAAAATGACATCATTTTACTAAACCCTAAACATAAAAGTTGTTAAGTTAGGTCTTATCTAACCTTAGGCGCTAGTTTCACTTTAATTGGAGTCCTGTAGCTCCATATATAGCCCAAAAATATGATAAGGTTAGTTAGGACAAAAACAAAGCATCATTTTTCATGATCAAATTTGACCCTCCAAACATCCAAATTAGGCCTTAATCAAAATAAGAATGTTTTAAAGCTTCCTCTTATATTTTTGATGGCATAAAAATCACTCAATTTGGATTTCCAAAATTCAAGTTATAGCTAAAAACATAAAATAGTATTAAAATTTAACATTAACTAAATAATTCATTAGCATTGAAATTTCATAACCCAATTATAAAATAAGACTAATTCTATTAAATTAAACACATATACCGCTATAAGAAGAATAAAATAAAAGGAAATAATATAGATAATATCTTGTACATCATTAGATATACTCACTAAGTAGCAATAAGCAATGAAAGTAAGTAAAGCATATGGTGAAAATATAATAATTCTTCATATAAAATAGAGAGAACAATTACTATCCCTTAAAAGTTATCATATTCTAGAGTTGTGCTATACAATAGGATTTGCTACCATATTTGGCTATACTTAAAAAGTTATTTGGTAACATTCTTGGTATGGAGCTTAAGCTTGAAATGATAAGAACATTAGTGTTAAACTTAGTCATAATACAAGAATAATGATATGTTAAAACAAAGAAAAGAATAGTATACTATAGCTAAACTAAGATTTCTTTTTATTGACATATTTAGCTAAAAATAACTCTCATATGTATATTATTTATAATTTTATCTTGTCTTGTATATTGCAAAGCCTGATGGAAAAAATAGGTTTTTATAGAAATATAATTGTAGAAGACTAATATATGATTATAATAACAATTGGTATCTTATCCCATACACAAAATAGGAGAATATAATGTATTCATAAAATTTAAATGTTTCAAAACTTACATTATTCCAAACAACCATCCTTTTACTATACTTTAATATATAATTAGGTAAAGTCCAAACATTTTAGTATTTGATTTCACTTTCAAACACCACTTTATGAAATATACATGTTGAATTTTCACTATTATACAAGCAAGATTACATCGGAGCATTATTTCCCTTTATTGAATTAAGCAAATAATTTTCTAGCTTTTAAGGTTGGATTAATTAAGATTTATAATATGGTAAATGTATCAATGAGGCATTTCATTAAATACTTCTTATGTAACTAAAATTTCTTATATCTAGAAAATATTTTAATCTTTATTTGATACCTATCATTTTGTATTTGAAATAGCAAACTTTATCAATTTTTTTATACGATATTTTCAAGTAGTAGATTCAAAAAATCATACTTGATGATTTTTTGCCACTCTAACTTATGTTGAATGGAATTCAATAAAATCCTTAATAATTTTAAGATAATGTTGTAATTACCATTGAAATCTAACAATATGGTGAAAGTTTGCCTAAATTGTAAGATGATTTTAATCTTCATGATAATTCTTTTTTTTTTTTGTAATCTCCACAAGTTTGATGGCTTTCCAAAAATTATGCTTGTACTAAAATCTCCTCCTTTAATAATTGCACTTGTCTGCAAATTCTTGAATTAATTCTTTTAAAACTTTGATTTATATGCCATTCTTTGATTTTGAAAAGAGAATTACTCCATTGAGGTTTCAATTTTTCACTTTTCCCTTTTGTGATGGAATCTTTCTATTTCTTTTGAAGGAAATCAAAGAAATCCATACCTTTGATAGATGATGGAGAAAAATAGAAAGTTAAGTTAAGCTTTTTCTAAATGAATGTAGAAGAATTCCTGATAATACTAAAAATGTGATACCTCATGACAAAAGGAAATTAATGTTCTAAATGGTTTAGTATTAAGCCATTCTCACCAAGGGATTAGGTTTAATTCCATCATAAGTGCATGATTCTATTATTTTTTGTTTTTCTTATGGATTTTTCAAGAAAATCCATGATAAACTTAATAAAATTGCTTATTTTCTCAAGAAAGTATAGGAATTTTTTTTTAATAATATTTTTCTAGAAAAGAAAATTATAGAAAAGGAACCAATAGTGCTAGTGAAAGATTTCTTATCTTTTCAATATACTTGCAAAATAGAAATAAAGGAGTGGAGTGAGGCTTTCAAGGGAAACTTCAACACTTAAATCAATAATGTGTAATAAGAAATAATAATTTGAGTAGTAAGGTGTAGTATTTATCTTATATAAGAGTCTTTTTTAGCATACTGATTGGAAGGTTCTTACAAGGTAGTTAAGCAATTATTTAAATAATTATCGTTATGACCCTTAAACCATTCGATTTTTATCAAATAATAATTTTAAAATATAATATTATAAAAATAATTATTAATGGATATATATTTAATTTTTATGGATGAACCTTGAGTCATTATTACTCATTTAAAGTTTTAGTGGATAGACATCGGTGCAACACTAAGGAAGTGGTGCACAAGTGCAATAAAAGATTAAAGATTAGGATTGCTCAATTTCTCATGTGTACAATGGGCACTTGATGGGCACTTGAAGGTAGAAAATTGCATTATGGCCCCAATAAAAATGATGAATTACATTACAACCATAAAATGATGTATGGGATTGCATTATGCTTGCAAAGATCCAAGCTGCATCTCCAATAAATCAAATCTAAAGTAGCAAAGCTACATTTAAGAGAAGAATAGAAGGACTTTACTCAAGCTTATTCTCATTTCATCAATTAGTGTAATAACCAAATCTCTCATCTTTGCAAAAACTCAAACTCCATGGATGAGCTCCAAAAGCTTCAAAAATCCTTTTATTTGGTTCTCTTTAATAAAGCCAAGGCAAGGTCTAGAATGCATGAGCTTAACTTTTCATTAGAAGATTATGGTCAAGATTTATAGATTGATGATACACATTTCAAGACATTACAATATAAAAGTAAGATTTTTCAAAATCTCAACAGGTACGCCATGGCTTTAGAGATTTTCATAATTGCTATACTTAATCTTCAAGCTAGTGATAACTTTGAAAGTCTCAACTTGTATGTGAAAAAAAATGCAAAATGCTTAAATTTTTGTCAAGAACAAGAAATTAGATCCATTTGATTAGATTGCAAATGGATTTTATGGAAAATCTCTTGAACTTGCTAAATTTATTAGTTCAATATAGATTTTGAAATCTAAAATTAGTGGATGAGGCTTGTTTACGACTAAAAATGTTTAAGCAAGGACAAACTGATTTCTAGGTGCCATACTGCAATTAACTATTCTTGTCCAAGAATGTAGATGTAACTTTTCATTACTTATTATAAGACTATACCTTAAACATTAATTTCTTGGTGCACCATAGTCTAATCCAAAGTTTTAGATAGGTCACAAGTAAATAAAATGGATTAACAAGTTATCTATTAATGATGACCAAATTCGAATTCATCTAGACAATATTTAAGTAAGATGACAATAGATCAAAGATAAAGTATCATTTACCCCATGTCCAATATCAAAAGCAAAATTAACTTGATTCTCATGTCCTATTTAGGCAACAAAGTTTCATAAATACTTATAGGGAATAATAAAGGATACAAAATTATGAAAATACAAAATGTGTAATTATGTATTAAAAGTTTGCACTTAATCACTTAGTATTTTCAAGTACAAGTTAATAAATTTCTAAATTCACATATAATGATCAATTATTTTAAATTAAATTAAGATATTCCTCCATAAACATGATAATTGATTTATAGAAAATAAAAAAAACCATATGTATAAAATTTAAAAATATTTAACTGCTCTTATTAAAAAGTACTATATTATATAAAAAATACTTTTTTAAATCTCAAGGTAAAGGAAGGTAAAAAAAAAAAAACATTAGGGAGTTATTTAATTAGTTCATACTAGAAGTAAGTTTTTGTAAAAAGTTAAACTTCCTATAAAGTAAATTTCCTTATGAATTTTTAGGAAGTACTTAAAGTTATTTAGTTAATACTAAAAAATTGACATCTCCCAAGAATTAATACTATATGTTTTATTTAGTTTAACTTCAAACTTTCTAGGAAGTATCATCAAAATGACTTCAAACTTTCTAGGAAGTATCATCAAAATGACTAGTATGCCTTTTAGAAATACAATAAAAAATTAGAAATATCAATGAATTTCATTTGTTTTCAATTCTCTTTTTTTAAACCATGTTTCTAATCTCTATTTCTATCATAATTTTTCTAAATTTGTAATTTCCTATTTTACTATAGAAAACTAAAATGAGCTTATATAAAATGATTGGCATAACTTTTACATACACACACACACACACACACACATATATAGTCAAATTCTTAGTGAGACTAAATGAGTAATGTGATTATTAGTTAAATTAGGTGGAGATGAATTTGTATTTATATTCATAAATATTATAGGAAGTTTTTCTAATTAAGGGGATGTAAGAAAGTAACTTCCTATACTATGTAAGGAATAAACTTCCTAAAAAGTTTTGTATCATCACTTCTTACTATTAGTAACTCATCAAATAATTCATATATTTCTTATTTTCTATAAAGTTGCACTTTCAATAAGAATTTTTTCTAGTCAAACACTTATGTTTCATCATCAAAATTTACATCTTGATAAACTTCTTTCCCTATCCATATTACCATAGAGTAAAAACTCTCTTTATCTCCATTCTCCACAAGGTAATCTCGATGAGAATGCTCAAGTTTAGGACATATTGACATTCCTATTTACCACCTTTACCTTAAGCCTATGTTAACATAAAATAATGCATAACTAAACTAATTATATTTAGGAAAACATTGAAACCTTTCCACTTTATCTATTTCAATAAACAATATTTTTTAGAAAATATAGTTATAAAATATCAAGTAGAGGAAAAATATTTTATTTTTTTAATATTAATATAGAGAATTTGATGAATTTTAAGTATCACTTTTTCAATCAAAAATATAAATGACACATTACTTTCTTATTAATATATATGCAAATAACATTTTCCTCCAAAAATTACTTTTCAATGAAATAAATGGAGCCTTAAAATCACTTGCTAAAGACCTTGAGGTATTGCTTAAGAGACTTAAATATAGTTACTAGAATCATTCCCCTATAGTCCCCTCATTAATATTGAGGACAACATGATAAGATCCATAGTTAGGATAACAAGATGTTTTTATTCTCTCTATGATTCTAATTAAAACTTACTAGAAGAATATAGAGACATAAAATGAGACATTAGGTGCAAGCATTTATAAACTCTCAAGTTAGTATACACATATAGTAATTAAAGACCTAATAAAATAACTAGGTAATTCTACTGGAAGTTTCACCTTTAGAAGGTTAAGTATTTTTATCATTTGATTATCTTTTGATGTACTAAAATTAATATATTCTATTTTAATTCATTTGCTTTGAGATTTGAAAAAGGATAATTTAACGATATAAACACTAATTTATTTGGAGGATGAATTCCTCATAAAATTACTATAAAAAAATTTGAATTAGATTTTGAGACATATAATAATTAAAGGCTTAATAAATACAAAGATCTAATAAGTCTTTGATTAGCTAACAAATCTTATTTGCTATAAATAATAGTTTACATGATAGTTGTAATAGTTAGGAATAGGAGGATAAAAACTAATAGTTGTTAGGTACAAACATAGTTTTAGATTGCAGTGGTAGCAATTTTGTATAATACAAGTAAAATTATGGATAAATATGAAAAAAAATAAGATTATCATAGTGTAAAATTATAAAAAATTATAATTATGATATATTCAATAATAGTAGTATTATGTGCAATATTGCAAGTGTAAATGTTTACAACCATAAGCATAAAATTTCGAAAAAGAAATCAATCAATCTATTTATCTCCCCTCATCCAAATGACTATTTTCTTGAAAATTAATTTGGAACTTCTCCTTGTTTAGTTAGTCAAGTTCTTGTAAGATTAGAAAAGAAATACAAAGTTCATATAAGCTGTAAACTTTGGCTAAATCCTTTTCACATATAATGGTAAAACTCATGGAAAATCTTGTATTTGTCTTCTTTGAACATAATAAAATAATAAAAAAGGTAAGTAGATAATTCTTTTAAGGGCAAGATTTCAATATCTAAATTAAAATTACAATATATTTGTGCAAGATATGACAATACTAGAAAAAAGCAAAATAAAGTAAGACTTTTTAGTGGTTAATAATAGAAAGTCAAACTCTTATGCTAATTATAATGTCTAGCTAGAAATAGAAACATGCTAATTTGTGTAATATATTTATGTATATAATTAATTATTGTTAAGTAGACCATTTATTAGAAATAATAATTATCAATAGAAAATTATTAATTAAATTTAATGCTAACACTTTTAATTAATATTTATTTTTATTTTTATTTTAATTATTATTAATTTGTTAATAAATAAAATATCACAAAAGGCCATTTCTTATGGATTGTTTAAAAAAAAGATAAACTTATTAATTTTTTTTAAACTACCAAAGTTCATTGAAGGATAATGACAATAACAATGCATTGATGGAATTAATTAAAAATTCTAACATCTCTTGGATTATAATTGTATAGCACACCATAATTTAATAACAAGATAATTTATTAAATTGGGTAGATGAGGATAATAAATACCTTAATTCATTCTCTTAAGAATCCTAATTCAACATCTTTTGATTATCTTGAATTTATCTGTAAAAACATAGACGAGAGAGGATTGGAAATAAGTCACACTCCTTCTACCATAGCCCACTTTTGCTTTCTACACTCTGATAGGGTAAAAATGCAACAACATAGGTTATTAAAGGTAGGGGATCTCTTTTAATTAACTAGGTTGGGTCATATATGTTACTCATTTCAAGATCCATGCCTAGCTCACCCATATTGGGCCTAAATAGCAAACATAATCCAATACATTATAGTTACCATAAATTGGGTATAAATAATATTAACATTAAATGATTATTTATAACTTAATGTGAAGTCCATATATCAAAATTCTAATAACCACCCACTTTGGCCCATATCAATTTATAAATAATGACTGGATTTTAAAATTAATGTTAATATTTAATAGTATAATTTTACTATAGGTGCAACTGAGATCATAAGCATCTAATAATATTGAATATTATATTTGAAGGGATATTAATATTAAATATATTGAATACCTATGCCTTACCAACTAAACAATTAATATTTATCAAGGATGTAAACATAATGTGTATAATAGGTTTTACATAACTTTAATGTAACTAAATGAAAATCTGCACATAATGGTCTTAGCATCCACTCAAAATATCCAATAAGAATCAATGTTCTCAGCACAATATGAGAAAGAGTTTAAAAGTCTCTAATCATATACCATAATCCAAAATGTGCACAAAATATATGGTGATAATATGAATATTTTATTACAAGTATTTCATTCAAACATATTTTAAGATAACAATGAACCTATATCATTAAACTCTCACTAACCCAAAATATCCAAAAAAAAACTTAGGTAATTATTCATTATTCACATTATCATACTTTATATTAACTCTTAAGTCTTTGATTAGTGGATCTATGAGTATATAATTTATGGAAAACATGTAATATACTCCTATGCCTTCTTTTTTTTCATAAACTAGTGCTCCAAATTGAAATCCTTTACATGGGCAAATTTATTATTACTTAGATAGAAAACCATGGTAGCAATATTGTCATGACATAAAATGGTTAAGATAAAAAAACCCTTAACATATTAGCTTGTTAAGCACATTCATACTACCCCTATAATGGAAGTTATTGGAAATGATTGCTTAGTATTTTCCACGACGTAACTCCTTTTAACATATATCTAAACACAAATACATGATCATTTAGATAACTAACTAAACAAGTCTAAATAGCCTATAACTAACTAATAGTTTAGTATATAATCATTTGTACCACCTAGGTTCCTTACTAACAGTAGTCTAGTACCACTAACCTAAACACACAATAAGTCACCTATGATTGATGTATATGGGACATGCCCTATCATATAGAAAAAAATATTTTGGCCTAATTAAACTTTATCCTTTTGCATTAATAAATATAAGAGCACATTGATGTGTTAGACCTTTTTTGATACCATAAATGAGACAAGCTAAATACCTTTGGGACTTATGATTAAGATCTCAACATCTATTTATTTATACAAAGAGGTACTTCCATGCCTTTTAACTTTAATTTAATTGATTTGTCTCCATTAATACTTTCATATTGTCACTAATTAGTAAAACATCATTGTGTAATACCAAAATTACTAAGATACTTATACTTATCATCACACATTGGTCTACATTACTCTCATTGAGTTCAAGAGAAATTACAATCTCATTAGAATTAAAATATAATCATATAAACATATATCCTTATTTTCCCCTCTTGAAAACTATCTCACCATTTTACATTATTTTCATCAAATCATAATCTAGGATGCCAATTCTATTCTCTAATGAACATAACTCCCCCTAAAATGAGCTACTTTATATCATAATGATTTGAAGCAAGTTTGAAGATGTTAGGAGAGAGAAAGTTCCCTAGAGTTTATACTTTCCTTCTAAATTTAGTCTTTAACTACTAATCAACTTAGTCTCGAACCCATAAATTCATTTGAGCATCCCCTTTTAAACATGAAATTTATTTCTACTAGCTTATTGTTAATGAGCAATTCAACTTATTCCTAAATTCAATGGCTATAATCCATTTTGTTAGGTTAAGAAAACTTTATGAGATATTTTTAAAAGAACTTTGGTAACTATTTTACTTTACTAAATTTCATTGGACTAATCCATAAGATGATAAAAATGGATTAGCCTATAGTGGAGTTATCATACTCTATCTTTAACTCCCATTTTTACAGCATTTGATAGCTCTCATTTTCTAAAAACATATTTTAAATAGACCGATTCAACTAAAATCTAGAGATGGTTTTAGGGTTAGTTTCAATTTTTTTTTCTAAACACTAACATAACCCATCAAAATAAGTACTCAAAATAAATACATCAAAATTGAATTTTATTTATCAAAACATGACCGATGCGTGTTATAACACATTACAATTAGATATTACTAGTTTACTAAAAAATTTTGCAATAAAAAGTGACAAACTTGGTCGAACACTTTCTCAATTATTTATTAACAATGATTACATGATTTTTGAGCTTTTTATGTATTAACAATAAAAAGAAGAAATGCAAATAGAAGTGAAATGGGAATTTAAACAAAATACACATAGAATGCAGATATAATTTAGACAAAATGCAAAACAAAATGAACATAGAACTAGATTGGGGGTTTTAATTTGAAATTAAAATAAATTGACTAAACAAAATAAAATATAGAAGTAAAATAGTAAGAAATTCAATATAGCACAATAGCTAATTCAAGAATTTGAAAGTTCTTAGTATGGTTTAATCATATATTACAAAATATTTAAGCATTCTGATTGATTTTTCAAACTTGAATGATCTAAAACCCTTGTAATAATTCATAAATCCTATTCTAGATAATCATCTAAGATTTGATCAATTAAGATTAGTAACAATAAGCAACTACTATAATTTGTAAAGTTAGATCAGAATTAATTTGAAAATAAAATTCAATTAAATTAAAGGATTAAACAAGAAACTTTTGATTTAATCTCTCAATTCTGTATCTCCATATGAAAAATCATGATAACCAGCTATAATTCAAACAAAAATAGATAAACAATGGAAATGACAATGTTAAATACAAATTATACCAAAAAAGCATTTAAATCATGTAATTCCAAACAATCAGTATAAAGAATTAGGAAAAAAGGAAAATTAATTAAAAAAAGTTAACATTAGAAATTAGGATCTTTATAATTAAGATAGAGATGAGCCTTAAAATCATTGAATTAACTAAAAATTTAGCTTTTCATGGCTAAAAAATAAGAAACTTGAAAAAAAGAGAAAAGTTATCTTTGTTGAATTATGTAGGATTAAAAGTTCAAAAGTCTCTGGAGGTACAAAATCTTATATCTGACTTACTGACCTCTAAAAACTAAATGGAATTGAATCATATGCCTTCTTAATGAGAAAAATATTTACTATTTTATTTTTTATTATTTTATATCTCTTAAGTGTTATATTTACTTAATTTCACTGATTAGGCCTTGTTTTATAATTTTGGATTGATTTTACAATATTGTGAATTTATTTGATAAATATTGAATTTTAACACTATTTCTATTTTTTAATCATATCTTGAGCTTTAAATGTTAGATTAAGAAAAATTTTATATTGTTAGAAAGTATAAAGAGAGAACTACAACTTTTATGTTTTAGCCCAAGCTTATTTCATATATTTTGGAGGTCATACATGATGAAGAAATTGAGGTCATATTTTTGTCCTAACTAAACCTGCCTCTA
This sequence comes from Sindora glabra, assembly GCA_020226215.1. Taxonomy (NCBI): domain Eukaryota; kingdom Viridiplantae; phylum Streptophyta; class Magnoliopsida; order Fabales; family Fabaceae; genus Sindora; species Sindora glabra. The sequence goes on from CM035227.1 coordinate 78,958,288, forward strand.
TATTTGGGCCATATCTAGAGTTATAGAGGTCCAATTAACCTAAAAATAGCACCTAAATTCTCAAAAGACACAAGCCTACAATTTTAATATATATGAATTATCCAAATTACACTAATTTCATAACCAAAAAATGGTTGGAAGTTAGACCTATGAGAATTTATTGATACGACTATTGGATTTACTTGACTTGTAAAAAATAGGTCTGAGCTTCTAAAAATTAGGAAAGCCTTGTTATTATCATCCTAAGAATCATATAATCCAAGCCTAATAGGTTTTTAGCTTAATTAGGTCAAATAAATAAGGGAGAGACTCATTAGACTTCAGATTTTACACATTATTAAGAATTTAGCAATCACTGGTTTTCTCTTTTTTCTTGTTTTCTTGTTTTCAAGCCATGAAAGGCTAAAGACTCTTAGTTAATTCAAGAATTGTGAAGCTCTTCTTTTCATGGATTATGAGATCTTGATTGGTAGTATTAATTTCCTCTTATTGATTTTTCTCTTTCTCTAATTATTTATGCTAAATTATTGAAATTGCTTATGTTAGGTGCTGATTTGGTATAATTGGTACTTAATCTCATGATTTATGTTCTTTAGCTATTTTAATGTGAAATTATGATTGGCTAATCATGGTTTTACATGTTGGGATAAAGGGTTAAGGGATTGCTTCAGTGGTATCTGATTTAATTTCCTAAATTAACTGAATTCTATCTTTAAGTCAATTTTAATCTAGTTTAGCGATTATAGCAATTACTTAATTCAACTAATCTTAATTAAACAAACTCTAGATGATAATTTAGTGCAGGATTCATGGATTATTGTAAAGATTTCAAGTAATCCAAAGTTAAAAAATCAATTGAAAGAATTAAATATTTTGTGATTGAGATTAATCGACATTAAAAGCTATTATATCCTTGAATTGATTGTTTTAATCCATTAGATTACCTTCTATTTACTTTTTGCTTATTGCCTTTGATTTTAGTTATTGACATTGTTTTAATTTTGTATAAACACCTTAATTCTAGAATTTGTGTTTTGCATTTTGTTATCGCATAATTATATATACAGTATACAACATATTACATAGTGCATTCTGCTTCTGTTATAGCATTCTATTATATTGCATTTGCATTAACTTCTTTCATTTTTATTGCATCAATATGTTAACAATTGTGTAGGTATGATTAGGAATTCATTTAGAAATCATAATCCTAAGGAATCACTAAGGGTATAACTTGGTTGTGCCACTTTTCTACATTATTTCTTCAACAGATTATTTTTAACTAATTTTGATATATTGCGACATGCTTATCACTCCTAAGATTACAGAGAATAAGGATTGCTAATTGTAGAAGCCTAGAACCTATTTTACAAGATAATTTACTATAAAAGTTACAATAATAAAATTTTATAAGTTTAACTTCTACCTAATATAAGACTACTAAGACTACATAATTTCATTAAGATTAAAATGCAGAAGTTGTAGGATTGGATTTTAGGAAACTTTAGGCACTAGCTTTACCTTGATTGGACCTTTGGAGTTATAGATATGACCTAAAAACTAAAACAAGCTTAACTAAAACAAAAATAAGGCTTCAACTTCTTGGTTAAGTTAGACCTTCCAAATGTTCAAGCTAGGCTTTGATTAAAATATAAAAGTTGTAGAGGTTTCTTTAAGCTTTGTAATGATATAAAGATTAACTAAATTTGATATCTAAAACTCAAGATATAGTTAAGAACCTAAAATAGTGTAAAAATCTAGCCTTAACTAAATAATTTTAAATCATTGTAAAACTAACCCCAAATCAAATATATGTAATATACTAAGAGGCATAAGGAAGAAATAACATAGATAATATCTTACACATCAATGACAATTAGAAAGCAAATTCTTCAAGTGAAAACATAGTGTTTTTGATACATTACAAATTACAAAAGAAAATAATTATCTCTAGTTTTAACATATTTTCTCATGTATTATCTTTGCTTAGTTAATAATGAATATCTTCCTCGAAACTATCTATTAATGCTTTTAAGTATTATATAAGACCTTTAGAACACCTTAACTCAGAGAAAACAACTTTAGTGTATGCAAAGTTAAAATACTATTTCGTATATTACCTTTTATGCTTATTTAACTTATAATAATTGATAAATTCCACGATATGCTCTTACTCTCTATCAACCTCATTATGGTTCGTTATCTCAATTAATGGGAGATTATGAATTTTTCTATTTTATTTAATTTCATAAATTTTTCACAACAAAAAGAAAAAATTCAAAGCTTTCATTGGCTTAGGAATACTTCATTTGATAATCAAGTACATAGGGCCAAAATTCAAGCTTGGTCTGACTTATTCAAAAAGTATAATTTGACTTGTTAACTAATTTAAAAGCATACTTGTATAAATAAACTTTTGAATTTGTCAATAAGCTAAAAGCCCTTTTTAAGATCTAAAATTGTCAACTGGCTTAATTAGACCTATATATAACTATATGTATTAAAATATTTATATAATATATATGTATAATTTTTTTATATTTATTATATTATATTATTTATAAATATATTGATAATTAAATAAGCTGGCCTATCTTACAAGTTAAGCCTAAAAAAGATAGATTAAACCTATATATCTAAATAAACCTATATATTAGTCTTAACCTAGCTTGTTTCTATGAGTAGAACTAGGATAGGTTCAGTTAAGCCATAAATAAGTTAGGTTATAGGTCCCTCATAAGCTACTTCACCTATTTGCACCCTTAGAGCTAGTATTATAGGAATCTTATGGAAAAATTTTAGCCTCAAAATAAGCTTTAACTTAAAAAATTTTGATTCTAGAAAAATATGGATAAATGCCTATAGTTACATGCCTGATGAATGGGCATGACAATATGTCCACATGTCCACAACCATTGTTAGCTCTCGAGAGGCTAGCATATAATGCTCATGCACTAGCAGCACAAGTAGGTGTCATGCATGGTTGCCTTGCAGTTATCTTTTTTGCTTGATGGGTTATAATTGGGGTCAGAATGACCCAATTGCAATCCATAAATGATCCACATTATTTTTGGCTAATTTTCTTATAATTTTCACTCCAAATCATTTTAAGACTGATTTTCTCCATAACCCATTGAAAAAATAAATCAAGATGTATAAATTTTGAGTTTAAATTTTCTTAAAATTTTAAAATTTAGCTTAACTATCCTAAGGATATCCACACGTTTTTAACCTAAAAATAGTTGCATTTTTCCATAAATCATGCTTCATAGCTGAATGAATCATTATATGATTTAAAAGTATGTTAAAATTTTAATTTCCCCCATATTTGTGTTTTGTTTTAGGAATATCTACTAGGCTTTTGTTTTTAAATAGTATGCTTCATCCAAAGATCATTTTTTTTTTCAAAACCATGCAATCCTTATCAAACCTAGAACACATTCAAGATCAAAGTAAAAAAATTCCCCAAATTGCTTACAAAGGCTTTAGGGAAGAGAAAAAACTTTTGAAAAAACTCTAATTTTTTAGAAAAGAATAATCAATAAATGAATAGTTACATTCTTTTGAAGTATAAATACTAGGCATAAAAGAAAACATGTTTCTACAACACACAATGACATTCATACTAATGCATATATTAGACAAACATGAAGGCTACCAAAAACCAATATTACACTACACTTCAACATAATTTGCAAGTCTAGAATCATTTAAAATGTTCTCTGAGACATAGTCCCTTCACTATCCACATATATTAAATTCAACATAACATGGAAACATAAAATCATTTCTTGTAAATTTTGATATGCAAAGACCATTTCTTTCAAAAGAAATGCATGGTAATGAATAAAAATATAGTGTAGTCTAGTCATTGATTCAACAAATCAAATATGGTCTACTTTTTGTAAACAAAAACAATGCATTTTATCGATAAAGCAATGCATTTTCTAAATAATGCATTGTGTTGAATTTTTTACTCAATAACTAATGCATTTTCTAAACCAAGTATTATATATTACAAAAATATATATAAAGTTTTTAATAGCTATAGAAACCTCCAAATGAGTTTGAAATGAAAGTGCAGAAGCCTTATCATATTATGGAACTATACTTAAAAGTAGATAATGAATTTGCAAACAATAAATATATCCATAACTCTAAAAGGATAGATTTTATATGAAAATGCAATGCTAGATACTTCTTTTCTATCAATAAAAATCTATTTTAGTGATTATCAACTAAGTCAAAGGACTCACATAACAATTCTACATTATGGATTTATACATAAAATTGATCCAATAAATTGAATATGATACATAATTAACCAAGCTTTGACACTAATTGATGGAATTAATTAGAAATTCTAATATCTCTTAAGTCATAATTGTGTCGCACACCATAATTTAGTAATAGGATAATTTAATAAATTAGGAAAATAAGGGTTATAGATACCTTTATTCCTTTTTTAGAGAATCTCAATTCAATACCTTTTGACTATATTGAATGTATATGCAAAAGTACAAACAAGAGAGAATTGGAGATAGAAGTCACATTCCCTCTATCGTAGCCTACTTTTGCCCTCACTTTAATAGGGCAAAAATGCAACAACCTAGGTTAGTCAAGCTAAGGGATCCCTTTTAATTAACTGGGTTAGGTCATAGATCCCACCAATTATTGAATCCATGCCTATCTCACCATATTGGGCCTAAACACTAAACATAACTTAATACATTATAGTCACCATAAATTGGGTGTAAATAATATTAACATTAAATGATTATTTAAAAATTAATGCGAGGCCTACATATAAAATTTCTAACACTTTAACCTTATAATTGCATATTTTAGAATTAGCAATGTTTGTAATAAGTGACAAATTATTTTGTGATAAGTTATAATTTTTTTATATAAATGAAAATTTATAATTAGTTAATATAAAATCATTCATTTAATTTAAATTGTATAATATTTTAAATTAATATTTGTTATGATAGATATTTTAATATTTTTATTATGATATTTAACATATTACTTTCACAAATTTTACAATTGTTGAAAGGATTATCTCTTTAGCTATTGACCATTGACATCTTAGACATGTAGGTCTAACATTTATTTAAGAAATATAGGATCATAACTTAATGAATATTTATTATCTTCAAAGCTATATTGATTAACCCAAATTATAATCATTAATTATATGAAGTGCTTTATATAAGTTTTTAAATTAATTATTATATCAATTTCATACTTATTTAAACTTTAACTTATTAAAGTTAAAGAGATATTTATACAAATTAACAATTGAGGGCTTATATTACAATCATAATTCAAATTTTTTTAATTACAATTGTAGGCCAAGGCAACCTATACCTAAGTGAATTAGGTATTTTGATAATTTTCATAATTTTTTAAATCCTTTTTGAAAGCTTCTGATTTTGAAAAGTCATTAGCATAATTTTAATTCACACAAATCCAAAAGAGCTTTATGAAGATGTTTGTACTCAAGATATAATTATTCAGAAAAGTAGTGCAAATCCCAAATAATTTAATGAAGAGGTTTGCACACAAAATATAATAATTCAATACACTTATGCAAAACATCTCATTCAACAATGCATTGATTAAGAGACAAAAAGTGCATGCATAAATAGATTTCTCTTTCAACCATTCAATTATCTAAGCATGAAGATAAATAGTGAAGCATAATATATCTAATAAAGTTAATCAATAGAAAAAGCATAAAATTAAATATAATAAGAGAAAGGATAGAGAAACCAAAAATAATAATTTATAGTAGTTCCTTTTTAGATATCCTTTTCAAGCTTTCCAAGCTTGTTTTTATGTCAACTATTCCTTCGAGTTTCATCAAGCATTTGAAGAAGTCTTACAATTTCTCTTTCTTAATACAATTAACTCTCTTTGAGATTCATCACTTAAAACTATTAATTTTTAATAAATATCTTACTATTGGTTTCCTTAGGATTTCTTAGCCAAAATACAATGGAAATTAATACAAGATAAAATCAACTCTAATATACTCTTTTATAAAGCAAATGAAACAAATGAAGCACTTAGAACAAAATAAATTCATAGTGAAAAGCTCAAATATGATTTATATAAAAGAAAGAGTATAATGATATTAAAAAAAATAAAGTTCGGGCTTTCTGTGTGTTATATTTCATGATTCTTAGCTTATATAAAAAGGCTACAAGGTATTATAACTATAAAAAACACTCGAAATGAAAACTGATTATTTATAGCCATCGTTTGCGCACCAAAATAAAATGAATCATTTCTAGAATTGATTTAGATGAAATTTAACTTCTATCTAATACTAGTCACATTTAGGATCAATTCCTAAAAGTAAGATTGTAAACTTAACTTTTAAAGATCATAACTTTTCATTTAAGTCTATTTTAAGCAAATAACTTATTGTTGAAAAGGTATTTGAATCTACTTTCAAACATGCTCATTTCTTATGTAGATTTTGAGATATAACTAAAACAATAAGAAAAGATCAGAAAGACTACATTGTAAAAAAATTTAATCTTAAGACTTAAATGGTAAAATTCATAACTCTTTCATCACTTTATCATTTTAAGCAAATTACTTATCCATGGAAAGATCTTTTAGTTTTTTCATATGAAAAGAGTTCATAATTAAAGCATTTAAATCTTGTAAGATATACCATATTTATTTTTTAAGTGTCCCATTAGTTATCTTACAAAAATATGATTATGGACTATCTTTTTAAAATATTTTGATTAAGCTAAGATTTTAAACATATATTTGAACTTTGCATCATAAAAATTCAATTTCATAAGAAATTTTAAGCCTAGAAAGAAAAGTTATTCCAATTAAAGTTCTTAGACTTTGTTTATGTTTCTAAACTTCTAAAACTTTAATCTTTCAATTCAATACTTAGAACACATTATTTTTTGAATTTCTTCTTAAGTTGAGCATAGTAAGATTTTCCATTGATTGGCTTCATTGTTAACTCTTCTTCTTCTTGGACTATATCATATATAATATAAATGATAAATGCACAATTGTACTTAAATTTTATATGTTTCATCACTGATTTACTTAGTATCTTGTGCAAAATTGATTGAAAAGGATACTTAGATGCTCGATATTTTATTTTCAGGTTTTGGAGTGACACATTTGAGCATTAGAAAAGGATCCGGAGTCAAAACCGTTGCGAATTGTGGAAAATCGAAGCAAAGTTGCTAACCTGGCAAAGAACACGGGGTATGGGAACCTTGTGTGGAAAGCCGTGTATCTTTCTGGAATGCTTCGAAGCTTCACTGAGCTGCTCGCAGAAGAACACGGGGTACAACATGGGCTGTGTCATACCCTGTGTATCATTCTGACCAACCTTCACAAAAGAACACGGGGTACAACATGGGCCATGTCATACCCCGTGTATCATGCTGACCAATCTTCGCAGAAGAATATGGGGTACAACATGGGCCATGTCATACCCCGTGTACATTACCAGTATAAGTTTTGTGCGAAAATTAAAAAGAGGAGGAGGAGGAGAAACCAAAAATTAAAAAGAGGAGCTGCTAGGAGAAACCTTAGGAGAGACTCATACTCACCAAGGGCAACTTCTAATGTGGATTCAAGCAAAGGATTGAAAATTCAAGTAAGGAATTTGTAGAGCTTCATGATTTGTTTGAATTCCCTCTCTGTTTTCTAGTTTTCTTCTAGTTTTGTAATGTCTTCACACTAAACCCTTGTGCTCAGCTGAGGTGAACTTATTCATGGATTTATGGAATTGATTCTTATATAATCTAGCTTGATTTACTGTTAATTTATGATTTGATTATGCTGTTTTGTAATTCAACAGTTCAATACTTCTGGAATATTGAATTTATGTGATAGATTAGTTAATTCTAGGTTGGAATGACCAATTAATTAATCAGACCTTGCATGATCATTGAGAATATCAATTAGACTTAGGAATTAAGCTAATTAGATTCTTTTGCACAGGATGAAATGTCTAAGAATGGATTCTAAAGCAATGTTAATGCAACCTAGATGAGTGATTACTAGAGAAATTCTGGGCACTTAATCTTTTGGTTAGTAGCTAGTAGCCTTGCAATGAGGTATAGCTTACTTTTGGTAATCTAGTAATCTAAATTAACAGTAAACCAAGTTAGAGGATTATCTTCATTCCATAATGAAATGTACAAGGGAACCTTAAGCTGAGTACGTTTTCATTTCATTGAATTAAACCTTTTTTGATAACTAAGCTCTATTTTACCTTTTATCCTTAATTCCCAATATCAATCGATACGCCTAGATAATTTTTCTTGAAATTCAGTTAGTATTCAACGTTCAATCCTTGTGGAGACGATATCTTTTATACTATAACTCGACTTAACCCGTACACTTGCTGGATCACGGTCAATAAATAAACTATGTCACACTCTTACTATTTTAAGATTTTATAATAACTAATTTTATTAGCAATTATATGAATATACTAATAATTACAATAGCTTTGTATAGGTTTATGATAATATATAAATTAAGATAAATAGAATTTTATACTAAAGATAAGTAAGATATAATTAAATATAAGGTTGTGTGAAATTAGATTTAAAAAGAGGTGTGTGGAGGAGATGTAGGGTTTGGTTTCCTAGTGTGACCCCTATCAACATCTACAATTACAAAATTGCATTTTTAGATATAAAAGGCTAAGTGGCCTAAATTATCCTCATTTCTTTCTTTGCCACCTACTCCTTTCTTCCTCCTTTTTCCCACTTTCTTGCATCTACAAATCCTTTTCCAAATTAGTAAGGATCAAGCTTCTAGATTTGAGACATCATTTGAAATTCTAAAAAATAATAAAGTAAGTCTCCTATTTTTAAACTCAAGATGATAGTTTTTCTCAATTTTGTACTTGGAAATTAGAGATTTAGGGAATTTAGGTTAAAACTTATTCCTATATGGTTATTGTTAGGAAATCAGTTGTTGCTTCACAATCCTTCATCTCCTTCATACCTAATAAGCAAGCAAATAACTTATTTAGGACCATGAATTTATATAATGCAATGTTAAGGTTAATTTTTATGTTAGTTAAGATAAATTGTTGATTTAAAGTTGTAATTTATTAATAGATTGTTTTTTTTTATGAAATGTGAATAGTTAAAGGTGAGTTATTGCTAAATTAGAAACTATTGTAAGTGATGGAATGAAATATGGTAATTTAGTTGGAAAAATCTAGAAAATTTCATAAGTTTTGGATATTCCTAGCAAAATAATTGAGTATAGTACTTAATTATAGCACTAAGAAGCACCGTATTTAAGTACTATACTTAAATATCCAAATGGGGTGTCATTTTTGCCACATATATTCAAGTATAGTATGCGAATATCACTTAGGTGAAATCTTAATGGCCTTATTTGAGTACCATACTCGAATACTTAATTTTCATGGACTCTTAAATTGCATATATTCAAGAATAGTGCTCAAATATAGACTTTGATTTTAAGACCTTACATTTGAGTACCATACTAGAACACTCCAAGCTTATAAATTTAAATTGTAGGCATATTTAAGTAAGTCCTTCTGATCTCAAGATAATGAAAAGTTGTAAATATCTTATTGAATAAGTTGCACCTATGTATAGAGATTGTTTGAATTATGTGAAAATGAATGATTATTAATGATATTTTGATATGGAAAATGATGAATTAAAGAGGTGAGAAGGGGATGATGTAAATATTATGTTGTGAAATCAGTATTAGATCCAAAAATTTATTTTTGAAAGGAGAAGGTAAACCTTGGAGTGACATGGATAATATTTATAAAAGGATAAGGATGACTTAGGAAGCATAAAATGGTTTATTTGTTTGTTGATTCAATTGTTTATTGGTTTATTTAGTTAATTTTCCATTATTATTTGCTAAATGACTTGTTATGTGGTTGTAGATAGGTTATTTACTTACTACGACCTTGTTTCACTCCCTTTTTATTTTAAATGTTTACTAATACTTCTGTGGGAACTCCCTGGCCCCTCCATTGACCCAACAATAGAAGAATTCTTGATATTTTCTTGAAGTAACCATGATCTAAATAATTACAGTTTTAACAAGGAAAACATGATTTGTAGATATTATTTTAAGTGCAATATCATATAAATGTCATGACTCCATTTTTGGACCATTATGACAGTTGTTAAGATATCAATGGGATATCTTTGCAAGTCTTTCCAAACCAACTAATGTGTAAAAAAATTGTTGCATACATGCACAATGCAAAGATGCAAGATTCACTAATAATTTTTTTTAATCAAATCGGAAGATAATTTTTAACAATTGATGAGTTTCAATATTTTATTTGTATTTCAAGAAATTAGACACATCAAAATTTTTAGGGAGTTAAAATCCAAGTCAAATAAAAGAAAATTCCTTTATAATTTAAAAATAGTTGAAACATAATGACCTTAGAAAATATAAACTTCTAGTGAAGTGATTTCAAAAAAAATTATTTATCAAAAAGTCATTACTTTTAGCAAATTTTCAAATAAACTATCTTTAAAAAAATCATTTCAAAAAAGATAATTTATTAAAAATATAGATTGTTGTTAGATTTATGAAATTGTATGAATATTAATTACTTAAATATATCAGAAAGGTACTTTATGAGAAAGCTTTTTAAAAACTAAGTAATATTTTTATTTCCATCATTTAAACTATGAAACTAACATAATAAAATAGGCTTAGGATTATAAAACTTAGAATAATCAAAAGATTCTACCATGTTTAAAATACTTTAGAGATAATATCAAGTTCAAAAATCAGTTTCCTTTCTTTGAACATAGATTATATACAACTTAAATTTAAAATTATGTAAATAATATTTAAGAAAATGCCTTGGAAATATTTAGAAAAATATTTGAAAATAATATATATTTATTTACCTTTATAAGAAAACTCTTTTTGTTATGTTTTCTAAAAAATTACCTTGGGGTCCCTTGTTACTATTATGCAACAACCTTTAAATAAAACATATTTGTAAAGAAATTATACTAACCTAACTTGATTGTGACAGGTGTGAATCACGATACTTAATTTCCACAAGTTTTAACAATTTTCACTCTTTCTATCCGACGAAAGTTTTCAAATTCTAGAGGGACTCGAAAATTTAACTTTGAATTTTTACTAAAAAAAATAGAGTCTCCCATATTTTGGACACTTCTTGAAAGGCACACACCTTATAATACAAAACCTATTTTAATTCCAGATACAATAGCATTAAGCAATCACACAAAACAATACAATTTCAAACTTACACACATACAATTAATTTTACATTTCATCTAATTTAACAAATCTTTACTTGAATGCTAATTTTAATCCTAACTATAAAATTTTCTAATAAGTTAGTCTTAATTCTCTATAAATGCTACAAAGCTCAAAGACACTTATATTAACCTAGAAACATTGAAAATCAAGTAGAGTGAGTTGCAAGAGCTCAGTGAGTATATACTTATCTTTACTTTGCAGGAGTTTAATTTTATTACAAATTAGTTATATACTAATTTAGAAAATATTAACAAACCCATTTTTTGGATTTTTGAAATTTATATAACCTCATATTAAATTCCACCTATGTATAACTCAGGCTCCATGTCTCATATCACAAAAGATAATAATCGACTAATTACCACTCACCATATATTCTGAGTGGTTATCACATTCACAAGCAGCCCTTAAGGCTTAATTACAATGAGATTATCACAATCAACTCAAGTTCTCATAACCATATTAAGAGTAATAACTAATTATAGAAAAATTCTAAGATTTTATCACATCATACATCCATTTATAGTAATCATACATGCTATTTTTTAATTTTCAGGTCCATATTATATTTTTCTTAATTGTTTGTAGGGAATCCCCCATTTAGCACTTAAATCAACTTTATATTCTTTATAATTTTTGCTAGGAATTTTTCATCTAACTCTTAAGGTATCATTCCAATAAAGTCCCAATTTCCAATGCCACTGCTTTACTATGATTCATACTTTCCAATATCATTGATAGTAGGTTTCACAAATAATATATACATAAGAGTTCAACCCTCATTTCATAATTGCTTATAGAACTTCAATGCGAAGTAACTATTTTATCACTTGATAGTATGAAGCACATAGTAGTATAGACATTACTATACAAATATCATTGGATTTGATGATAATCCATTAATAGTTATCACCATTATTATGCTTTTGCTATGCACTCTGATCAACTTTTGTGCTTATATTATGAAATTGAATTTATGCATGAGTGCATATATATATGCATAAATAGAAAATTCAAACTATTAATTAAAAGATATAATTCATAATATTTAAATTATCTTTTATTATTAAAATAAAAATCAGTGGTATGATATATACTCACCTGATAATGTTGATCTATCCTTAAAAAATCTGAAGTATTTGCATTCATCTTTTCATATTTCCTCCTAGTATCACCATTTACAAAGATAAATTATAATTATATAAATATTACTTATTTTCTTTCCACATCTTATAAATCCTTATTCAAATCATAATATAATAGCATTCCTTAATACTTAATTTTTATATTTCTCAATATTAACTAGTAATCTAAGTAAGCCCCTTATTCATTTTAGATTCTAACTTCCTTTGCGCTTCTAAGATTAACTCACAAAATCAATATAGGCTTATATAATTAAATACCACATTTAAAGGGATTTACCTAGATTAACTTCAAATACTAAAATATTAACTTTTATGATACAAATATATTCTAAGTATAATAGCCTAGTATTCTAGAGTTTTAAATCATTATTTTATCAATGTTATGTCAATTATCCCATTAAGATAATAAAAATAAGCTTTACTCACATTATTTTAGCATTTCGTATCATAAGAATTATGATTTTCCAAAGTAGTACTCAAAAGATAAAATACCTAAAAATGGATTTTCTTGACTTAAATTGGAATTATACAAGATATAAGAATATAATACTCCACAAATATTTTATTTCTAGTATTTTAATACTATAAAGCATAAATTCTATATTTTTCCAAATGATTTTCATATATCTTAAGTGGATACTTATAGGTGTTCTGGTTTAGCCCCATAATAGTAAAGATATTAAGATATAATATTTCTATCATTTTCTCCTAAAACTTTATAACATAAAAATATAATTTTTCATAAGCATTAGCCAAAAAGCATAATATGTATAAAATAGATTTATCTTAAATGAAGCATTAAATCATCACAAAAATTAAAATTTTATGATACAAATTAGCTCAACACCCTTTATGGTGACTCACTGGAGTTCCACCACCGGCGAGGAAGCTCTATTTATCGAAAATTGCAACTTCATGTTTCTAGCCAGCTGCTTCTAACACAAGCTACTCTATATGACTCCCTTTCACAACAATACTTGTAGCAATTGGAAGAAGATAACTACTTAGAACAAATATAGATGGTGTTAGAAAAGATAGAAACTCCAACGATGCATGCCACCATGAAAACCTATCAACCAAAAAGTTTTCTTTCATTAGCTATGATGTGCAACAATAACAACAGATAAAAGAGGATATGTGGTGCAAAAAAGAAGAGAAGAGGAGCAAGAGAAAGGAAGTTATCTATAAGAAAAAAAATAGAAGGAAAGAAAGGAAGGATGGTGGAACAAGGAGAGGGAACCGTGAGAAATAAAAAAGAAAAAACTAATAGTGGAGATGATAGTGTATATGGCAATGGAGTAATGAGAGAGTGAGTTCAGAGTTTCTCTTTTCTTTCTTTTAAAGAGTTGGAAGAAAGTTCCAAATATTAAATAGAAAGAAACCGAATAAAATAAAATAAAAGAAGAAGGGGAATGGTGATGGAAGAAAGAGGAAGAGAACTTTCTGGAAAAGGAAATAAAACCAAAAATAAGAAAAGTAGTAAAAAATATAAAAGGGGAAGGAGATGAGAAAAAGTAAAAAAATAGGGAAGAAAGAGGAATGCAAGAAAAGTGAGCTAAGGGTTATTATCCCATACTCTTTGTACAATATGAGGCCACTTTTTCTATTAAATCTCAACCCTACAGTTTAAATCAAAGTTAATCTAACCATTTATTTAATTTAAAACCTCATTTTTAGGAAACTAATTTTTAATTAAAATCTCAACTTAAGTATTTTCAATCTTTCCCATTATATATATTGGAAGTCTTAAAATAATTATTTCAAACTTCCATAATTCTAAAAAATAATTCATCGAATACAAATAAATTATTTTTATGAATCCATCCACTACTACTCATCAGAAATTATTTCTCAACTTATGAGAAATTATTTTTATAAAAATTATTTTAATCTAATCTTACATCAATAATGACCATATATAAAAATAAATAATTTTCATAGATATCATTTTTTATATTCTAAAATATTTAATTTTAGAAAATAAATTTAAAATTAAATATTAATTGAATAATAAATAATTATTCATAAATATTAAAATTTATAAAATCTTAAATTGAGCATCAACATAACCAAACATATGCATCTTTTATGCAAATAAAGTATTAGGGTTTTACCATGCCTTTTTTTATCAAAATAACTATGATGATGTTATAGCAAGTTAATGCAAATATATACAATAATTACAAATCAAAAGAAAAGAAAACAAAGTGATAGCTAACAACGTTGTTATTTATTGATGCATCAAAAATAAAAACTTATGTTTGTCATATGGTTTTCAGGAAGGTAAGTGGAACTTCTACTAATATGTACTATAACATGTGCATGTCCTACCAAATGTTTGTAAGCTTAATGAATGGCACCAGGCACAGTATCTACAAACATGTATCCAAAAGTAGGGTGAGTAATAAAATTACTTAATAAGATAGCTATAACATAAGTTTTCTAATATATTTTTAATTTAGATAACATTTATATGCAAGACATATACCAAAAATTCATCTTCTTACTAGGAAACATTTCTCATTAAATCATTTCATATGCTATATTAATAACACTTAGACATAATATAATTTAGTCAAACAATTGAATAACTATTAAATGGCTTGGAAAAATAAAAGTTTCCTTTTTGTTACTTTGAGTTAATTTTATCCCACATGTATCCCAATCATGTCCTTTTAAGGTCAACCTTATCCCACTCGAAGTTTTGTATGACTTAGAAATTGTGGCATTAGACTAAATACAAAAATTCTCTACAAGGTCTTATCACATAAATATGTTACATTTCACATATAACATTGAAGCCAATAATGTCATATAAAACATAAAAGCCCATATTTGCTATATAGTTATAATTTCATATATGGCATAAAACTAGTTTCACATAGGCTGTCAACCATAGCCATAACCAAAATATGAAAATAATCTAATAATAGAAATTCACAAATTTATGTCGTCTCTTTTCCTAAGTGACCACAAACATTATTAATGTTCCCATTAGATATATTATGTCACTTTTAAGAGCTCATTGTCATAGAGCTTCATTCATATATAAACATAGTAGTGCATAAATAAATCAAAGAATAATTCATGTCAACATTCTCATACTTATCTAATAATTTTATTATGAAACTAATGGAGCAGTGTCCATTTCTTTCACAAAATTCCCCTCACTAAACAAACATAATTTTAACCAAGTAATTTCATGTAATTTTATATGATTCATTAATCTAATCATTAATCTAGGATTGATATTCATCACACAATTTTTACAACAAACTGAAGATATTCAAATTAGATCTTCCAAATTCCATAACTTTTATTTCCAAGCAGTTTCAATCCCACCTTCTAACAAGAAAAGAGCTATTTTTCCATAAAAAATGAAACATTTAATTAGGCTACCCAATAATAGTAAAATTACTTGATTTTATCATTTACGAATATTCAAAATTTAAGAAAACTATCATAAAACCATATTATGTTTTAACAAATATTCTTATATTTAGACATTTTATTTAAAATAATAAACCTTAGTAATTTTTTCAAAATTTTAAGAATTAAAATAAAATCTTTAAAATTTATAAATTAACATTTTTCAAGTTCAAAACATGTTACATTGCTCACTACTTTAAGTAATCATCAAAATTATTTAAAATTGACACTCTTAACTTTGAAATTCCTATAAAAATATAAAACTTTAATAAAATTTTGTAAAAATTTTAAGAATTAATAATAAACATAAAAGAATGTTTTTCAATTATTTTTATTCATAAAACAAGTTGCAGATATCATCTACAATAATTACCATTTAAAGTAGTTTGTAAAAGAACTTTATTATATGAAAATATAGTTTTGAAACCAATTTTTCTACACTATTACATAAGCTTTCAAACATGTTTCTAAGCATATTCTTGCTAAAAACTCTTAGTATAAATACTTCATTACATTAATTAAATAGTTTAGAATATAATGTAGTAAGTTTTTTTTTCCAAAATAGAATTTCTTTCACAAAATAGTAAAGAGCCCATGAGTTACACATGTTGATTTCAAAATGCTTTTTAAAAAAAACTTTGATGTAATTATTTTAAAACATCCATACTAAATTGTAGTTTAATGCTTAGTAAATTTTTAACCAAAAAATAGAATTTTTTTTCTATGAAAGCATATAAAACCTAAGAGCCTTCCTTATGCAAGACCAATCTATCTTTTTTTTTTTCAAAACTTGATATTCATCCATATAACACCTTAAATTTATAGTGGAACTTAGTATAACATATTTTAAGAAATAAAAACATAATTTTTCCCTTTTTATAATAGAAAACCTAATAGTTTCAACCTACTCTTTCTTCAAGATTTTTATTCCACTTCCATATAAAATTATGTTTCCAAAGCTTCATTATTTTAAAGAAATCATTTTCAAAATCAACACTTTTAAATTTTCATCATAAAAATTTTCAAGAAAACTTTGCACACTAATCC
This sequence comes from Sindora glabra, assembly GCA_020226215.1. Classification (NCBI taxonomy): domain Eukaryota; kingdom Viridiplantae; phylum Streptophyta; class Magnoliopsida; order Fabales; family Fabaceae; genus Sindora; species Sindora glabra. The sequence goes on from CM035227.1 coordinate 78,975,231, forward strand.
ACTATGATAATTATGGCTTCAACACATTATCAACCATAAAGCAAGATTAACAAATAATCTATTATAAATAATTATGGCTTTAACATAGTAGATGACAATCATCATAAAAACATATATACATCAAGAAAGAAAATCAAGAAGAAAAAGAATAGATCTCTACTTACTCAAGGTTGCTTACGGAACTTGTTCTTTTCACTTAGAATTCCAAGTATAGCATCTATGATAACATGAAGTTAATGAAAAATATAAAGAAAAAAAACTATGAAAAGAAGATGAATTCATTGAGGTTTAAAGGCTTCTGCCTTCATTAGGAGATTAAAAGAGCTTTTATCTGCAACCAATTTTTAAGAATACTTAAAAAACTAGTAAAATCTCTCTAGAATATAATTAGAACTCTTAAGAACTTAACTTTTCTCTTTTTTTTCTCCCTCTAGATGTGCATCTCTTCTTTGGTGTGGGAGGAATTAAATTTGTTAGCATATTTATAGGAAAAAATATAGGTGGTCACTAAGTAATGATATCATGCTTATATCATCAAGATAACATCATCTTCCTTATCTTAGGCTTGTATCATTAAAGAATATTTCATATTTTTTCTTTATTCCCAAGTTTTGCTATTAAGTTGTTCACCAATTCTTTAATTGATAGTAAATCATATACTGATTAAAAATTGCTTTAATATCTCAAATTTAAGTCATATTACCCTAAGATCCTTAAGTTATGCCAAATTCCTCTTTCCTCCCCTAATGTAACTGTCCACTCCTTAATAATAGGTAAAAAATTATTTTTTTGCCACATTGGGTTAATAATAACTTCAAAGGTATTTTTGAGTAAAAACACTAAGTTATTCCAAAATTCTATCAACCTTGGATTTTAAATTCTCTTAATTTTCTTAAATTTGTATAAATAACTCCTAATAGATTTTTCTTTTACTAAAATTAATAGATGATTCTACTAGTAATAATAAATATATCTAATTTTTATCCACTAACAGATACTATCTAACCTAGTTTTGACTATTTTTGTCTATTATTTTTTAATTGAGTATTACAATAAACCATTATTGTGAATATTTTGAAAATGTGAATATATATACAAGGCCTATTAACTTCAATCAAATTTACTTGTTAGAAATTATGTTACGATACTATTTAGGTTTAATAAGCTTATGAAAAACTAAGAAATGAGATCCATATCGGTCATAACTATATGGGTTATGACAAAGTTAATATTAGAGCATAATCTAAAAATAAATGGGAATAAAGGGCTCTAGATAGGATGAATAGGATATAGTTATGGTTGCTTATTAAGGTGTTGATTGAAACTATATTAGTAGCATGTGTGTACCAAGGAGCACATATCATCAATTCCATTTCAATAGACTTTGAAGTTTATTAAATGGTGATGGATAAGCTTTTATAAAGTTCATTGGAATATTTGCATGTGTGTTCACTAAATATTTGAAAATTTTCTCTAAACTTTAGGAATAAGAAAATATAGTAATTGTTAAACTAGTAATTGACGTGATAAACAATCATCTAGAGGGTTGTAGGCTTATAGTAGCAAATACAGAGAAAATAATGATTAGAATATCCTTCTATTGGCAATCACTTTTAGATAACAAATGCTGAAAAATGTTGTATAAGTTCTTTGCTAAGAAAAAGAGTGGGAACAACATAAGAAATAGAAGGATTAAGCCTCTAGTTAGAGAATAGAAAGAGAAAGAAATTAACCCATTAAAAGAAAATCTAACTCAAAAATTATCCATCATCTATGAATTCAACAAACTCAAGACTCCTAGATTTGTTAGTGTGTGTCCTAAAAGCTAATCATAGAGATGATTGCAATATTACATAATGTATTACGTTTCATTTTGGCAATATAATTATTATGTTTTATTTTATTTTATTTTATATAAATTATAACTTAAATATAATAATTATCCTTGAAATAGCTTTGCTATTCCTAAAATGCCCCTAATCAAGTATTATTACAAAAAAGGATAGTAATAATACATCGAAACTAGCATGTATAGCGACTGATGATTATGAATCATGGATATGTGATATCAAGTCAACACATGAGTACATTGTTAGTGAACAATGTACTGCACTGACCCACTGTGAGAATAATGCATGGATAAACGTGTCATTAGTTATTCTTATATGATCACAAATACGTATAATCCTTTGACCTGAAGTCACTACGGTTCCCTACATGCAGAGTTATTCACTTTGATGTCGTCCTATGTCACTTTTAATCGGGATGACGAGTAGGACATTGATTGGATGTGTCACAAATCATGTAGAGGGAAGTAAGTGATGTAGATGGGATTTTTTTACTCTTGTATAAAAGAAAAATATTCTTGGGTCCCTTGATTGAGTGAGACTTAGAAATGCTTGGCCATGCTCAATTGGATCAATATGTGATATTGATCATTTGTTTTAAATCTACTCAATATCAAGAAATATAAATTGAACATTGACGAGGATGACACGCTCCATACCTCCAGTTCGATTTAGATATTGTTACAAAAGGGATTATGATGTAAAATGTTAATCATATATTAGGTAGATGTCGAATTATATATATTCTTACTACTTGAGTGGTAGTGATGTATTGCTAGATACTGCTCATTATTTATGGCTTAAAATAAGTCACTATCAACGTAGTAAGAACCTACAGGATTACACAAAAGGAGTAGGAACAAGACAATAATTAATTAAATTTTAATTGGACTAAAATTCAATTAATTAGACTTATTTTCTTGCATATATATATTATTAAGATAATATATATTTATTCACGTAATATATATTATATATTATGTGATATTATTTAATATTAAAGTAATATCAAAAAATTACGTTATTAGATATTAAATAATTATATTATGAGATAATATTATTATTATCTAATATTAGATAATTAATAGATAAGTCCTATCTCTTTTCACTCTCTCTAGGATAAGGATAAGATGATAGTTATTTAGTGTGATTAGGATTTTTGAAGCATTATCCTAGTGAAACTAGGATTGTGATATGCCTTAATTCTATAAAAGGACTTGAAGGCATCACATTACAACATTTCACGCACTTAAGCTTCAATTAAACCCTAAATCACTTTAGAAAACGTCCAAACTCAATCCTAGTAAGAAGAACGAATCCTAGCAGCTTTGTGGAGGGGAGAAGTCGTTATTCACTCCATGTGGATACCATAGAGACATTGTACCTTCTAGCCGGCATTTGATTCATCTCGGTCTCTCAAGAATTCATTTAGAAAGAACACGAGCACAAATAAGGTAAAACCCTAATATTGGTTTATAACTTTTGCATAGATTCTAGGAAGGTTTTGGATCAAAATTTTAAAATTTCGCTGTGTATGTTGATCTGAATCCTAACAAGATTTACTAGCATGGATTTAAATTTAAATCAACACTAATATCTTAACCAAATTAAGAGATATGGTAAAATGCCATCATGTTTTGACCAAATGCTCATTGAACTTGTTGGATATCAATTAGAAAATATTGCTCATTTTTTATTTACTAGTATAATCAAGAATAAAGAAGCTACCTTACCTCCCTTAACCTAGACAACATTTTAAAAGCTTTTCATTGATTAATTTCTTCTTTTCAGTGTTGTAGGGAAAAAATTAGGGAATTTGAATATTTGAAACAAAGTTCTATATCAGTTAATGTATACATTACTCAATTTATCTATTTATTTCGTTGTATAAGGTATCTTATTCTAAATGAAAAGGCAAAAGTGAAGAAATTTGCTTACGATTTTCATAATCATTTCTTCAATGTGACACATATCACCAAAATAACTACTTTCTAGGACATTGTTAGTTAAGCCTTTGATGCTAAGTAGAAGATAAAAGCTAGAGAAGAAAGAAAAGCTCAATTCAGTAGAAAGCATAGTTGATTAGAAGGCCTTACCCATCCAATTCATTTAAGAGATATACCATCCTTTAATATGATTTTTAATGGAGGAATCCAACTAGTATCTAGTTTTCATCTTAGAGGCAACTTTAATAGACCTTCCAAGGGAAGAAGTTAGAGTAACCTTCTTTTTAATTTGAATATTCTAACTAACTTTGGTAAATAGTAATCCTAGGGTAGACAATATTTTAAAGAAAAACTACCTAGATACATTCAATGCGAGAATAGGCATTAAGGCCCATATATTTTAATTAATGTTATGTGTTTTTAATGTGGTTAATCAAGTCATAAAAAGAGAAAGTGCCTAGGAAATCCTCTAAGTTATAGTGTGAACTAGCTTATTTCTTAACAACATCCTACCCTAAATCCACCAATAACTCTTAAGCCTTAAGCAACACAAGCACCTAGTGGTAACGACAATGTCAGAAAGAGAAACCTATCAAGAAACCAAGCTCGCATGTTTACGCTAACCAAACAAGAGGCTTTGGCCTCAAATGCTATAGTTACATGTATTTTTTTATTGAAATTCTTTAAGCTTATGTTTTAATTGATCCAGGAGCTACATATTATTTGTGTCTATGAAATTTACTTCTTTTATATTTAAAACACTTAGTAGATTGTCAAATTTGTTATTGGTTGCTACCCTAATAAGAAAAACTTTAATAACTACTAAACTTATTCATGATTATCATGTTCATATGCTTAATTAAATTATATTTGTTGATTTAATCCTTTTGGAAATGGTAGATTACAATATCATCTTAAGAATAGATTGATTATTAAAATATCATGTTTAAATGCATTGTTTTAATAAAATAGTCACTTTTATTGTAAAAGAAGTCTCTTATATTGTATTTCAAGGAAAAAAAGAACTTCAAAATTACTAGAATCATCTCTAGTATTAAAGCCCAAAAACTTGTTAGAAATTATTATCTTGTTTATCTTGCTACAATATAATATTAGTAATGTTCCCATTATGTGAGAATTTCTAGATATGTTCCTAAAAAAATTGCCAAGGTTGCTTTTGGACTGAGAAATTTAATTCAATATTGAAGTTTCTTCAAGCACTAACTTAATTTATAGTCCACCTTATTAAATAACTTTAATAAAATTAAAGGAACTCAAGTAACGACTATAGGATTTAATTAACAAAGGATTCATATTCGTTAGTTCATTTTTATAGGAAGCCACAATGTTATTTGTTAAGAAGAAGAAGAAAGATGGAACTTTGCATTTATGCATTGATTATTATCAATTGAATAAGGTGATCATGAAAAATAAATATCCTCTACCTCAAATTGATGATTTATTTGACCAATTGCAAGGCACGAAGTGTTTTTCCAAAATTAACTTGTGATTTGATTATTATCAGCTAAAAATCCAAAAAGAAGATATTCCTAAAATAGATTTCAAAATCCAATATGACAACTATGAATTTCTTATTATGTTTTTTGGCCTCATTAATGTTCCAATGGCTTTTATAGACTTTATGAATAGAATCTTCAACCCATTCCTTGATAAAGTTATTATTATTTTAATTGATGATACTCTTATCTACTCTAAGAATGAAGAAGATCATGCTTAACATCTTTGAACTATCTTACAAACTCTCTAAGAACACTAGCTCTTTGTTCAATTTTCTAAATGTGAAGTTTTTAAGAAATGTGATATCTTAAAATGACATCCAAGTTGATCCTCAAAAAATTAAAGTAATCCAAACTTGGTTAAAGCCAATAATTGTATATAAAATTTAGAGTTTTCTTAAAATGGTCAATAATTATCATCAATTTATGAATAATTTCTCTAAAATAGCCTCTTTATTAACCAAGTTTACTTTAAAAAGAGTCAAATTTAAATAGTTATATAAATGTGAATTTAGTTTTTAACACTTGAAAACTTACTTTGCTTTTGCCTTATTTTTAACCTTCTCTATGGGTTTTGGTGGCTTTGTTGTATATTGTAATGCATCACAAGTTAGTCTAGGATTTGTATTTATGCAAAATGGGAAAGTTGTCACTTATGTATCTTAATAATTGAAGGAAACATGAATTAAATTAACTAACTTATGACATTGAAATGGTTGTAGTAGTTTTTGCATTAAAAGAGTAGTGACATTGCCTTTTTGGTGAGGCCTATGAAATATACACAAATCACATAAGCTTAAAACATATATTTGATTATAAAGATTTGAATTTAAGGTAATAGAGATATATAGAGCTCATGAAAGATTATAATTCCATAATCTATTACCATTTGGGTAAGGCTAATGTTATAGCTAATACATTAAGTAGAAAATCATCATGAATGTTAGCTAGCAATATGGTAAAAGATCAAATGGTGATAGTAGCTCTAGTTATAGTTTAGCTAGTGTTAGTGTTAATAAAAAGAATTAAAAAATCTTAGAAGTAGGATCCCTAATATCTAACTTTAAGGGAAGAAGTATTGTCAAATTAGAATGGTGGCTTAATTATTGATAAACAAGGAGTGATCAAATTCCAAGGTCAGCTTTGGGTTCCGACTTATAAAAAGAATGAATTACTTTATTAAACTCATAATTCATCTTACAATATATATCCATGTATTGCAGAGATGTATCATGACTTGTAGCAATATATTTGGTAGAAAGGTATGAAAAAAGATATGCTTGAATTTGTGCTTAAATGCTTTACTTGCTAGTAGGTTAAAGCCAAACATTAAAAAACCCACTAGTTTACACCAACCACTTCTTATTCTTGAATAAAAGTGGGAAAGTGTAACTATGAACTTTCTTATTAGTCTCCTTCGATCCTAGAAAAGATTTGGTTCCATTTAGGTGATTGATGTGCACATCACAATGTACTAAAATTATATTCAAACTAGTTGCTGAAAAAGACATTGTTATATAGTGGCACAACTAGGTCATACCCTTAGTTATTTTTTAATTTTATTTTTTCAAAATAATTTTCTAACAATATATGTATAATTATTAACTTATTTATGCAATGAAAATGTGAAGAACTAATATAAATAGAATGCAGTGTAAAAAAAAATGCTATCACAAAAATACAATGCAATATATGCTATATATTGTTTATGTAATTGTACAATAATAGAATGCAAAATGGGGGGGGGTTTGGCTGCACAAAATTAAAGTAGAAGCACTAAAATAAACAATCTTAAAACAGAAGCAAAGTAAAAGAAAAATTGTAAGAAACTCAACGAAATCAAATAATCGATTCAAGGAAATTGAGAGCCTTAAATTGGATTAATCATAGATCAATTAGGATTTAATTTTTCTAATTAATTATTTAACTTTGAATTACTCAAAACCCCTGTAATAATTTGTGAATTCTATGCTAAATAACTTCTTAAGATTTGATTAATTAAGATTAGCCGATTAAGCAACCGCTATAATCTCTACAGTAAATTGAAATTGATTTAATGATAGAATTTGATTAAATTGAGAATTTAAATTTAGAAACCTCCAAATTAACCTCTCAAACCTCTGACCCTATATGTGAAAATGTGATTTACCAAGCACAATTCATCAATAAAATAATAAAGAAATTAGAAATCACAAGGAAAAATATCAATTATACTAAATCAACATTCAACACAAGCAATCTCAATAATTCAACACAAGTAAATAGGAAAAGAAAAAAATTAATTAAGAAAATTCAACATTACAAACTATGATCTCATAATCCTCAAGAGGAGAGCCTCAAACTCCTTGAATTAACCATGAATTTAGGCTTTCATTGATGAAGAATAAAGAGAGCAAAGAGAAGAAAAAGGCTATTTGCTGAATTTTTATGTGTTCTAAATGTATTCAGTGCTCTTACCTATTTATATAACCTAATTAGTCTAAAGTCCAATTGGAATAGGACTATACAACTCTTAAGATTACAATAATAAGGCTTCCCTAATTTCTAGAAGCCCATGCCTATTTTTTACAAATCAATTAAATCTAATAGTTGCATCAGGAAATTACCGTAAGTCTAACTTCCAGCCTGTGTTTAACCATGAAATCAATGGAATTTCACAAGTCATGAATATCAAATTGTAGGTTTGTATCTTTTGAGAATTTAGGCACTGGTTTCATGTTAATCGGATTACTATAACTCTAGATATGACCCAAATACAAAAATAGGTTTAGCTAGGACAAAAACAGAGTTTTAGCATCTCATCCAAGTAAAGGCATGAAGGAATCCGAACTAAGCTTTAACCAAAACATAGAAGTTGTAGATCTTTCTTTTACATTTCTAGCAATATAAGGTTTACCCTAATCTAAGATTCAGAGCCTAAGATATAATTGAAAAATAAAAATATCAAAATCTAGTATTTACCGAATAAATTCACAATATTGTAAAATTGACCACAATTTATAAAATAAGGCCTATTTTGTAAAATTTAGCAATTGTAACACTTAAGAGACATAAAATAGGAAAAAATAAAATAGTAAATATTTTTCTCATCAGTGATCATTGATAGACTTACCAATACTTCTCATTTTTCTTTTAATCCAAACTAGCTATTTTATAGCTTAATATGCCTAGTTTTATCTTGATAGAATTATTTTTTTACATGATATTCTTGTTACAATAATTTCAAATTAAGGCACCTAATTTACTTCTCTTTTTGGCAATATTTTAAAGAAGCTTTGGTCACATAGTTACACTTTAGTATAGCTTTCTATCCTTAAATTGATGGTAAATCTAAGCAAACAATCTAAATTCTAGAAGATATGTTGTGTGTTTGCACACTTATTTTGAAAGTGGTAAGGAAAAATATCTATCATTGATTGAATTTTATTATAATAATAGTTGCCAATATTCCATAAAAATGGCATCCTATAAAGCTCTTAATAGTAAAAGATATAGATCTTCAATGGAATGGTTTGACTAGAAGAGCTAAACACCTTGATCTTGATCTTATTATTGATGCATTAAAAATGGGTGTAAATTATTTAAGATTGTTCGAAAATAGTTCAAAGCTATTGATGATAAAAATATTTACTATATTATTTTCTCCTATTTCATTCTTTTAGTGAGTTATATATGCTTAATTTTATAGAATATGCCTTATTTTATAGTTTTAGGTTAGTTTTACAATATTATAAATTTATTTAGTTAATATTATATTTTGATATTGTTTCTATTTTTAGCTATATTTTAGGTTTTGAATGTCGAATTAGTGTGATCTAATACCATTGGAAAGCTTAAAGAAATATCCATAACTTTGATATTTTAGTCAAAGCTTAATTTGGAATCCTTCAAGCCCTTATTTAGTTGAGAATTTGAAGCCCTGTCTTTATCTTAACTAAACTAGCATTTGTTTTTGGGGCCATATCTAGAGTTATAAAAGTCCAATTAACCTGAAGTCCAAATCTTCATAAGATTCAAGCTTACAATTTTGATATTTATGGATTACCTGAATTACCTTATTTTAGTAGTCTTAAATTGGTTAGAAGTTAGACTTATGAGAATTCAATATTGTAATTGTTAAAGTTAATTATCTTGTTAAAAATAGGTCTGGGCTTCAAAAAATTAAGAAGGGTTTTAGGTTAATTAGGTTAAATAAAATGAAAGAACTTATTAGAAACAAGAAACTTTTACACATTCAGTAGCATAGCTTTTCTCTTCTTCTTCTTGTTTTTGTTTTGTTCTTTATCAATGAAAAGTTAAATTTAGAGTTGATTCAAGAAGTTAAGTTAAATTTAATTATCTTGTTTTGTTCTTTATTACGAGACTATGATTTGTAATATTGACTATTTAATTGTGCTAATTTCTTAAAGTTACTTGTGTTGGATGTTGATTTGGTTTAATTGGTATTCATCCTTGTGATTTCTAATACTTTGTTATTTTGATGTTGAATTGTGATTGGTAAATCATAATTTTATACATGGAGATAGAGGATTAAGAGATTAATTTGGAGGTCTCTAATTTAATTTCTTAATTTAACTAAATTCTACCTTTAAATTAATTTCAATCTAACTTAAAGATTATAGGGGCTGTTTAAGTCAACTAATCCTAATTGATCAAATCCTAGATAGTAATCTAGTATAGGATTCATGAATTATTGCAAGGGTTCATTAATTAGAAAAGTCAAATCCTAATTAATCTATAATTAATTCAATTAGAGCATCTTAATTTCTTAAATTAGCTACTTCATTATATTGATCTTTGCTATATCGTTTAATTTTTGTTTTATTTTGTTTAAGACATTAAATTTAATTTTAAATTACAAAATCCTCTCCCAATTTTATGTTCTACATACTACATTTTTCATAACTAACATAGCATTTTGCATTGTATTCTGTCAGTATATTGCATCCATTCTATTGTATTTTGTTTTGGCTTATTTTTGCATTTTATTTTCATATCTATTCTACATTTTATGTCTGCATTCTGCTAGTAATTCATAGTAAAAGATAATATCAAGGGATCACTAAGGTTATGACTTGGTTATGCCATTATACTGCATTATTTTGTAGCAAATTGGTTTTTAATCTAATTTTAGTGCATTGTAGTGTGCTTATTAATTCCCACAAATCATATGCAAAAAAAAAAAAAAAAAGCAATTGGAATTTTAAGAAGGAGATATGATCTTCTTGAATGTTTCTCTTATAAAAGAAGTGATATATTTGGTAAAAAGGGAAAATTAGCTCTAGTATTCATTAGTCCTTTTCTAATTATTCATTACATTAAAGTTGTAGCTTATTGATTGGGTTTACTACACGAATTGCTGGAAATCGCGCATCATACATGCACAGCGGAATAAAATTTTTGCACGATTTCCACCAAGGATCCATGCGAATTTAGAACGCCATAGATTAGAGATTAGGATTTATACCTTTCGGCAAAAATCTCCTGACTGCTACAGCAAATTCGATCTACTTTCAAATCACGAACCGGAATGGAAACCAGTAAATCAGATCACCAGTACAACGTTTATGTGGCTGCACCTCTGTGGTATCCACACGAACCCATGAATCACCGATGAATGTCCACTACACACACCGGTTGGAATTGATCTCCTTATACCTCGTAGTGCTAGCTACACCTCTTCAGAGATTTTGGTAAAGGAGAGGTGCTAGAGTTTTCTATGCTTTTGCTTGGGGTGCGTGAATAAAGAATGGCCATCCTATTATTTCCCCATAAGCCTATTTAAATAGGTGCATAGAAAAAACCTAACCTATTTGGGCTTTATTCCATGTATAATTATAGGCTTACTATTGGGCCTTATAATTATAACATGAATTCCCAAATATTAAGCCCAAACAATTTGGTCCATTAATTCCAAATTCACTAGGCTCTAAGTGTGCGACCTTACAGGCTCTCATTACGTTGGTAATGATAATTAATCATATTAATAATCATAAACAATGATTGGTGTCTAGCAACACATCATTGTTACCCAAGTAATGAGAAAGTCGGTGATTTGACTAAACCTTTACACGTGATTATCACTTATGTCCTTTTGTCCTATACATCTAGATTAAGCACGAGACATGGACCGTGTCATTCCCGTATAGCCCAATCTTAAGGTTTCTCGATTCTTAAGTAAGCTGACTGAAACAAATGTAACCGACATCTCATGTCAATTCATCTAAGCATGGCCATGCATTTTCTCAGCTTTACTTAATCAAGGGGCCCATAGATGTTACTCTTATTATATAGGAGGGACAAATCCCATCTTGATCACACAAATCCCTCTGCATGATATGTGACATATCCAATATCTACCCTTGCATTCACTTAACCATTAGTGACATAGAATAGTATCAAAATATGAAACTCACATGTAGGGAACTTTGGTGATCTCAGGTCAAAGGACCATATTAATAATGATCACTAAGAACCACTTATGACACTCATATAACGATCCATGTAGTGTTCTTAATATGGGTCGGTCCAGTATACAAGTTCTTTAACTTGTACTCATGTGTAAACTTAATATCCCATATAAGTCTTCACACATGCTAGTCTTAACATATCAAAGCAACCTAATCCACAATGATATATGACTAGGGACATTTAAGAATACAATTATTCTAAGGTTATTATTATAATTGAATATATTACGTAGATAATATATATAAATATAATAATTGGAATTGCCATTAAAATAACATGATTCAAAATTACAATCACCAATACAATTAGTTTTAGGGCATATACACTAACACGAATTACATGCCATTCATCCATTTTTTCATGTATTAATGCTTTACAAATAGATTCTTGATTCATCTCATGTTATCCATTATGAATCCCTTTGATTGGATTTAAAACTTTCTTATAAAGAATGATTAGTAAAGATCCTAAATTGTCAAATTTATAAACTTAAATCCATAAGTATACTTTAGTGAAAGTTCATTGGGAAAAAATATGGAATGGAAGAAGCAACTTAAGAATTGGAAGCAAAAATGCAACAAATATATACCAATTTTTTCAGTAAGATCAAAGTTCCTCAATCTGGCTTTAAGCTACTCGATTTTCAATAATTTAGGCATGAATTCTTTGAAAATGGAAAAATTGTCATACTCCTAATATTTTAGGATTTTATTATAATTAAATTTATTAGTAATTATGTAAGTATACTGATAATTAAAATAGTTATATATAGGTTTAGGATAATATTTAAATTAAAATAAATATAAATTTATACTAAAAATAAGTAGGATATATGAAGGAAATTTATATTTTAATTTTCCAATTTTAACCATGTTAACATTTGAAATTACAAAATCATCTTTTTATATATTAAAGGGCAAGTGGCCTATATTTTTCCCTATTTTTTTCTCTATAACCAACTTGTCTCTTTTCCCATTTTCTTACATCTATCAAGCTTCTAGATTTGAGATATCATTCAAAATTCTAAAGAACAATCTGGTAAGTCTCCTATTTCTAAACTTAAGATGATAATTTTTCTCAATTTGGGTTAGGAAACTAGAGATTTAGGGATTTAGGCTAAGACCTATTCCTATGGGATTGTTGTTAGGAAATCAGTTGTCGCTTCCCAATCTTTCATTTTCTCTATACCAAATAAGTACATAAATAACTTATTTATGACCATGAATTCATATGATGTAATGTTAAGGTTAATTTTTATGTTGGTCAATATAAATCACTGATTCAAGGTTGTAATTTATTGATTGATTGTTTTAATTTGTGTTTATGAAAAATGAATGTTTAAGGTGAGTTATTACTATGCTAGAAGCTATTGTATGTAAGTGATGAATTGAATTATGATAATTTAGTTGAAAATTTTTGGAAAATTGCATAAGTTCTGAAAATTCCTAGGGAAATAATTTAGTATAATATTTAATTATGGCATTGGAAAGTATTATATTCGAGTACTATACTTGAATATCCAAATAGAGTACCACTTCTACTTATATGCATTCCAATATAGTACTTGAATATGGACTCTTATTTCAAGGCCTTATATTTGAGTACCATACTCAAATACTCTAAGCGTCTAAATTAAAATTGTAAGCTTATTTAATTAAGTCCCTATGATCTCAAGGTAATGATAGATTGTGAATATCTTGTTGAACAAGTTGTACCCTAGATTATATATGTGAATAATTATATGTATAAAGATTATTTGAATCATGTGAAAATTAATGATTGTGAATGATAGTTTGATATGAAAAATGATGAATTAAGGAGGTGAGAAAAGGATGATGTAAATATCATATTGTGAAATTAGTAACAAATTCGAGAGTCCATTTGTGAAAGGATAAGGTAGATTTTGAAGGGATAAGGATGGTATTTGTGATGGGATAAGAATAACTTGGGAGGCCTAATGTGATTTATTTATTTATTTATTTATTCAAGAGTTTATTGGTTTATTTGGTTAACTTTCCATTGTTATGTGGTTCTAGCTAGGTTATTTACTTATAAGGACCTTGTCTCACTACCCTTATATTTTAAATGTTTACATATACTCCTATGAAAGCTCTCCAACCACCACCAATAACCTAATAGTAGAAGATTTCTTGATATTTTCTTGAAGCATCCATGATCATAGTAATTATAGTTTAGTAAGGGAATTAAGATTTGTAGATGTTATTTTAAGTATTATATAAACCATTATTGTGAATATTTTGAAAATGTGAATATAAATACAAGGTCCATTAAGTTCAATCAAATTTAACCATTAGCAACTATGTTATAATACTACATTAGGTTTAATGAGCTTGTGAAAATAAAAAAATTGAATCCATGTCCATCATAGTCAGGTGAATCATGACCTTTATAAGCCATATAGCTAGTCCAATGTATCATTTAAGGATATATATATATATATATATATATATATATATATATATATATATATATATGTATATATATATGTATGTATATATATATGTATGTATAAAACAAGTTAATACAAGAACTTGCATAATTATCATATAATATATATTGATCAAATATAGTATACATATTGAACTTGTATAAGATATAATATTTTAACATCAAACATTGCTATTGTAATCATAGTATAACATTAATTAAAATTTTTTACAACACTTTAGTATAATGACATGCAATGTTATTGTTACACTCATTTATCATAATTAAAACTCATCATATAAAATTTTAGGACTAAGAGTGGCTGTAATATTATGAAATTATTACAATGATAGTTGTTTTAAAAGTTATAGATGCAACAATGAGTTACAAGTATAATAGTTATAATGTTGTGTATTATTATGACATAATAGCTGCAAGTCAGAACAACTACAATTCATCTATTTACAATTTTTTCTAAAAAAAGTTAAAATTTTTATTTTTATCATATTTTATATGATATAATATTTTTTTAAATTGAAAATAATATTATGATAGCAATTGTTGCAATATACACATTTTTCTAAAATTGAAAATAATTATTATTATATATTTTTTATTACATTTGTGTATACAAAAAGTTAAATTGAAAATAATTATTATATATTTTTTTACTACATTCATGGATACAAAATAAAATTTCATGACAGCAATTGTTGCACAATATATATTTACTTCTATAACATTGTAATTGGAAAAAAATGTATTGCATCGATAATTGTAATCATAATTGTAATTTAAAATTCATTTATTATGTAAGAAAATATTTTTTTATTAAAAAAGCTCATTCACTTGCATAAAGTGCAGAAGTCATATTTTTTATATATCCTAATTAAAAAAATGTCATGACCCATTCAATGGATGTTGTGACTAATGTAAAAATACATAACTAGTATTTTAATACCAATTAGATATCCTTATAAGCCTTATAGAAATTTCAAACTTCACATAATTTTTTATTAAATAAAAGTAGTAATAAGAATATATAGAAAACAAACATAGATTATATATATATTCAAAATATTTATCAGTTTACTGTATAAATACAAATTGACTCTAGTTATCGAAACCATTAGCCTAATTAAAAACCTATTTTAGATCCTCATTGGGATCAAATTCTAAGGAGGTATTGGGTTCAGTGGATACAAATGGGGTTGTGTTGTTTCCAAAACTCTCAACTTGTGCAACATGCTCAAGTGGGAAAAATATAACTAGGCTAGGGTTAGAGTTAAATCTCTTAGCTATAGTATCAAAATATATTTCAATACCACTTGAGATAATCCAAGTGTGCCACTTAAAGAGTACTTTAAATATGCCGTGCGGGGTCTAGATGATCCTTATGTAGGTATCAATATGCCACATCGGGTCCATGACTTGAACCTAAAAAGATTAGTTCAACTAAAGAATGAGTACTTACAATACTCAATGAGTAATAACTTGTTATTTCATTCCTATCTTTTTATAAAGAACTTTTATTATACCTTAAATATAGTATGTATAACTCATAACTTCTATTTATGTGATTTAATCTACAAGAAATGATAATAGTTGGTATACAAGTTTTACTTTATATCTTCGATTCAACCTTATCCCCCACCATCCTAGACACAAGGCCACCAGCCTTTTCCCTCCACTACTAGTCACTCCTTTCCTTCTTTGTGAAGGATGTTATATCTCCCTCCCAATAGTTTGCATGTATGACTTTGTGAAGGATGTTATATCTCCCTCCCAATAGTTTGCATGTATGATGAATAATAATAGACAAAATTGATTGTCTGTGTGTCATCCCTTCAACTCCAAAGAACATGAAAAATGAGATATTATTTCATGTTTATAGAAATTATATATCTATCTATATACTATATAAATTTTATAGATGATATAATAGATATATATAACATATATAAATTGAAACAAAACAAATAAAAAATAAATTTGATTTTGTAAGAAATGATATTTTCGGGATAAGAAATAAACAAACATGCTACTTGCATTACCCACACTTTGCATTTCTCATTATAGAGTATAGTAAAATACCAACTATGAAATAAATGTCTTATGACCATCTTGCCTTTCCTTGGTATTCAATTCTTATCATCATTTATGTTTATAATCAAGTTTAAGTATATAATTAAATTACTCACATTGATTAAGAATTACCCCTATTTTATTAGTATACTTTAATCATTATTAAGTTGTTTTGTTGAAGTCTAACATCCTTTTTAATGTTTAGATTATATTCAAAAAATTCTAAAATGTCATATAATAGTCCTTAGCATCTTAGATAACAACTAGGGTGGGTGTTGTATGAATGTTTTTAGGTTTGGGCTATTGAATTACAAAGATATTTGTTAACTTTTCTATTTTAGAGATTATTTGAGCTAGTTTGAGGAATAATTTATTTGAGAAATCAAATTAATTCTAAAAATTTCAAAATTTTTATCCAAAATCACACCTAGAACTGAATTTATAATTTTCTTCAAAAATTTTGTCAATCACTTAATAATCCTAAAAATTTCATGACTTGAATTAATGAATTTTAAGTCCTATTCTAAATAGTTTTAATTTGTGATTTTATTAGATAACTAAATCAACTCTAATAGCCATGAAATCTTTACACAATCTTAACAACATCATAATAGACTACTAAAAATTTTCCCATTATTTTTAATGACAATTTAGTGCTTCAAATAATTCAAAATCCAAGATTAAATAATGAGGAACTCTATGTTGGACAACTTTGATAGTGTAACATGAAAATTCATTCTAAAAATATCTAAAAATTACCAAACTTTTCGAATTGCATTTTCACCTCATAAGAGACCATATAATGTTAAGAATCAAAATTTTTTGATGATTTTAAGCCTAGGTTTTTTGTGGTTACTTTTTAGTAAAGTTTCAATAGCTTACTAAAACTTCCTTTTAACAATTTCTAACATTATCTTAGCAAATTTCTTTACAATAACTAGTAACAAATTCATTCTCATCATCTTTGAATCAAATCCTCATCTCAATAACATCATATAACATATAAATTCATTCCAATCTAGTTCTTATAGTAACTAACACAAGGTTGCACTAAAAGAAATAATATTTGTCAAATTCAACAATCCATCAAGAGAAACTTCATGGATTCAAAACAAGTCATCACTCACCTCGATCTTTTTGTTTCTAAACTTCCAATAATTTCTTTAAGATAGCAAGAAAAGGCTTCATAGAAATAATTTAAATTTTAGACTTTTGAGAAGAAGGAATATGATAAACTATAGAAGAAATTGAAGGAAATTCCTTGATTACCTTACTAGATTAAAGAATAGTTTTAAAACCCTTTGTTTTTCACTTGGAAAAAAGCTTGAATTTTTTCTTCTATTCTTCCCTCTCTAAGTCATGTTTTAGGATGGTTGAGGAATAGAAATTTTTTACCCCTAAAACCCCACACTTATTTATATAAAACTTAACCTAATTTCCTAAAAAAGTTCATAATTTTCTTATTAGTTTTTATTAATTTTGGGAAAAGTTGTTAGACATTTGGCTAAACCATTTGGATGTCCAAGTGTGCTGCTTCAACCAGTAAATGATGATTCTCTCAACCACTAAAATTTAACCACACAAAAAGGTTGAATATGGTTATTATACAATGGCCTCAATTTTTGCCTCCTTTTCACTTTAATCCTTAGTATCTTTTAGAAGCTTGGGGTAACCACCAGCCCACACTTTTGAGTCTCAACAATCATATTTGGGCCTTCAAAACTTGGGTTAACCCAATCCCATACATATAAAAATTAAACCACTCAAAAAGATAAAAAAAGTTTATTACAATTTAACCCTAAAATTTTTATTTTTTTTCACTTTCATCCCTAAACTTTTAAATATTTTGTTAGAACTTCACTTTTGATCTTTTACAATCATTTTTAAGCCTTAAAAATTAATTTAGACTAGCCATGAAATTTTAAAATTAATTTGTTACATTTTCAACTCATTTTATCATTTTTTTTCAATTTATCAGGTGTTAGAAATGCAACAAACTTTTAAGTGAATTTTCCTAAGTCTATTCTTAGGTTTTTAATTTAATTTTTATTCATTATAATATTTGTTAAAATTTTTAAAATTTTTTCTAATTAGTCTTATTCTAAATTTACCATTTCAATTCTTTCGAATTTCACCTAATTTTCTTATCAATTTTTTTTATTTAGAAAGTTTCTAATGAAACTTTTATCTAAATCTTTTAATTTATTATAGGGTATGTCCCAAAAATTATTTTTATTTGGGGTAGTATGGTAGGTTATTATAAAAAATTATGATATCTAATATTATTATAATGAAAAAATTGACATCTTTTTTTGAAATGAAGAATGATATTTTTTATCATACCTTAATAATGAATAAATAAGATATTTTAATATATTATAATTATATTTCTATGATATTGTTATTAACACAAAGGCGCCTTTAATTCTGGTATAATGTTTAGCTTCTTATAGATCGAGTTGAGTGCATGGCCTCCTCTACCAAGAATGAGATCAAGAATCAAGAAATAATCTTAATTCTGTGTTTGACTTTTTGTCGGCTTGGAAACAAGAAAATGAGGGCAAATGAGAATATATATATTTATATATTTGAATTCCTATATTTTTTAGGAAATCATTTTTTATTAAAAAATATTATCGATATACATATTAATAAAATAAAGAAATTTAATTTTTTTAAATTTACATACTTAAAATTAAATAAATATAATACTTTTTATTTTATTATTTTGTAATTATATTTTTTTAAAAAAAATTAATCAAAACAAGCGATGTTTAAATATCCCTTTGTTTTTCGGTCCAACAGAAAAACCAAAGGCCACCGGGCCCAGAAGAGAAAACTGTGAAAGCCCAAAATCAAACAAACAAAATCCAGGTGGAAGTTAGCGTCACATGTATTAAATTTTGGAAGTTAGCCCTTTATTTGCTTTCTTTCCACCTCATTTCATTCTCTCCCATTCCTAAGCCCAAACAGACTACGAGGATCGCTGTAAGTTCCGACTGCTGCAAATACAATTTCCACGTGATCGGGCATGCCCTTGATTACTATTTTTCGGATGAAAATATTTCCTCTCCATTAACAAACAATTATATTAACTAAAGTAATGCAATAACACAAATAAATTTGATGTGAAAAAATTTTAAAATTCAAGAAAAGAAGTCATGAACGAAAGGCAATTTAATGTCAAAAAATATTACAAACATATGAATGCTCTCAATCATAATTCATAAATTTTTAATCTTTATTTTTACATCTTCTGATCTCTACAAGAATTTTTACATAAATCTTGTAACTACTCATATCACATTTTTCTTATATTTCAAACTTTTAATTAATGAGAATATATATAATTCACAAATACATGTTTGATAAAGAATCTTAATTCTATTCTAATATAAACATTTAACTTAAATAAAAAGTCAATTCACAGTAAAAATGAGCCCCAAATTGATACAATTAGAATTCAGCCCAAAAACCTAACAATTTCATACGTAAAATTATTGACAAAAATTCCCATCCAAATGTTCGTTCAAATGATTGGGAGCTCTTTAATTAAAATCACAGTTTCGTGCACATCCACAAAACCTATAGATTTCAAAAAGCACCGACAACATGGGATTTTGTAATATAAGCTGGTGTTGTTTTTTGCAGGGAAGGCTTACACTTGAATTCTTTGAACAAATTCTCCGACTTGTGCATATAATTTTGTATTTCTGAAAAAATGGTTCCATCGTTAATAGGCCTGATATGCTGAGGTATAGAGAAGTCCATGCATAAAAAATTTAATTTCTTGTGTAGAAGGGACTTGCGGAGCATTTGCTTGAGTTCGGTTCGATTTAGAGAAAACATGCACTACAAAATATATTTTTCCCTCCTAAAGTTTGTCGAAAACTTCTTTTTCAAATTTGATAATAATTTTTTAACAAATAAAAAATAATTTGCAACAATGTTTCTAATGAAGGCAAGTAATTTTTTCAAAATTAGCTAATAAATAAAGGAAGTGGTAAGAAGGTAGGAAATGAAGGAAGTGGTATTTGTGGTAGTATGTAACTACACTACTCAAAAGTCTAGAACGGGGATGGCAATAGAGAGGAGAAAGAATGGATTAACCTTTTCTTGCTTTATATCATATTATCGAAGTTAAAATATTTACTTTATAGCTTAGCTTATGTTTCATTGAGGATAAAATTCACCCTATTCCCATATTCATGAGACAATAAAGCTTCAAA
The DNA here is from genome assembly GCA_020226215.1 of Sindora glabra. NCBI lineage: Eukaryota > Viridiplantae > Streptophyta > Magnoliopsida > Fabales > Fabaceae > Sindora > Sindora glabra. The sequence goes on from CM035227.1 coordinate 78,995,774, forward strand.
GAGATTTGTAGGAAATTATTAAAAAAAATAAAAAAATATAAACTTAAAGTTAAGAATTATAAATTTAAATGTAATTATTAAAAAATATCAAATATTCGTAAATAACAAAGAAAATAAAATAATCTAAATGCAAATCATACATAATTAGTATAGTATTATAAGTTTAAAATCATATATAATTAATTTAAAAAATTGCAAACTTTAAAATGATAAGTTGATACATAATTAATAAAATATAATTATTTTTTACGGTTATCATTTCAAGTAGAATCTTAAGACATTTTTAATTTTTTAAATAGTTAAATTATTAAAATGGCTAAAAAAATCCATGTGTATATAAATTCAAAATATAATAATTTTATAATAACAATATTCCACAATGCAAGATAAAACATTATTTTCTTATTTCCACTATTTTGTAATGATTAAAAAGTTATCTCATACTTTATTTTGTAGAGTGAAAAATCATACAATTCCTGAATTCTATTTAGGCAAACTCTCACAGGGCATTTTCAATTAGGGACATTTTGACATCCTTAATCCGAAGGTAAAGTGTTTTTCATAATTTTAAATTTTTGAAAATAAAACCAAGCTTCACAACCCAAACATATCATGAAAATGGAGATCACTCATAGAAAGTGAAAATATATTGACCAACCGAAGAAATTCTTGTGATTTTAAAAATAGGATATTCAACTAGACTACATGATCCTACCCCAAAGGCCCGCGCTTGATTCGCGGCAACGGAAAGCGCTTTTTACCTACCCACTGCACATAGTTGCACTTTACAGTGAATATTTCCCGTTCCTTTCCATTTTTTTGGAATTCCATTTAAGCAATTTACGTGTGAGAAGAAGCAACATTGGAAAATCGAACAAACAAACATATTTACATTTACTTTCTTCGCATAAATTTCTTCACCCAATGAGGCCTTATCTCGGATTTGTCAAAAAAAGGGGGAATGTTGTGTCTTAAAATAATAAACTTTGGAGGAAAATAACACCTCTATCCTGACCCAAAAAATCCACAGCACAAGCAGTCAAACCAAATAGTTTAACCAATCATTTAAAGAAATATTTGATGGATTACAAAAACAAGCTTCCCATGTAATGCATTGTCCGAAACTGGACATGATCGTTCTTGTTACAAAGGGCAACCTTAATTCCTACACTCCAGAGCATTAGTCAGATGTAATTTTTAAAGAAATCATGACTCTATCTTCCAAGTAAGAAAAATCATGCCAATGGATCTCAGAAAATAATGCAGTATGGTGATTGCAAACATGAAGTTAGTCTGAAAGCCACTATCAGGCAGCTTCTCATGGCTCAAATGTTCCATTCGAGTACTCCTCGCCTGCAATACCAGAGGTTCCATTTGCTAATCGGTTCCCGCCTGAGGAATTTGAATAAGGGGAATATGAAGAAACAGGACTGCCTCGTGAATACCGGTTCTGTGCAGCTGTGGTACTCCTTGTGACTTTAAGACGCGCTTTCCTGCCCTGCGGTGGAGTATCGTATCATATCATATCCATGACAAGAAGAAAAGAAAAATAACCTCAATAGATGACATACTTAAGCAGAAAGCTTTCCATGTCCAATAAAAACATCAACATACACAAATATTGCTGTATATTAAAAAACTAAAAAAGAAAGAATCAAGAAGAGTACAATCTACAGTCCCAAGTGCGTACGGAATTACCTTTCCCATGCACTTCTCGAGATGAGGAGCAAACCTACCAGCCACAACAGTTCGACCACAATTCATGCATTCAAAATTTTCATTGGCCACGGGTGGATGAGTTTGTCCAAATATGTCAACCACGTACTTAGCATTTGTTTCATTACTAGTACTTGGATCGGCTACCCTAACCCTGGCTTCTGCTGACAACTTCATTTCTTCTTCCTCTTCTTCCAGATTACGATCAAGACCAAGCCGTGTTATTCTGTGACACTCTGATGCCACATCAGCTATAATTGAATCTAGAAGATCCTCAAAAAAATGAGATGAAAGCTGCAATGCACCCCAAAAAAGGTAAATGAGAATGTAAAATACAAATGAAAGACTACGATATTTTCAATACTTCAAATTCACCAACACAACTTATTAATCAATGCAGTACATTGAAGAATAAGAATCCTAACAATATTACAAAAGTGATTCCACTGTTGATGCAGGATTTAAGTAACAACATATTAATTTCATCCTCCTATTTTCTTTAGACATAAACTGGAAATGTAATATGTATTTCACAAACTGCCATTTCATTACATTCTATCTAGAATAATCTGACTCAATGCAGTACATTGAAGAATAAGAATCCTAACAATATTACAAAAGTGATTCCACTATTGATGCAGGATTTAAGCAATTCAACATATTAATTTCATCATCCTATTTTCTTTAGACATAAACTGAAAATCTAATATGTATTTCACAAACTGCCACTTCATTACATTCTATCTAGAATAATCTGACTCCAATACACAGCATCAGATAGGCTTCTATTCTGCAACACAGTCAAAAAAGGAAAGAAATATGAACTGATTATCCTCACATGTTTGCAGATGACTGCTCAATCACACATGCACCACCTAGAGCATTTTGAATTTGAATATTGAATCCATGATTCTTACCTCAACTGTTAATCTTAAGGAGGACTGCCATACTCATATGTTAGGTTTCACATTTCTTTAAGCCGTTTACAGAAATAAAAAGAAACCAAAGGAAGTAATTTTTTTTTTCTTATTTCAATTCATGAATAATTTATTATTCTGGTGAAAGCTCAAAAGAGATATTTTCTTTCAACAATGATCCTAAATAAATAAGTAAAAATAATGACAACACACACAGACACACATACACACATGGAGAGAGAAAGAGAGAGAGAGAGCACAATTGAAAATTTTGGCTCAAAATTGAGTTCCAGTAGGTTGTCAACCAGAAATCTACAGACACTAGTGTATGCTTTATAAGCTTCTAAAAAAAGTTGGTCAGTCTATGGAAAACTCATTGCCTTGACAATTGCCCCACGCATACCAAAGCAAATCTCCTCACAAATAAACAGTATACCTGAGAATGTGATGTCATGTTTTCTTCATTAGGAAGCGACATGAGTCTCTGACCAATGCCTCTATGTCCTAGATAACACAAAGAACCTGTAAAAGAAGCAGAAGCAACCAAAGCTTTATATGGGAAGTGTATATACCAAATTGATCTTAATAAAAGACAAGATTTCCGGGAAGATAACAGTCATATCTGAAAGCAAAAAGGGAGGGGAAGAGAATGTAAGCCAAGCTTCTTACTTTCAGTAAACTTATATGAAGCTTACTTTCCATTCTCCTCCATTTTTTTCCCCTCATTTTCCTTGGTTCCAAACAGACAACTACAAGGGCATAGCATATAATTAATATATTATGGCCCTATATAACCAGATATATTACTCCCACTGAAGGTTTAACTGGCAGACTCAATATTAGAAATTTAAATGAGGATAAAATGTAAAGAACTGATGAACAATGCTGTGCCTTCAAAAGACAAAAGAGAATCAATGTGAAGGAATCTAACCAATTTTCATCAAGAGGTTCACTGTTAGACCCAAGACCATTTCGCCATTTTAAAGTACATATACCACGACAGATCAATATATGCTCTTCAAACATGAAACAGAGATGCTCGCATCACATATGGAAGAGGCTTTGTCCCATTTTCACCAATTTCTCTACATCTTCTACCTATCAAAATTGAGATTTTCTTTCTTCAATTTCTTATTTCACACAATTTCCCACTCGCGGGTACCCGACTCAAACCTAGACCTTACGGATTCCATTTTGGACACCCACCAACACCCACAGGGGTAACTTTCAAATTATGCAGGACTCTTAGCATTCCCCGATTCTCAGCCTTGTCGAAATTCATAAACCAAAGAAATGAACAAATATTTGATTCATTCTACCCAAAAAGTTTCAGTGATCGCAAAGGATGCCATGACTCTATCATATAGTCTCACATCGACGGCAACAATTAATTCATTTTATTTTCAAACCACAGTAATCAACAAGAAGAACAAACGTGGGAAACATATGAGCAAGAGGATAAAAATTCTTCAATTTTGATTAGTGAAAACAAAAGGGCCCTCCTGCCAGGATACCAAAAATCAACTGAATCCATCGCTTTGTTAGATATTCGTAGGGTGAGCCTTTACAAGAAAGCCTAAATTTTGAAGTTACATGAGATGTGGGAGATAGATAACATCAGGATACAGTGATTTCAGATGAGATTTCTGATTGAATAAGCACAAATCCGATGACACTGAGATGGCGGCATGGAAAAAATATAAATAAATAAAAGCATAAAAAATAAGACAAAACAAATCGCATCATCTTTACAGGTCAAGGCTCAAAATTTAACCTTTGTGACAGAAAGATCACTGGAAATTCGTCCGAAGGCAAAGAGAGAGACGCCTGCAAAATTCGCATTGCAGTGTACACTCCACGATATGGGGGAAGACAAAGCCGAAAATGAAAAGGGAAGAGTTAAAAATTACATTCCATTGCCGGGAATCGAACCCGGGTCTCCTGGGTGAAAGCCAGACATCCTAACCGCTGGACGACAATGGATTGCTGACAACCAGTTCCAAACATTTATATTTGACAAATCAATGGGATCAAGCGAATAAAGGGTTTATTGTTTATCTATTTAAATTTTTTTATATTTTTAAATATAAAAAATTTGTTTGATAACTATTTTTATTATTTGTTTCTAGAAATTATAATCTTAAACGTATACCTTAAAAATATAAATATTTTTTTAATTTTTTATTGATTTTGTAATTAAATAAAAAATTCTTTTTATTTACACAACCAATCAGTCTTTGTATTCTTTTCTTTCTTTAAATTTGAAAATAATTTCTTAAAAAAAATTCTAAAAGTAAAACAATAAAAACGTATCCGATGCTATCCTAAAGTTTGCAATTGAACTGGGGTGGAATATGTCTTCTGAACAATATTTTTCTGAAATTCAATTTGATTTATTAATAGTTTGTTCTAAGATTAAATTCGATTCATTGATAGTGTATACTTTTTTATATTATTAGTAAATAAAAAATTACGTCATTTAAAAATTAATAATTTTTTATTAATAATAAGAATATATAAATAAATAATAATATAAAATTATTTTATACTGATAATTAATCAAATTTAAATTTTATATTTTCACCTACATAGTAAGTTCATTGTGATTCCTCATTATATTTGTGCTAGGATTGACCCAAATTTTAAATTTTATCAATTTGTTATTATTGTTTATTATCGATTATTTTTTTATTTAAGTTAAGTTTTTGTATTATAATAGAATTATGATTCCTTGCCTAATAAATATTTTTAAATTATAAATATTTATATTAGTAAAAAATTTGAGATATAAAAATGATATTACGTGATGGTACATAAAGGTTATATGAAAATCTTTATAGAGATTTATGAGAAATGTCAAATAGTAATTAGAAAGTTATAAGATTATAATTGAGAACCTTTACATGTATTATCATATAATTTTTTTAATATAGAAGATATTCACTTATTTGTGATTTTCCTCTTAGAGTTTAAAATTTTTCAAATTAAATTATTTATATTCATTATTATCCTATTCTGATTAATTTATTTGCCTAATATTTGCTTGTATTGATAGGTGATATTTTTTCCGACAACTAGTGAGTCCAATAACTTAAACAAAAGGATAATAAATGATTAAAATATAACATCTCTTTGTATTACATAAATTTTAGTAAAAGGTGTTTATGGGTCGGTTTAAATTCAAGCTTGATATGTTTAATTTTTAAAAGAATTTAGCCTAACCCGACTCAATTAAAATTACAAATAGTCCAAGGTCTAATCCAAAGACTAATTACTTTTATTTTTATTATTATTTTAAGAAAAAATAAATTTTTATATAAAAATATGCATTTAAATAGATTATAATATCCCTAAATATATAAATATTTAGTTATAATAAATTAAATATTTTTATATTAAAATAATCATATATAATTATTTTTTAAATATATAATTATATTAATAAAAATAAATTTATATAATTAGATCAAAATGAACCAACCCATTTATATGGCTTGAATTCAATCCAAATATTAATTAATTTATAAAAAAATTCAATATTTGGATCATAAGAAAATTTTTAAATTCTATATTTTTTTAGTTGAATTTTTCAGATTGGGTAGCTTACCGGCCCGCATACAAATCCCATATTAAGATAGAAAATCTTTTAAAACCTATTTTAATTGGAAGGAAAAAAATTAATAATAGATGGTGTTAAATAGTTTTTCAACTATTATTATTAAAAAAGTTAATAGCGAAGATGTTCGGAGCTAGAACTTGAAATATAAAAAAAATTATTAGAATCCAATCGCTTTAAAATTAGATTAATAAATTATTTTAAGAATGTATCTAATTACAAATTAATTGAATTATTACTATTATTATTATTATTATTATTATTATTATTATTATTATTATTATTATTATTATCGTCGTCGTCGTCGTCGTGTCGTCGTCCCAGGGCTGCTGCCGTGACAATAGCACACTCTCCTTAAACGCCACGTAATACATTTTATCATAATATTTCGGATTATTAAAATCCAATGATAGGAGGAGTTTCCGCTCCTTATTTTTTTATTTTATTTTTAATAGAAGTCTCATAAATAATTTAACAACTAATTCGTCTCTTATATTTTTAAAATTTAAGATATAATATAAAAACATATAATCTTTTGGTGTAGTAATTGAAAGCCCCAATTTAATGAAAATATTATTTTAATTATATTATATATTAGTTACATATATTGTTAAATATAATAATATTTGATAGGATTCAATCATTAGGTAGGACTAAAATTGAAGTGGTGGAAAATTAAATATAGATTTTAATTGAATATTATTAAATAATAATATTTTTATAATGCAATTCAGAAATATTACAAAGACAAAAGATCATATCTAGAAAATTTAACATGCGAATAACATATACTGAATTCTAATGTGAAATTTGAATCTAAATGCAATTTTTCCCCTCCCAACTTATAACTTTTGAAAACTATAGTGTGTGTGGGGTATCTTTTTTTTTTCAATAATTTCCTTTTTGTTCTTTAGGCATTATTTAAAAATTATTGCTTGGTATATAATATTTATAAGTGGAATGATGATCTTTAAATTTTAAAACATTGAAAAAATATATACAAGATAATTATCAAAATTTAAAGAAAATAAATCATTAAAAATTTCTTGGGGACTGAAAAGAAAAACATTGCATATATATTATAATTATAATAATATTTTTATTATTTTTGGACCTTAATTATTGCACAAAAAGATAATATGTGTTTCTATTTTAAAATTTAAAAACATAAGAAAGTTATAAAGTTATTTATAAAATTCATGTTTAAAATAAAAGAAATAAAATTACTCCCTCCTTTCATTTTTATTTATTGCATTTTGAAGGAATTTTTTATTCCTTTTTATTTGTTATTTTAAAATTTCAATGAAATATTAAATGTTCTTTTTTTTTAATTCTACCCTTCTTTTTATTAATAAATATTTTATTATTTTATACTATTAATTAACTTTCATTTATTCCTATGTATTTTTCTCTTTATTTTTAATTATCTTAAATTTTGTACATAAAAGATAATTTTATAAAGCTTATTAAAAATAAATAAATTAAATTATTTTCTTAATATGTATGAAATTAACTAATAGTGATAGATAAATAAAAACGGAGGAAATGAATAATAAATAAGGAGTAAATGTGCCCCTTGTTATTAAGTTTGAATTTGAATAACATGAAACATTATAATAAAACATATTACGTGGCATTTAAGGGGTGGGCTACTGCCCCTTGCTGCCGGCTTTAGCAACAACAAAATTTTGATCTTTTTGCTATTTTTCAAGCAAAGGATTAATGCAATACATGATTCCTTCGTAGTTAAATCAAACCAAATAGTTTCATAATATAAATAATAAGTGATAATTACAATTCCTAATCATAAATAATCACACAATAAAACTATTATAATTATAATTATGAATATAATATTACAATTTTTTAGTCTTCTCATACCATAGAGGGTAAAATAGAAATGGATTGAGAGAACTTGTAACTACATGTACAAATTTGAACAAATGGCTTCAAGTTATTCTGCAAAGAATATTGCTACATGTTCGAGAGGAGTGTTTCGAAATTCACATTTCAAATTCATTTCAGCTATAAGATTAAAATTTTAGCCAAATCCTACTCAACAATTGACAACAATATAGCTTTATTTGACCTTTTGACTTTCATTTAGCAATAATATTTCGGAATGTATAGCATTTTCCTTTACCCTTTGCTTGGTTATAGTAGAAAATAAGGGAGAAAGAAAAATGGGGAGAAGTTATTTTTCCTAGGTGTGCTTAATTGCTTGAGAAAATAGCAAGGGAGAGAAAATAGAGAAGAAAATGTTATGTTTAATTGTGAGAGAAAAAGGAATTTGTAAAATATAGGGGACTAATTTTTTTTTACCTCTTTTAAATATAAATTTAAGAAAATAATGTAAAATAAAATCAACCCTATCTTACAAGTGAAATTTATATTAATATTTTTTAATATAAAATGATGTGTTCAATTTTCTTTATATCATTAAAATGTAAATTTAAGTGAATAATATAAATTTGTGATAAACCCACTAATTAAGAAAATGTAAATTTTATTTCTTTAACATTATCAATGCTTCAAACTTATATAAAATTAATATCAGCCCATATGTGAAATAAATATTATAATATAAATATCATTTTGCACAAATTAATTCCATATTACGTAAGTCATCTTAATTAAGAAAAATACAACAAAATAATAGAAACAAACCAACATTAAATTCAATAAAATATGTTAGAAAATATATATTAAGAAGATAATTAGATATAATTATCTTTTACACATATATAAATTTTTTATCACAAAATTAAAGAAACATGAACTTATGTATTTTGGTATTGTTATCTAAGTTGTCCAAAATTGAATTGGATAAAAATAAATAAAATTCAAGTCTATAACTGTATCAATAGCTTAATTTCAAATACTTAATTATAAAAACTTGAGGTAAAGACGTGTAGAAATTTCGCATAAGAGATGTGATGTCTAATGAGAAATTACTTCTTATACAAATCAAATACGACTCCTAATAGGAACAATACTAACATCAATATTAATCATTACTCAGTGAAAATTAATATAAGCATAGGGGTTTGGTAAAAGAAGAGAACTCAAACTCTAAAAATTGTCACCCCATGCCACAGGCCACATATTAGTTAAGAATGCAAACTTTAAGATGTTCCCCATGCTAACAATCATTTTTAGTTGTCTTTTTCCATCTGGTTGATAAAACAACTTTTTACAATAACACAACATATTCAATTAACATGTTCAGAACTATGTTCACATTTTAAATACATAAAAGAAGGGTAAACAACAATACACAATTTGTCTAGCATATAATTCAATATGGTAAAGTAACATAGTGCTCAAGTGGTAATATAGTTAGATGATCAAGATTACAGTTATCCAATCTGCAAGTGCCTTCATGCTTTATGCTACACATTATGAAATATTAGGTTAAGAGTGAATCCACAACCTTTGCAGCAAACTTGCCCTTCACATCATTTATATGCAACTTGTTCTTAGTATTTACCTATTAATCAACAAAACTACACAATCATGCAGACATAACAAAAGTTATGGTTGCAAATATGGTAATAGTTGTGGACATATTGAAGATGCTTGGTTCTTTAACCATTTCACTATACAAACACTTGACTAATCACTACTCATTAACTTCAAATATGACAACAAGGAGGAGACATAAGTTATTTCATTCACATTCACCTTATGGGCTACCACAAGCACAACATATACTAAGAAATATTAGAGACATGCATACCTCCAAATTTGGATTTCAAGCGTGCAAGCACTTCAAAATAGACTTGCCTCCTTCATAATTTTGTATAGAATATTTCAACGCATCTCTTCTAGCACGCCGAAAAATTGTTGCTTAGCATCCTTATTTGAGCATAGGAAATGATAGCACCGGGTTCGGGGTTCTAGCATCACTTCTATGTTCTCCAACTCACTCTAAACATCCGTATGGGTATAATGTTAAGGTTTGCTCTTTTGCATAATGGTAAGACCTCCTTGGCTATTTGTACCTATTCTTTGGCCAATTTAATTCCTTCCCGCATCACCTAAGTTAAGTTATTTATGCCTAAGTGCATTTTCTCATATCCACTCTCAATCACATCAATTATTGCAGCTTTCCTTTTTGTACCTTTAGAAGATGATGTTCCCTATGATTGATTTCCTTGCGATAGAGTTGAACCACCACCTATAGGACTATAGGTGTCCATGTTGCTTGCAAAAGCTTGGAGTTTTAGTTCCCCAATGAAGGTTGGAATCTAACATGTCATCAAAAGAATCATTCAGATCAAAATTTTCCCTCTCCCATCGCTGCATTTTATCCCTTGCACTTTTAGCTTGTGCACTAGTCACTCTATCCCTGCTAAATAGCTCTATCAATTTGTCATAGTTGTTTATTGGGGTTTTCCTTCATTTTTATGCTTCAAGTTTCTCTTGTTGTTGCAACCATAATTAGTCAAGCATCTAACAATATATAAGGAATAATATAAAACTATTTGCCTATTATGAATACACATAATAAGTGCAATATTTCATTATCAACTTCTTTTCTTTCACTCGCATAATCACCTTTATGATCTCCTCCCATACCTCAGGTTTTGCTTCAAACAATCGAAACGTGGGATTCCACCTGACTCCACTCCACATATGAAATAGATCATAACATTTGTTGAATTTCATTCTATTTTTAATATGTTGTCTTTGTAAAAATGGTCCTATTTGGCCTCCAATGTATTTAGCACAGTAACATGTGCATAAGAGGTGAAGGTCCCATCTAGCCTATTTCCCTTACGAACTTCTTCAAGCAATGCATCTAATAATATAGTATCCATGTCCGATGTCCATTGTAGGTTATCTTTGGAAGAACTCCTTCCTTTCTTCGATCTCCTATTCTTGAACATGATTTAATCTATAAGTTACCACAAATCAGAATATCAATACATTTTCTAGCAATGGGAAAGTGATAAGTAAGTTCAATGGCACGTTATCCACATATATAGTCCATGAAAAAGTAAACAACAAGTAATCAACAAACAAAATCAATACAAGCTTTAAGAATAAACCTGCAACATATGACAAGACTTGGGATGCACGATTTATGTACTTGACATATGCTTGTAACATACTACCAAATGCATAAAAGGAGAATACAATGATATACAAATGAAGTCATAACTCCAAGATCCTTATAGATACAATAGATTACATAATATTAGGTTATTTACAAAATAATGTTCATGACAAATTCTCTTTATAATCATTCCACATTTGATTTGCTATGCTTTCTCTCAAAAGGAATCCTTATCTATAATCTTCCTGCGAGCTCCGTGCATCATGGTCTCCATGGTCATCCGTATCACTATGGAGCAGCTCATGCTCCACTTTATTAATCAGACGCTTATCGAGATCAACATCTATAAGGAAGTTGTGTAACATGCAACAGGCAATAGTAATGTTAGACATGGTCTCTAATGAGTAATGTGGTTCAGTGCTGCTGGCTATAATTGGGAACCTTTTTCTTCAAAACTCCAATTGTTCTTTCAATGACATTTCTCAATGAAGCATGTTAGAGATTGAACAGTTCTTTTGCATTTTTGGGACTACGCGTGGAATACTTTTTCAGGTGGTAATGAATGCCTCTATATGATGTGATCACACTACTTTTCAGTGGATATCCTCCATCTCCTAGATAATATTTGCTTAGTCAAAGTTGAAGTTTATAATTAAATGTAATATACCGCAAATTACTATATATATTGTTAGATACAGTTTAGGGCCTACACTTTTGACCTTAAACAAATCATGAGATGGACTTACCTAAAAGAATCCTAAGTCTATCTCCTCTTTTACTTAAAGCATGTTTCAAAATTCTGGAATAAGATGCAGTGCCTTCCTAACTAGCTAGTACAGAACTGAATCTTATATCAAACATGCAAGACGCCAAGATATTTTGAGTTAGGAAGTTTTTCCTTCCTCAAAAATGAGAGGCATATCTATTTGGTACTTTTACCTGTATATGGGTCCCATCTATAGCTCCAACACAATCATGTATTTTTTAGGATATAATAAAAATCATGATGTGAAATCCAAAGACACTCTAAAAATAGTAATATGCATAAACATTTTTATCTTATTTGCACTGTCATCTTATCCTAAAATATAGGTAGAACCTTCTATTGTTAAGCATTTGATGAGGAATTTCTGATCTTGAAAGTTACACAAGGTACTGACCCTCCAGTGATACAATGGCTCGTAGAACATAATAAAAACGATAACCAATTGTTTCCCTCGAATGATGGAAAAAGAAGGACACAATTCTATGCTTTACATTATGGGCTAAAATATGCAAAAACTTAACAACTTGTTCATCTACTGTAATGTGTATAGAATCCCTCACTTGGTCGATTCCTTTTAATTTCTCGCATAATTGAAGGAATGCACGAGGACTCATATGAATCATATCACGGCATTGATTATTTGTTAGTAGATTTTGCATTAATTGTTGTCACATTTTATCTCTTTCATTTTCTCATGCAACACTAGGTGCATGAATAAGAGTAGCTTGCATGGTTAATAGATGCATAGCATGCACAATGATGTATATTAGTTGGACAATACACATTTGCCATTGCTCTAATGCACCTACATTAATGAACTATTGTAATTCACATTGCTTGTCAAATATATCATCATTTTCCTCTTCCATTACTACTCTTGTAGGCAATGGATAGGATCCAAATTTTCATGTAAATTCCAATAAGTAATTGGGAAAATTAAGAAAAATCGTCAATTACCATTTGTAACTGATTACCAAAAATGGAAATAACACCGTACATTCCCTATACTTCAATCATGGAACAAATAAGATAATATCCAAAGAAAATATCATGCAGGGTATCGATATGGTAAAGTGAAAAAACTTACAAATTTGTGACGAAGTGTCTGTAAGTTTTAACTTAGCTAGGAGATTAGAAAGCTATTCATGCTTTCAATAAGTCAAGTTGCAATAATAGAATAACATGGTTAAGGGCAAACCAAATAACATGTAATAAATTGCAATAATTTATAGCATGCATTACTCAAGCATTAGGGATAAAACTCATGGTCTCAAGCTAAAGCAATATGTGTATAGGAGACATCTCATCATATTATATGTGAAATTAATACAACTTGATGAATCCTCCTTATATGTGAACTATTATTTCCATTTTGTGATTTATTCTATCTTTAATTTCTATTTCTATACTTATAACATGCTTAGATGTGTAAATCTAAATTGAAAATTGAAAATTTTGCTTTAATACGATAATCTTTTATATTGTTCGAACCATTGTTGGTTTGAACGGTTTTAGCAAGTCGTGACTAATTTACCAATTTTTCATCTGATTTTTTAACAAACAACTTTGGGTATGAATCAGATTGGATAAAAGGCCGATTCATCAATTTTTTAGTTAAATTAGTTAGTTCAGTCTGGATTTTTCAATATGGACAATAATAATATCTTTAAAAAATATAATTTTTATTTCTCATAGATTAACAACATTATTTTTCTAATTAGATAGTAGTTAAGTTCTTTAGACATAGTTTTAAATAGTGAATTGTTGATATGACTTTATTTTCATATCAATTAATAAAATTAGTACAGTTAGACTTAAGTTGCTTTCATAGGAATTAAAATTTTATTCAAAATTAAAACTTTAGATAATAAATTAATATGAAAATTAATATAAATCAAATACTATATAGAGTATAAAATTGGAGTTTAGTTTAATTATTGAACTTAAAAATATAGAACATGATTGACTATAACTACTTGCTTTATAATTATTTAAAATTTTAATTTAATTATTTAATTGAAAAATACAAAAATTAATATGAATTAAACAAATTCATTTTCAACATGGTTCATTATAACTAATTAGCATTCAACATGGTTAATTATTTAATTATAATAGAAATTTATAATTAAAAAAAGGACAAACCAAAAAAAAAACTTAACATACCTGTCATTTCTTGTAATTCTTATTATTATTTTTTTACAACAAGAAATAAATTTAAAATATTATTGATTTGTTACTTATTAGTTACAAGGAATAAATTTACAATCATCAATCATCCTTATCCACGTTAATTTTTTTACACATTTTCTATGTACATAATTTTTACAATTAAGAAAAAAAAAATTTCTATTGTTTGTTTGAAAAAAACCTAATGAAAAAAAGGGAGGGGACCCAGTCGACTCTATCTGTAAGCCGGGTTAGGTTCGAATCTGGTTTGGACCTGCCTAACTTGACTTATAAATCAGACGAACCCAGCTCGCTTGCTAAGTAGATCCTCCCTCTTATCAACTGGAATAGAGGCCAACTTGTCACAAGAGTCGAAGGACTAGTTGTAACAGTGGGCTCCAGCAGTAAATTTGCAGCGGGGAACACTAAACCCTAAACTAGACAGATATATCAACTGATAGAAATGTAGAAGAACTTCATCAAACTGCAAGAGCAACATCAACCGAAGAAAATTAGATCTATTACCTGCTCTAATCGGAAACAGCGTCGGCGCCTTCGTCAGACGAAATGGCAATAAGAGGACCCAATGGTTAGCAATCTTGTTAGACAGATTGACAGCAGTTGTGGTAAGCAAGAGGAGACGAAACAACAAGTGGAGCTGGGTAGATAGGAGGGCAGGGCAACGCGAAGGACACCCAAATTTGTCACTGTGAAGAACTTCACCTGCTTTTCACCACTTCACTAAAGGGAAAAAATTTTAGTGGGACCCACCTTACGTCTTCTACTCCATTTTCACTTCCCCTCTATTTTATACTCCAATCTAAGCAAGAGAAATTTGCTATTTTCCTGTACTTTTCTACTTCCTTTTTCACTTCTCTTCTATTTTCACCAGAACCAAGTAGAGCATTAAGTTCTTTAGTTGCTTAACTCAAATGAAGCAATGAGTGTATAAGTTTGTAGACATGAAATTCCAAGGAAAACATTAATGAACTCCATCTATTAATTCCTTTTTCAAATTTTTTTAATATTTTATTCTAATTTACTGAAAACACATTTTAATGACTTTTTTAACAATAAAAATGATTAATTTATTAGAATTGTACATAAGAATCCAAGATTAAATATGATATTTAAAAAAATAAAATGTTCAAAAAATATTTAAATATCATGTCTTTACAGCAATAGTTAACAACCAATAATTATAATGAGAGATTGCTATCTCACTTTATTATGAAACATGTGGTCATAATTTTAATATTTTACGTGAACTTTTAATTAATTATTGATTAACAGCTTTGTATAATTTTCATCCAAACTTTTAAGTATCTTTTTTTTAAGTCTTTTTTAAATTATAAAGTAATTATGTTGGTAAATGATAAATATGTCTCACATGTAAACATACCTAATTTATATATATATATATATATATATATATATATATATATATATATATATATATATATATATATATATATAGTGTTAGAAATTCTTCTATCCTAAAAAATAACTATTAAATTTTTATTCATTTCATGCAGTTTAAAAAAAATTCTATTTAAAAACTTTAATTAATTATTTTCATTGTTATTAAATTCATTTTTATTGTAGAAATACAATGCTACTAACAATTATAATATATCACATCTCAATAATAATAAAAGTTATTTGAGTTTAATAATGTGTTACTCTCAAAGACATATATTAAAAATTTATCAATAAGCAAGTGTGTGTTTTTTTATTTCTTTATGTTCCTTTATATTTTAAGGTGTTTTCCAATTTTATATGTTTTGAGTAATAATAATATTCATTTTTAATTTGATACATCTTACGATATGAGATATCCAAAGACTCTTAGTCATTTTATTTAATGATAAAAAGTCATTTTCATTTATTTTAAAGAATATAAGGGTAGGAAACATCAATTATAATTTAGGTAATACTTGCTTTTGTACCCGTGTTATGCACGAGTTTATAAAAAAATTAATTATCTAATCATATTTTCTTATATAATATGTAACAATATAAATGATAACTACACCTATAAAATTTCATGTTGTCCCACTTCCATAAGATTATTAAAAGCAAATAAGATTCTAAAACTAAATAGTACATATAATTAAATCACTTTTAATGCATGTACTTAAACAAAATAAAAATAATATTAATTATTATAAGTAAATGCATTAGCATTAAATTTTATTTTCGATTATTTACTTTTCTTTGTTTAGAATAAATGTAAAAATATTTTTATGCATATATATAAACTTATGGCTAGTCATATTATTATGACTTTGTTTGAGCTTAGCTTTAATTTGCAGCGGCTCTTCTATCTTTGTCCTTATCATTTGAATATTTCAAGTTAAATATTTGTTTTCATGTTTGTTAACTATGATGATCAATAAAATTCACAAAGAGAAACAAAAATACACTACATTGACAAAAATGCAAAATAAAAAGGGTATATAAGCAAGAATCAAGACACACACAAAAGAGTTAAGAGTAAAAACATGGAAATGGACACACTACCTGGTGCATAAAAAAAACCTATTCTTGTCAACAATAAATTAGACAATACAATATCTCTAGTATTGTAGGAAATGAATCTACAATATAAAATGAGAAAATTAAAAGGATAAAAATCTAGTTTTTGATCATTTCTATGTAAGGGATTTGTCAAAATCCCATGCTCTAAATATGAAAGTGATATTTAGTTTTATGAAGAAGTTTTTTAACAAGAAATTTTTTTATAGAAATAGTTTTGATTTTTGTAATATCCCAAGTCAAATACTTTTATAAGAATTTTCTTACAAGATGGAGATAATTTTTATAATTTCAAATATGAGATTTTATGAAATTATTTGTATTAATAAACTATTTTTGAAAATTATGGAGAACTTAAATAATTATTTTAGTACTTTTATTTTTATATTAAGGGGTTAAATAGTTAAGTTGAGATGGTAAATAAAATTAGTTTTATTAAAATATAGGTGTCGAGATTCTATATATCAAAAGCAATATTAAAACATTTTATGGGAAAATATAAACTTGAGAATGTGGAAATTTTAAAAAAAAATGAGTTACTACAATAGATCAATGGCCAAGATCTTTTGTTACAAGAAAAAATAGTTAAAATTAAAAAGAAGCATGGAATTACAATATGCCGTAATACATAGAATAAAAACCCATACATTATTAAAATTTTTCTCTCATCTTCTTTGCCTTTAGTATGTTGGCATCCTATTTTATCTTTCATTCTCGGATAGTAGCTCTAAAATTTTCATTTTTTTCTCTTTCCTTACTACTGCATTTTCTTTTAGTTATCATGTTTTTATTTTTATTTTTATTTCAAATTTTAGCTGGTTGCTTCATTCTCTTTCTGGAACCTTCAACTCTCTCTTATCACACACCATACATTAGCCTTCTCTTATAAAAAAAAGAGACGAATCTGCTGCTATTCTTTTTCTTTAAAAAAATTAGTAGCTTTATCTTTTGTTCAGTATGTCCCTCTCTCTCATTTTTTCCTCTGGATTTTTTTAGATTTCTTTCTTCACCTCCACTGCCAAATCCCCATCTCTTCTCCCTCATTCCTTTTCTCAGCACACTTTTCCTCTCTTTGTTGAAATAGCTATTGCATGAGCTTATACCTCGTCTTTGGTGTCAATGGCTATTATAGGGGACTACCTTTTCTTTTGGCATCTAGCTCAACTATCCTATGAGAAGAGCTGCAAATAGAAGTAGCAAAATAATTGAAGTTGAATTTAGTAACAATAAGAAGGTATCTTCTGTCTCCAAACCATTAGTAACGAAGCTAATTTCGATGGTGATATATGCTTACTGAGCTTTGATAATTGTATATATATATATATATATATATATATATGCTTACTAAGTTTTGATAACTCACTCCATCTTATTTTCAATGTTTTCAAGTAAAAATAAAAGCCACTGAGTCTTATTACATCCATGGAGGATCAAGACTATCTTACGAAAAGATTTGATAGTTAGAGATGTTAGGATTGGGAGCTAAACAGTTGCAGCAAAAATTAACTAATTCTAGTCAAAGGATCCATGCAAAACGTTAGATTAGAATAATGATTCGTTCTATACTTTTTCAGATTATTCAAAGGCTTGTTCGTTAATCACCTTTCCTAACTTGCTTTCAGTTGAAAACTTTAAGGTATCCACATGATCCAATAGATCACCAATGAACCTCCATGATCACTAATTGGAATTCTTCTCCTTTTGCCTCATAGTGCTAGCTATACCTCTTCAAGAGTTATGATTAAGGAGGGCTGCTAGGATTTTCAATATTTTGGGATGAGTGAATAATCAATTATTATTGCCTAACAAATCTATTTAAATAGGTGCATATAAAACCCTAAGTAATTGGACTTTGTTCTATGTATAATTATGGGCTGATAGTTGGGCTTTATAATTATAATATTAAATTCTCATATATTAGGCCCAAACAATTTAGTCCATTAATTTCAAATTCACTAGGTTTTAAGTGTGTGACCCTACAGGCTCTCATTATATTAGCAATGATCATAAATTATATTAGTAATCATAAACAATGAGCGGTATTTAACAATATATCATTATTGATTATTTCCTAAGTAATGAAAAAGTCAATAATTTGACTGAACCTATATATGTAATTATCATCTATGACCTTTTATCTTAGACATCTAGATTGATCAAAAAACATAGATTGTGTCATTTTTGTAGAGTCCAATTCAAAGGTTTCTTAATTCTTAAGTAAACTGACTAAAGTAAATATAATTGACATCCTATGTTAATCCATCTAAGCATGGTCATGTATTTTTTCTTAATTTTACTTAATCAAGGGGCCCACAAATATTACTCCTGTTATATAAGAGGAACAAATTCCATCTTCATCACATAAATCCCTCCATATGATATGTGATATATCCAATAATTATTCTTGCATTCATTCAACTATGAGTGACATAGAGTAGTATCAAAATATGAAAATCATATATGGGGAATCTTAGCGATCTTAGGTTAAAGGACCATATTAATAATGATCATTAAGAATCACTAATGATATTCATATAACGACCTATGTAGCGTTCTTAGGGTAGGTCAGTCCAGTATACAAGTTCTCTAACTTTTACTTATATATAGACTTAATATCTCATATAAGTCACCACACATGCTAGTCTTAACATATCAAAGTAACCCAATCCATAATGATATATGATTGGAGATATTTAAGAATAGAATTATTCTAAGGTTATTATCATAATTAAATATATTATGCAAATAATATATGTATAAATATGATAATTGGAATTGCCTTTAAAATAATATAATTCAAATTATTAATCATCCATATGATTAGTTTTAGGGCCTATACACCAACAAGAGATTCTTTTAAGTTAAGATTAACATTTAAGATAGAAAAGTTATTGATCCATCAGTTATCTATGTATAAGTTTAATATTTATATAGTGTTGTGTGTACGTTGATTTTGTCGTATCTAAAAAATATCCAAGTTTTATATTTTAGGACATTTGGCCTTTGTGAAATGTTTAAAAATAAGAGAGACTATGTCTATTTTTTGGTAAAATTTTTAACATAAATGTTTAAGTTCCCCTAGAACTTGGAAACTTTTATTACATGGAATAAATGAAAATATATTAAGACTTATGAAAACTAGTAACGGGATTCACATCAATCACAATCAGAGTTGGGTCATGACAAAGGTGTTATCAGAGCATGGTTTAGGTCCTTAGTGGTAAATAGGCTAGAATGATCAAGCTGTTAAATCTAACTAAGCAAGATGATTATAAAATAAGGTGTGTCTTTAAAAGATCTCCATGAATTTTCTATTAAGTGTGCATTAGCCATTATTTATTGATTGGTAGAATCTCTATATATTTTATCTTGAGGGATGAACTATTCTTCAGTGAATTGTTTCTGACTTGAATAATAAGAGTGTGTGATAACTTGAGTTGTGTGATATGAATTTAAATTATGATTGATGATGTGAGAAATGGATAATTTGTATAATGTCAAATGAAATTTAATTGTGGTTTACGATTGAAGTTGATAAATGTGACATTCCTTCTTTGTTGATTCAGAAAATGAATGTGTTTGAGACTATGTGTTGAGCTATATAATTCATTGATGTGGAATGATTGATGACATGAGAATGATAGATTTTATTAATAAAATCCCTATGGCATAGTTGGTATTCTGACTATACCCTATAGTTAATGCCTATAGCGTCCTATCGTGGTGATACGATGTTTATGGTATCCTATCATTGCTTATTATGAGTATGAGCACTTATCTAGTATATGATCTGTGATGGGGGGAGATAAACATTCTCTATAGAGGAAAAAAGGAATGGTAAGAGTTGGAAGAAAAATATTGGTAGCCTCAAGCCTAGGATGGCGAGGGATAAGACTAAATTAAAGATATAAGGAGAAACTTTAGATGTCAACTATGGCTATTCAATGAATTTTTATTAAAAGTTATTATAACCATTGTCTATATTGTTGTACATTGTGTTATGATTGATATTTGATTGATCTTGGATGCTTCCATTTAATGTGACATGATTGAGCTTTGATGATTATCTGAATGATTGATGAGTACCCAATATGGGTTGTGTGTAAAATTTGTATTTGTGGTAATATTTGGTGAATTCATGATTGTGATTTATATTTGGCTATTATCAATTTTTAAAATGGCATGTTATGAATATTATTACAATGACAAATTTATGTAAGTTATCGCAAGGCATATATGGATATGATTGGTAGTTATTGATTGTAAATTTTACTTATTGATCAAATGAAGTATGAGTATGATTGTAGCCTTAGTTAAAGTCAAACTATAGGTTTGTTTGTGTAATTGAAATTTTGGTTGAGATTCTTGATCGTAGATTATTCATTATGAGTTATTTTTATAATGATTACTAGAATCATTTGACTTGTTTATAGAATGCATTGGGATTGCTATGAATTCCCAATGTTAATGTAAACAACAACTTTTTTTTCCAAAAGATGAGAAATGAGATACATGTTTACAAATTATGTGTTGAACCTTAAATTGTGTTTAGAGTACTTAGTCGTGTTTGACTTTTCTAAATCCATTTGGCACTTAAATGAACATGTTAGTTTGAGTTTGGTGAAAATAATTTGTCAAATTGTTTAAGTACCAATAATTTGTCAAATTGTGTTTACATTAAGTAGTAAGAATGGTTTAGTTTACATGACAACGTATTGAGTTGGTCAATAGGCTATTGACAATCTTGTGCAATCATGCTTGCCTTCTTCATAATTTAAGGACAAATTTTCTTGAAAGGGGAGAAAACTTGTAATATCCCAAGTTAAATACTTTTATAAGAATTTTTTTTACAAGTTGAAAATAATTTTAATAATTTCAAATACGAGGATTTATGAAATTATTTGTATTGATAAACAATTTTTGAAAATTATAGAGAACTTAAATAATTATTTTAATACTTTTATTTTTATATTGAGAGGTTAAATAGTTAAGTTAAGACAATAAACAAAATTAGTTTTATTAAAATGTAAGTATTGAGATTTTATATGTCAAAAGCAATATTAAAATATTTTATAGGAAAATATAAACTTGAGAGTGTGGAAATTATGAAATAAATTGTTTGTATTGTTAAATTGTTTTTTTAAAATGAGTTACTACAATAAATCAATGATCAATGTTTTCTATTATAAGAAAAAATGGTTAGAATTAAAAAGAAGGAAGGAATTATGATGTGCTGTAATGCATAGAATAAAAACCCATGCATTATTAAAATTTTTCTCTTATCTCCTTTGCCTTTACTATGTCAGCATCTTATTTTGTCTCTTATTCTCAAATAGTAGCTTTAGAATTTTCACATTTTTTCTCTTTCCTTGTTGTTGCATTTTTTCAATTACTAGGCCTTTACTTTAAATTTTCTTTTTAAATTTTAGCTAGTTGCTTCTTTCTCTTTCCGGAACCTTTAGCTTTCTCTTAACACACATGGTACAATAGCTTTCTCTTTTAAAAAAAGACAAATCTATTACTGTTCTCTTTCTTAAAAAAAATTAGCATCTTTCTTCTTCTTTTTTTTCAGTGTGTCCCTTTCTCTCATTTTTTCTCTAGATTTTTTCAGTTTTCTCTTTTCACCTCCAGTGCCAAATCTCTATCTCTCCTCCCTCATTCCCTCTCTCAGCACGTTTTTCCTCTCTTTGCTGAAATAGTTATTGTACGAGCTTATACCTCGTTGCCGATGTCGATGGCTATTACAGGGGATGACATCCCTCTTTTGGCATTTAGAAGTAGCTATCCTATGAGAAGAGCCACAAATAGAAGTAGCAAAATAGTTGAAGCTAAATTTGGTAACAATAGGAAGCTGTCTTCTTTCTTCAAATCACCGACAACAGAGCTGATTTCGATAGTGATGAGCTCCAATTAAGCTTTTCTGATGTCGATAAATATTTTTACATCATGATATGTTATTTTTATGATAATTTAAGCCCTTATCCTAGAAACTCATTTTTATATAATTTGAGAAAAATGATGTTATTTTCAAAAAATAAGATTTTTATATTTTAGTATGATAAAATCAGCATGGTTAGATTGTTTTTATATTATTAACTTTACTGATTTCATTTTTATGATGATTTAGACTGATACAAATGAACCCATTTTGCACGATTTTGGAATTAAGATGATAGTTTAGAGTATTATATTTTTATATTATGAAAAAAAATTAAGCTTAAAATAGAAAATTTACTTTTAAGAGCATTTTGAATACAAGATGTCAATTATGAAAAATTATATTTTTCATACTATATAATGTTGAAACGATATAATTTAAGTGTTTTTGAAATATTATATCCTAGTATTATAAGGAGTTAAGCATGATTGAAATGAACTCTTATTTTATCATTTTAGTTGGACAATTGATATAGTGTTGGTAAATTATCTTTTCATATTTTTCTCCTATTATCACCATTTTCAAAGGCAAATTATAATTATATGAACATTGCTTATTTGCTTCCCACATATTACAAATTTTTATTGAAATCATAATATAGTAGCATTCCTTATTACTTGCTTCTTATATTTCCTAGTATTAACTAGTAATCCAAGTATGCCACTAATTATCCTAGATCCTCACTTTCTTTATTTTTAAATTTATTATCAAAATATAAAAAATTCTTGTATACGTAATAACTTTTTTAAATCAAAGTACTAAACCATCAAAATATTATCACACACATCAATATACAAAATTATACACTTATCTTTTTATATCTTTAACTCTCTTTAAAGAACTAGAAAATAATTTTTGTTAGGAACTCTCATCTTGATGATATAATTGTATTCTAAATATACTAATATAATAATCTTGAGCATAAAATTCTTATTTTATTAATACTATATTAGACATTTAAAATTAGATGATAAAATGAGATTTTTTTTAATCATGTTTAGATCCTTAGAATATTAGGACATAACACTTTAGAAATACTCTAATTATATTATTTCAACATTATATATCATAGAACTCTTATTCTGTAAGGCCATCATTGTATATGTAAATTTACTCACAACATGGGTTTTCTAAAATATACAACCACCATTGAAAATACCTGAAAATGCTATCATATAATACTCTAAAATAACTTCATTTATATAATTAAACATTTTATGGTATAAAAATTATATTTTTCTAGGCTATCATTACTTATCTCAAATATACATAAAATGAGTTTCTTTGAATCAGGCATGAATCTACCATTATCATAGAATAAAATAGTCATTTAATACTTTAATCATTCTATTTTAATATTTTATAACATAAAATTATATTTTTATTTCATATGGATGATCATCTATATCATACATAAATGGATTCATCTTCAAACTAACCTTAAAACAACAAGGATCAGAGAAATTTATTGCATTAAACATTTTACTATGGCTCAAGGGGTCCGTCAATAGTCCATAGCATCGGACTTGGACTTGATCACCAACAAGGAGGTATTCTTAAGCTGCATTGTTGGTAGGGGAAAACCCACCACCATTTTGTGGTTCCATTGTTTTCCTTTACATTACCAAGCTACAGCCACCGGATGACAATTCATGGCAAGAAAAACATAGTAACAATAGTTGGAAATGTTGGTCTTTGCGTCAAAGATGGAAGGAGTAGCAACTCTTCATATACGTGAATCACAGTGGCATTACCTTTGCTTCATTCATTGTTGGCGCTTGATGGCTTCCCAAATGATCATTTATAACAACGGCCATTGGCATTAGCCATGATTCTAGTCAAAACAGCAACAACCATGTGTGGAAGATAGAAAAGAGGAACTACTAGAATTTGCGAGAGAGGGAGGGTACCAACTTAAAAAATAAAAAGAAAGTTAGTGAGAAGAGAGAAAGAGATTAAGGGTAAGAAAGAGAGGGAAATGGGAAAATAAAATATAGAATTATGGGTTTTGATATGGTATTCCTTAGTGCACTATAAGCTCAAGCCTACTTTAAAATCCCACCCTTGCCTTTTCATTTACTTTAATTTTAGCCTTTCATTTCTTCTTAAAAAACTCAATTTTATAAAACTCCTAAAAATAAATATCACAACTTCATTATTTCCAATCTTTCTTCAATATTTATATTTGTAATAACTTGATAAATTAAAAGTTCAAAAATAATTATTTTAAGCTTTCATAACTCCCAGAAATAATATATCAAGTACAAACAAATCATTTTATAAACTCTTGCACCTATGCTTATTAGAAATGTTTTCAACTTGTAAAAAATTCCTTGTAGAAATTAGTTTAAACTAATCATAAATCAATAATAACCATATAAGTAAAATTTGAATATCATCATCAATATCATTTTTAATATTCCAAAACTAGTTTAAAAAAAAGAAAAGCTTAAAAATAAATATTAACTAAATAAATAAAATACATATTCATAAGTATGGAAATTTACAAAACCTTAAACATTAACCCAGTGTGTTACAATGGTGAAGAAAGAGATTATCCAGCTTTTGAAGCCTAGTATCATATATCCCATTTTGGATAACAAGTGGGCAAATCCAATGCAAATTATCTTCAAGAAGACTAGATTGATAGTAGTAAAGAACTAGAATAATGAATGATTTCCTACTAGAGTTCAAAACAGTTGGAGAGCATGCATTGACTATAGGAAGTTGAATCAAGTAAGCAAAAAAGATTGTTTCCCACTACCATTCATTGATCAAATGTTAGAGAGATTAGTTGAAAAATCCCATTATTACTTCCAAGATGGCTACATTGGTTGCTTTCATATTCACATTGCTCTAGAAGACTAAGAAAAGATCACATTTGCATACCTTTTTAACATTTTTGCTTATAGAAGGATGCCTTTTGACTTATGCAATAGACTTAGTACATTTTAACAACGTATGGTGAGTACTTTTGTTAACTTTTTAGAAGATTGCATAGAAGTATTCATTAATGATTTTTCTATCTATGATTCCTTTTTTTATGCTTACTTAGATAACTTTGCTAGGGTGTTTAATAAATGCATTAAAACTAATCTTGTATTGAATTTTGAAAAATGTCATTTCATGGTAGAGCATGGGATAATTTTAGGACATATAATAAGTAACAAAGACATTAAAGTAGATTCTACTAATATTAATATGATTAATACTTTACCTCACCTCATTTATGTGTGGAAAGTGTATTCTTTTCTTAGTCATATATGTTTCTATAGGCAGTTCATTAGAGATTTTAGCAAGCTTGCCCTTTTATTATCCAAGTTGCTTTAAAAAGAAGTAAAGTTTGATTTTAATCAACATTATAAGGAAGTTTTTGATAAGTTAAAGTAAATTCTTATCACCATTCCTATCATTTAGCCACCATCTTGAGATTTACCATTTGAGTTAATGTGTGATGCATCTAATTATGCAATTAGTGCTATTTTTGCATGAGGAATGAGAAAACAACCTTATGTGATTTATTATGCTTCAAGAACTTTAGATGTTACCCAAGTTAACTATACTATTACAAAAAAAGAACTTTTAACTATTGTTTTTGCTTTAGATAAATTTAGATCATACTTATTTAGTTCTAAAATGGTTGTATTTTCTAATCATGTAGTTTTGAAGTTCCTTCTAAAGAAGCCTAAGGCAAAACCTCGCTTGATTAGATGGATATTGCTTTTGCAAGAGTTTGACACACTTAAGCAAAATTGCAAGAGATATAGATACTCTACCCATCCAGGACACTATTCTAAATAAGCAACTTTTTCAACTGCTAGATAAAGCTCCTTAGTTTACTAATTTAGTGAATTACTTAATTGCTAATAAATTACCTACATATGCTAAAAAAGCTTAGATTAATTAGTCTCAAAGTGGGACTAAATATTATAAGTGGGATGATCTTTATTTGTGTAGATTTTGTGCTAATCAAATAATTAGGAAATGTATACATGACTCTAAGTTTCATTTCATTCTTACATATTGTCATACTTATGCTTGTAATGGTCATTTTGGACCTAAAAGAATAGCAAGAAAAGTAATTAATTCTAGTTTTTATTGACTTACTTTAGTTCATGATACTTACATGTTTTGTAAAATTGTGAATAATGTTAAAAAAAATAGGGAATTTAACTCGTAAACATAATATGCCTAAATTTCCTATGCTTTTTTGTTAGGATTTTTTTATGTGTGAGGCATTAATTTTATGAGTTCTTTTCCTTTATCTTTTGGCTTTGCTTACATTTTTCTTGCTATTAATTATGTCTCTAAATAGGTAGAAGTTAAAGCTACCAGAACCGACGAATCAAAAGTTGTTGTAGATTTTGTCAGGTCTCATATTTTTAGCAGGTTTGACATTCTACATGCTTTGATAAGTGATCAAAGGAGTTATTTTTGTAATTAAGCACTTGAGGCTTTGTTGAAGAAATATAGAGTTTGTCATAAAGTTTCTACACCATATCATCCCCAAACAAATGGGCAAGTAGAAGCTTCTAATAGAGAAATCAAATCAATTTTGAAGAAAATTGTGAATCCTAATAGAAAAGATTGGAACCTTAAATTAGATAATGCACTTTGGGCCTACAGGAAAGCATACAAGACTCTTATTAGGATGTCTCCATACCTTATTATTTTTAGGAAAGCATGTCATTTTTTAGTGGAGTTAAAGCATAAAGCATTTTAGGCTATAAAAAGGTGCAACATGGATTCAAAAGTATCTAGAGAGGAAAGAAAATTGCAATTATGAGGATAGAAAGAACTTAGATTGAAACCTATGAGAATTCCAATCTTTACAAAGAGAAAACAAAGGCATTCCATAATAAGTTCATTTTTTAGAAATTTTTTTTCAAGATTGGCCAAAAAGGTTTTATTATTTAATTCAAGGCTTAAATTGATACCGGGTAAACTCCATTCCGTTGAAATAGATCTTTTGTTGTTATTAATATTTTTCTTTGTGGTGTAATTGAAATCAAAAGTGTGGAAAATAATGAGGTGTTCAAAGTCAATGGGCATAGGTTTAAACTATTCTATGAAAGTTTTCAAGAGCAAATGGTGGAAGCAATAGAGTTGGAGACCCTAATTTATTCTTGATAAAAGATCTTAAGTCTAGCCAAAAACTTAAAAAAAAAGCGCTTTTTGGGAGGCAACTCAAGCTATTTTAAATTTACTTTCTTCTACCCTTTTGTTTTATTTTCCTTGTCTTTTATCTTTCTTTATGTTTCTTGATATGTTTTACATTAAGGATAATGTAAAATTTAAGTATGAAGGGGGAAACATTTAGAATTTATTTTGTGTTTTATGTCTTCATGTTTTTAAAGTAAAAAAAATTAAAAATAAAAAGTGTGTTTTTCTTTTATTTTTGAAGCTTTTTTAGTCATTTTACTTACTTTTCATTGATAGAAATTTTGCATTTTCATGAATAGGATTCAATTAAAGTTAGATAGGATTTATAGCATGATTAAATGAATAATTTTGCTTCTTGAAATTGATTAATGTAGTGATGGTTTTTAAATTGGTAGATTGAACTTGATAGCATAACTTTCCTTGTGATATTTTGTATTTTATGTTGAAAATTCAAGCTATTCTCTTTCCTTTTTGTGTGATGTTTTTCTATAATTTATTTCTCTAGAACTTGCTTTGATTCTTTTTAAGATTACATTTGCACATACATGCATAAAAATGGTAAAGGCATTCTTTCTTTGTTTAAGATAAACCTAAATAATCAACCTTAAGTTTTTATCTTTGTTAAGCCTTTTTGACTTGTTTCCCTTTTCTTTGTTGATTAGCTCATGAGGATTTTTCAAATAAAAAACAAGTATCTTTATCTAATCTTAGGGGTTAGTTGAACATTTGAACTTTTTGTGAGACGGGTCTTTAAACTAGTGTAGGGGGTATGTGAGTTTATATGTTATGAAGTCATCAACTTCAAGTTTAAAGGTTATTTGAAAACAAAAAGGAGAAAAGAGAAAGAAACAAAAAATGAAAATAAAAGAAAATTTAAAAATAAAAAAAGAAAAAATGAAAAAATAAAGAAGTTAATAAGTGTTTGAATTTGAATTTTGGATATTGTGTTGAGTTATAATTATTCATGATTAGCCTATATAATTTTTATTCAAGTGCTCTATTAATTTCTTTAGTGTTCACACTTTTTATATCCTCATTTTTCTTTTCTTTTTCCCTAGTCACACTATAATCTTAGATAAAGTCCTTTTGATTTGTGTAGTGCATGTAATTTGAGTAGTGAAGGTGAATTTTGTGAGAATTTACCATAATTGATCTATTCTTTTTGAATGAAGTTATTATGTTGGTTAGTTTCGAATTTGTCAAGATTTTTCTTCAAATTAGTTATGTCTCTTGCTTGTGGATTTGTGATTTTGAAATTCTTAGAAAGTAAAATCTTTTATTTCTTAGCTAAAATAAAGTTGTGCCATGCTCTAGGATGTGCAAAAGCTGAGCGTGGGCAAATTTGATGTGCAAAGTTTTTATTATTTATTTTCTCTTATTTCATGTCTCTTAATGTGTTACATTTGCTTAATTTCACAAAATTAGCCATATTTTATAATTTAAAGTTAGTTTTAAAATATTTTGAATTTATTTAGTTAATGCTAGATTTTAATATTGTTTTAAGTTTTTAACTATATCTTAGGCTTTGAATGTCAGATTAGAATAATCTTTATACTTTTGGAAAACTTAAAGAAAGTCCTACAATTTTGATGTTTTAATTAAAGTCCTATTTATATCCCAATAGAGCTAGCTTCAGTTTTTAAGCTATATTAGGAGCTTTAAAGCTCTAATTGATGTGAAACTAGTGCTTAAAGCTTCCTAAGACCCAATTCTACAACGTTGATGTTCACGATTTACCAAGACTAAGTAGTTTTAGTTATCTTATATCAGGTGAAAGTTAGACTTGCGAGAACTCACTATTATAACTTTTAAAGTTTATTACTTTATAAAAATAGGTTTTGGCTTCTAAAAGTTAGCAAGGTCGTATTCTTATAAGCCTAAGAGGTATAGGTTTCAAGTCTAATAGAGTTTTAGGATTATTAAGTTAGATTAGGGGGAAATTATACATTAAACTAGACTTCACACAATTTAGCAAATAACTTTTCTTCTTTTTCTTCTTCTTCTTCTTCTTTTGGTTTTCTTGCTCTTTAACCATGGAAGGCTAAACTATTAGTTAATTCAAGGATTTTAAGGTTCTTTTCCATTTGGATTATAAGATGTTAATTTATAGTATTAACTTTTTCTAATTGATTTTTCTCTTTTCATATTTTTTTATACTAATTTCTTAAAATTACAAATGTTGAACGCTGATTTGGTATAATTGGTGCTCAATTCTATGAATTCTGATCTTTTTCTATTTTTATAATAAATTATGGTTAGCCAATCATAGTTTTATACATAGGGATAAAGGGTTAAGAGATTGATTTAGAAATTTCTAATTTAATTCCTTAATTCATATGAATTCTATCTTTATATTAATTTTAATCTAGCTTCTTTGAGGATCATAATGGTTCATTAATTCAGCTAATCTTAATTAATTAAATTTTAAATGGTCATCTAACATAAGGTTTACAAATTATTGCAAGGGTTTTGGATAACACAAATATGAGAAATTAATTAGAATAGTCAATTCTTTTATGATCTATGTTAATCCAGATTAAGAGCTTTCAAATCCTTGAATTGATTGCTTCACTATATTGATTTTCTTTCTTATTGTTTACTTCTGTGCTTTTGTTTTCTTTAATACATTGAATTCAAATTCAAATCAAACCCCTTAATTTTGGTTTTATGTTCATTCCATATTATATCTTTTACATCCTACAGTCTACATATTGTTTGACTTCTGTTGACATTTTATTTCACTACTATTTTATTTATATTTGCATTCATTTCTTTTGTTTTTAAAGAAAAATAACTTGAAAATTGTGTAATATTTGTTAGTAAGTCAATTTAGAAAACAATATTCAAAGAATCACTAGGGTACAACCTAATTGATCTCATTATATTGCATTATTTTCAATATACTAATAACAATATAATTTTGATGTGTTGCAATATACGTGTCATCCCATAAATTATAAATCAACAAATAAACTATAGATATAGAGCATATAAATACATTATCTCATCATATCAAAGGGAGTAATAATAGTCATGTCACTTGTAAACACATGACTGAGTATGCAATGTATGCAATATAAAGTAATGTCATACTTATATCTATATTGTCAGCTTTCACTTGTTAACAACTAATAATCATGATAAATGTCATCTTTATAACCACATTGTTAGCCTCTATCATTGATAACTGAGTTATCATAATAAATACCATTCTTATAACCATATTGTCAACTTTCACTAATTGATAACTAAACTTTCATAACAAATACCATCCTTATAACTGCATTACCAGTCTTCATTCGTTGGTGGCCAAATTTTCATAGTATATATATGTGCATTTATATAACATGTTTATGTCATGTCACACATTTTACAATGTCAAATGGCTATCATATTTTATGCCATGATGCTTATGGATGCACTGGTAAGTAATCATGTTTCATGAATTCTTATGATTCTCATTCATAGGCATATCAATTCCTTAAGAGTGTACATCAATAAGAGCTTCATGATATTCAAAGTTTTCATGAAGCACTCATAGCGCATACATTAATATATTTATCTTTCATACACATTAACTTGCAATGCTACCAAACACACTTTTTTAATATATGCATTGTACCATAAATTAATGAAATTTTATTAAATTCTTTATGGTTTTAAGGGGTATCTAAGATCCATCACTCTTGTTTTACCATTATCCTCAAACATTTAATTGCATGCTACTATATCATACAATTTAAGCATTTACCAATACTAGTCATCTTATTTATTATTGACACTTCTTCATTCTTTTTTTCCATTTTACAGTTAATCAATTCTCATTTTGCATTATTATTTGATATAACTTAAATCCTTTATTTTAACCAAAACAAATTATTTGTATATTAATTATATCAATCTAGGATCTTATTAATCAATTAGATAAAAATTTTAAACATGTTTAAGGGGGAAAGGGGATAACCGAACCTTTCCCACCATATTTCTTTATTTCACTTTTTTTTATCATAATTTAACATTTAATCCTTCTTGATTTATCATACTATTACCTTTAAAACTTTTAATTTCTTTTAAATGTAAGATTAGTAGTAAATTCTCAATATTTTAGGATTTAATATATGAGAAAGGGTAAGGGTATCAAACCCTTCCCCATTTAATTTTCAAATCCCACACTTTCAAATAAAACTTCAAGAGTTATTTCACAATATTTTCATATATTACTTATTTTGACTACCCTAACTTAATGTTATAGAAAAAAGAAATGCAAATGTCCTCTTAATCATGTTAACGTCAAAGCTTCTACCTTATCCTTTACTATATATATATTGATATTTTTTTATCAACACTTGCAACTTTAATCCTTTAGTTTTTTTTCCCTTTTTGTTCATACCCAAGTTCATGCAGAATAAGATTCTTCAAGAACTTTCCATGCTTTCTTTCAAAATCCATCAACCTTTGTCAAGATTGCAATGTATACTCATATTCTCATGAATATATATAGCTAGGTATTTTCCTTTTACCATATCTTTCCCATCTCAAGCAATACACACATTCAAGATTCTCACCACAACCCATTAGTTACCAATCTCATCAATAAAGTAAAAAGAGATCAAAGATGAAATGAATATGATTTAAGAAGATGACCACTCACCTTGGATCTTGGCTTAGAATGAAAAGACTCTAAAACATGAAAACAAAATCATAGTTACTAACCATACCTTTTCATGAAATCTTAAAATAGCATAGGATGAAGAGAACCTTACCTAGATGATAAGCAACTTCTTTCTTTTTTCTTCTTTAATGGTTTAGTTTGATCCAATCAAAAGAAGAGAGCTTTTGTATATGGACCTTTATGGTATGACCATGCCAATAAGAGGGGCTTTAAATGAGGTTGAATTTTTTGTTTTCTTCAAAAATCTAATTTAAGATAATTTTCTTTTATCCTCCCTCTTATCGGTCTATCTCAAGATTCCCTTTCATCTTATTAGCTTGTAATCTTTTAGCCACCATTTACCTATTCCTTATTTCCTTTTCTTTAATTTTTGTAACAAATAAAGGAAATCATGACACTCATTTGGCTAAGTTTATCTCATATAACTCAATTTAAGTGAGAATTTAGGATCACAAGAGGCCCTATTCGATCCCCTCAATTTGGGTGCTAAATAGGCTTTCTTTTAAGCTTAAAATTCTTATGTAAAACTTGTATTTGAATAATCTATATCTCATTAGAACATTTGAAATTGGACCTAACTTTATTTTATCAAGCCCTGGAGATTTTGCCTAACCTTTCTAGTTACATGGCTAACTTTTCTAATCTTTAGTTAAATATTCATAATTAATTATATAGTGAGGCCTACTCTATGAAATTTTGACTAGAAGTAACCCTATATGTCTCCTTTTAACATTACAAAATATTCATTAATTGGATCCTCGATTAAAGAGTTATACCTAAATTACCATAATTTAGGTTATTGTAATTCTGTTAGAGATTTCTTGAATTTATAAAAAAAACTAACAAAATTTGGCTAAGAGATTAATTATAAAATTTATATGCGTAGTGGTGATAAATGTTTCATTTTTGTACATTTTTATGACTTGTAAATTAGACATCCCTATTGAGAGTTATGAATTAAACATTACTAATTGTGTAATGGACTTTACATAACAGCATTACCATTCCTATCACTATTTATTGTTGTTGTTGTTGTTGTTATTATTATTATGTTTAGGCCTTCTCATAGCCTAAACCACTTGGGTTCTCATTATTAGGGGTATTTTCTTCAAAATTTTCTCATATTACTTACTTGGGAAGTGTACGTATACCCTCGTATAGCAAGTCGGCACTTCTGGCATAATTTCTTATTCAAGCATATATACTTGTATGTTTATACTCATACTCACATTTATTCAAGTCAAGTTATATATATTTATATGTGTGTATATGTTTTAAATACATACTAATCATGTTTAAACTATTAGGGGTGTTTCGCATTTTCAAAAGCTATCTTTATTGGATTTAGAAAACATATAGGTTGCAAATTAATGATAAATTGTAGTAAGAAAAACTTGCATGTCCATTCTTGAATTAGTTTTGTAATGCATGAATGATAATGGATTTTTTCTTCTCACTATAATTCATTATCACTTTGCAACTATTTACATCTTCTATCTTAATCTCAGAAACCATCTCTATTGAGTTTAATATGAAGATAACTAATATTTTATCTTAAGAAGTGATTAGAAAAATATTTATGATATTATTTTTTCTAATTTCATGTCTTTTATTGAGTTACATATGCTTAATTTCATAGAATTGGCCTTATTTTATAATTTAGGATTAATTTTATAATATTTTGAATTTATTCGATTAATGCTGGATTTTAACATTATATCTATTTTTTAACTATATCTTGGCTACTGGATGTCAGATTGGAATGATCTTTATACTGATTTAAAACTTAAAGAAAAATCTACA
This sequence comes from Sindora glabra, assembly GCA_020226215.1. NCBI lineage: Eukaryota > Viridiplantae > Streptophyta > Magnoliopsida > Fabales > Fabaceae > Sindora > Sindora glabra. The sequence goes on from CM035227.1 coordinate 79,030,134, forward strand.
ATTTTAATGTTTTGATCAAGCCTAGTTAGGACTCCTTGAAGGCCTTATTTAGTTAAGAAACTAAAACCTTATTTCTATTCTAGCTGAGCCAGCTTTGGTTTTTAAGCAATATCTAGATTTACAGTGGTCCAATTAACATAAATCTCGTGCATAAATTTTCATAAGATTTAATTATAACATTGTGCTTATGGGTTATCTAAATTACATTATTTTAGTAGTCTTATATTAGTTAGAAATTAAACTTATGAGATTTTTGAATCTTGCTCGTCCTCGAGCAAGGAAGTAGGAGAACAAGAAAATATACTCCAATTTTATCCACCTTTATATATATATATATATATATAAATCAGGCAATCATTCAGCAAATCAAAGATTAGGGTCAAGTCATGCCAAGCAACTAAATGAAAATAAAGCAACTAAACAAGTCAATTCTCAGCATAGAAGCAAAAGAGAATAGCCTCACAGGTAAAGTGTTTACTCTCACTCTCAAAACAAGGCTTGTGTATACTCTCAAGTCAATCAACTCATGACTTAATGCTACCATATGCTTGCATAAACTCTAATCTCCACTACTATAATGTAAAATGCATGCAAATCAGAGGACTTTATTAGGGAAAAAGGGTGAGGAAAATGGGAAGGAACATCAAAGGGTCAAAAATGATAGAACTATGAGTTTGGAGGAAAAAGGCACATTGGTCATGAACTTGACCATTGTCAAGTTTCATTACTCAGCTTGATAGCTTGCTTCCACCCTTGCTTCAACCTCTATTATTTCATTCATCATCATTTTTTTTATACAAATAAATCAGCAAACACAACAAATTTTTTTTTTTCAACAGTGGTTGTGTATTAACTTATCCAACTAGCAACACTAAGTAAGGGCCTCAAAAAATAGCCAAACTTATAAAATATGTCTAAGTTCCTTCAAACTCTAAGGTTCAAGTCACCTTAGGCAGTAGCTTGGGATGTACATGGTATGGCTAGGCTAGGAATGAGGGTCCAAAGCTCAAAGTGGCTAACTAGGGGGAAAGTTTTAGGGAAAATTAAAGAAAAGGATTCAAATAGGCAAAACAAATAAAAAGAAGGGTAAAGAAACATGGCCTCATCATATTTGACATGCAAAGCACATAAAATGTAGCCTCAAAAAGAAAAAATTCAAGTTCTAGAACCCAAAGACAAGAGTGATGACATAATCCCTCAAGAAAAAAAATGAGCTTTAATTTGTAATGAGAAAATAGCTCAAAAGGCTCAAATCTCACAAGGGTCAATTATGCTCATTGCTCTTAGCTTCAAGCTTTAAATTTTCCTTATCAAATTGCCAAATATGCATTAAAGAAACAAGGCATGAATCAATCACTTTATTCAATGAATTGCCTTAAAAATATATATATTTTTATTATTATTATTTTTTATATCATTGAATATATCATTGAAATTGGAGCAAATTTCAGTACTCTAAATCATTCAAGCAAGTTCAAGTGCAAAGCATTGCAGCAAAACACTGCTCCCCCACACTTAAAAGTGGACATTGTCCTCAATGTTCAAAACAATAAATGGGAGAAGAGACAGAAAACAGTTGGGGAACTGAAACTTCCCTGACATGCGGATTATGGTTGTCCAGTAAATCGCAGGGAGATCCAGAAGTAGAGATAGAGTAGGAGAAGGAGAGAGAGAGGGCTGGAATCAAGAAAAAAAAGAATAGACAATACTAGAAAAATAGACTGTTAGTTATTACAGATATTAATATAAGAAGTGCAAGAAAATAAAAGAGAAATAGGTAATATAATAAAGAGTAAATGAAAGTGCATAGTCAATAGGTAATACAGACCAATAGGAATAGAAATAGAGAGGAAAATCACAAGGCATTTATACGTACCAGACAGTGAGGAACATGGGGTTGTACACGGGACGTGTTGTACACCGTGTTTCTCACTGGTCTGCGATGAAAATCACAAGTTCTTTAAAATTTGCCAGACAGTAAGGTACACGGTACAGTACACGGCCCGTGTTTCACACCGTGTATCTCACTAGACTGCGTTTTGAGCCCTCTGTGCAAGAAAACAGGCAACTAATATGCATTAATGCCTAATTTACCTCAAAGACAGAGTCCACATGCAAAAAAAAAAAATGAACATCCTACATCAACACCTCATGACTTAAATTCCTCAACTACTCGGAAACTCAGATTAAAAAGTAGAAAACTAAGAATAAAAAGTAATAAAATAGAAAAATAAGCTTGGGTTGCCTCCCAAGAAGCGCTTGTTTAAGGTCATAAGCTCAACCCCTGTTTCTTTATCAATCTGGAGCCTCCATTATTGGTGGTCCATCAATGTAATGCTTTAATCTCTTGCCATCAAGTGGTGGGCTTGCCTTTAAAAATTCCACACATTCAGCAACCTCCTCATTTTCAGCAATTTCATCTTGCACTAGACATGTTTCAATTGAATCATGAGGGTTCCCCATTAGAGGGCTATCTTTTTCAACTTTGTCCAGCACATCTATCCTGCATATTGAAGCTTTACAAACAGGTAACTTAATTGAGTCATTCAAAGTAAATTCAACTTTTTCATCTCCAATACATAATGAAAGTTTACCATGCTTGACATCAATTAAAGCACTAGCAGTTGCTAAAAATGGTCTACCCAAAATGATAGGAATCTGTGCATCCTCTTCCATTTCAAGCACAATAAAATCAACTGGTATGTAAAACTTACCCACTTTGATAGGTATATCCTCAAGAATACCTACTGGATATTTGACTGAACGGTCGGCTAGTTGAAGTGAAACCGTAGTAGGCTTCATCTCCTCAATGTTCAATCTCTTAGCAACCGTCAGTGGTATAAGGCTCACACTCGCTCCCAAGTCACATAATGCCCGATCAATAGGGACATTTCTTATAATGCAAGGAATGGAGAAGCCTCCTGGATCCTTTAGCTTAGGAGGTAGCTTATTTTGAATGATGGCGCTACACTCCTCAGTCAAAGCCACAGTTTCATGCTCCTCTAACTTCCTTTTGCTGGAGATAATGTCCTTCAGAAATTTAGCATAGGAAGGCATTTGTAAAAGTGCATCAGTGAAGGGAATATTGATGTACAATTTCTTCAGCACGTCCAGGAACTTTCCAAACTGCTTATCCAGTTTAGCCTTGGCCAATCTTTGAGGATAAGGGATAGGCAGTTTGTATGGTTCCGGAGGGACATATTTTGACTTGTCTAGTAGTTCCCTTTCTTTAAATTCAGCAACATGAGGAATTGAGGCCTTCTTTTTGCTTTTCCCCCACACTTATTTCTTTTTCACTTTCTTGAGTGGCAATTGAATCATTTAATAACTTTCCACCCCTAAGAGTTATCGCGTTGCAATGCTCCCTAGGATTTGATTCTGGTTGAGCAGGGAGTTGGCCATAAGCTCTTGAAGAAGATGCTAAAGATAGTTGAGCTATTTGAGTTTCCAGCATCTTTCCATGTGTGGACAATGTATCTACCTTGGAAGACAATTGCCTAATTGAATCTTCCATGTGTCTTCCATGTTGTCTAAATTCCTCATTGGTCTTCTCTTGAGAAATAAGAAATTTCTCCAAGAGGCCTTCTAATTTTGCAGTAGAGGATGGTTGGGCTAGTGGGTTGTATGATCTTTGACCTTGGAAACCGGGTGGTGGTGGTCTACTGGTGGTGGTTTGTGTGTTATATGGTTGGGTAGGCTTGTAGGAGAAATTTGGATGATTCCTCCATGATGGATTATAAGAGTTTCCAAATGGTTCACTATGATTTTTTTGTCCAAAACCACTGTTGTTCACATAATTCATTTGCTCAGTAAAGTCTTGGCCCAAGGTGCATTCAGCTGCAACATGCCCTGTAATTCCACAAATCTCACAAGCAATGTCAGTAGCACCTGTTGTATTCACGCTATTAACATGAAATTTATCAAATTTAGCCATTAGAGCATCTACCTTGCTGCCTAAAGTTCCTAATGCATCTACTTTAGCGGATAAATGACTAAAGGCATCTAACTCATACTTACCTGCTGCTTTTCTTGATGGTCCCCTCTCATTTGACCATTGATAATGGTTCAAAGCCATGTCTTCAATCAGCTCATAAGCTTCATCTAGCCTTTTATTCATTAAGGCACCTCCAGCTGCAGCATCCACAGTAAGTCTAGTGTTGTAATTCAAGCCATTGTAGAAGGTATGAAGAACAAGCCATCTTTCTAATCCGTGATGTGGACACAGCCTTAGTAGCTCTTTGTATCTATCCCAAGCATCGAACAGGGATTCTCCTTCCCTCTGAGAAAATGTAGTAATCTCGTTCCTCAATTGCGCAGTCTTGCTTGGAGGAAAGTATCTTGAAAGAAAAGCCCTCAATAGCTCTTCCCATGTGGTAATCGATCCAGCTGGTAAAGAATGCAGCCAAGCTCTGGCTCTATCCCTTAAGGAGAATGGGAAGAGTCTAAGCTTGATGGCATCCGCTTGTACGCCATTGATCTTTATTGTATCACAGTATTCAAGAAAAATATGGATGTGGAGGTTGGGGTCCTCCATTGGCAATCCACCGAATTGGTTTTGCTGCACCATAGACAACAAAGCTGGCTTCAATTCAAAGTTGTTTGCCTCAACAGCGGGCCTTCATATGCTGGATTGAAGACCAGTGGCATCGGGTGCTGCAAACTCTCGAAGTGATCTATTATCCATGTTTTGATTTACTGGTTCAGTATAGACTTCTACTTGGTTGTGAATTGACTGCTGCTCTCTTCTTCTCCTATGCAAAGTTCTTTCAATTTCTGGATCTAAGTCAAGAATTCCTTCGAGACTTCCTCTTCGCATATACTCGATTCTCTGCAAAATGATTAAGTAGCACTAAAACAGAACAAGGTGAGAAAGAAACGTTGTATAAAAAATAAAAAAAAAGAAAAGTAAGAAAAAGTAAAACACGATGAATTATGAAGTAAAAGAAAAAGAATTGCCTAGTCTAATTCACTTAAAACTTGTAGTTAATATCAACTGGATACAATCCCCGGCAACGACACCAAAAATTTGACCTCTAAATCCCGCAAGTGCACGGTTTAAGTCTAGTTATAGTATAAAAGATTATCGTTCTCCACAGGGATTGTAGGTTGAGTATTAACTAATCTCAAGTAAAATTATCTAGGCAGATCAATTAATAATATGAATTAAGAATAAGTTGTAAAATAGAATTTAGCTATCAAAACAAGGTTTGATTCAAGTGAATAAAAGCGTACTTAGCTTAAGGATCCCTTGTACATTTCATCATGGAATGAATATAATTCCCTAACTTGGTTTACTATTAATTAAGATTGCTGGATTACCACAATTAAGGTATACCTCATTGCAAGGCTACTAGCTACTAACCAAGAGATTAAGTGTCCAGAATTACTCTAGTAACCACTAATCCAGATTGCATTAACTTAGCTTAGAATCCAATTTTGGACATTTCATCCTGTGCAAAAGAATTCAATCAGCTTAATTCCTAAGTCTAATTGATATTCCCAATGACTATGCAAGATCCGATTAATTAATTAGTCATTTCAACCTAAAATCAACTAATCTGTAACACAAATCCAATATTCCGAATAAATTGGCTTGTTCCAGACAAAACAGCAAGATCAAATCATAATTCAACAGTAAATCAAGCTAGATTATATAAAATTCAGTTTCATAACTCCATGAACAAGTTCACCTAAGCTAAGCACAAAGGTTTAGTGTGAAAACATCTCAAGATCAGAAGAAAACAAGAAAACAGAGGAGGAAGTCAAACAATCCATAAAGATCTACAAATTTCTTGCTTGATTCTTCAATTCCTTGCTTGAATCCATGTTAGAAGGTGCCTTTGATGAGTTTTGATCTCTCCTAGGGCTTCTCCCAGCAGCTCCCCTTGTTAATTCTCAAAATTCTCCTCCCTCCCTCGCAAGATTTCGCGCAAAACTTATATTTTTGATGTACACGGGGTTCAACACGGCCCGTGTTGTACCCCGTGTTTCTCAGCGAAAGATTGAGCGACAAGAAACACGTTGTGTGACACGCCCCGCGTTCTCCTACGAATTGTCAAACAGTAATGCACACGGGGTAGTACACGGCTCGTGTTATACCTCGTGTTCTTCACGAAGACGGATCAGCATATTACACGGGGTGTAACACCCCCCGTGTTCTTCAGAAGCGAATGGCAGAAAGATACACTGGGTGTGACACGGCCCGTGTTCACACCCGTGTTCTTTTCTAGATGACTCAATGAAGTCTCGAAGCAGTCCAGAACGAAACATGGCCCTGAACACGGGGTTCAACACGGCCCGTGTTCTTTGCTGAGTGAACAATCTTGCTTCATTACTTCATGATTTGGATGGTTTTGCCTCTGGATTCTTTTCTAATGCTCATATGTGTCATTTTATGACCTGAAAACAAAATATAGAGCATCTAAGTGTCCTTTTCAATCAATTTGCACAAAATACTAAGTAAATAAGTGGATGAAACACATAGAATTTAGGTGTATTTGTGCACTTATCAATTTTCACTGCTATAATTCCTAAAGTTGATTGGTTTGTAAAAATAAGTTTTAGGCTTCTAAAAATTAGGAAGGCTTCATTCTTGTAATCCGAAGAGGCATAGAATTTAGTCCAATTAATTAGGCCAAATAAAAGAAGAGAATTCATGAGACATAATAGATTAGACTAGACACATTAATAGATAGTTTTTCTTTTCTTTTTCTAACTTTTATATTTTTTTAGCTATGGAAGGCTAATTTCAAAGTTAATTCAAGGATTTTAAGACTTTCTACTTTTGGATTATGATATTATGATTTGTAATATTAACTTTCTTTAATTAATTTTCCTTTTTCCTTAATTACTTGTGCTGATTTCTTAAAGTTACATGTGTTGGATATTAATTTGGTATAATTGGTATTCATCCTTATGATTTTTGATATTTTTGCTATTTTGATATTGAATTATGGTTCGTAAATCACGTTTTTACACATAGGGGCAAAGGGTTGAGGGATTAATTTAGAGGTTTCGAGTTTAATTTCTCAAATCAATGGAATTCTATCTTTAGGTTAATTTTGATCTAGGTCAGGGATTATACTGGTTACTTAATTCGACTAATTTTAATTTTAATTAATCAAATCCTAGATGGTTATCTAGCATAAAGTTTATGAATTATTACAAGGGTTCTGGGTAACTCAACATTGAAAGATTAATTAAAAAAGGTAATTCTCATTTGATCTATGATTAATGCAAACTAGAGCTTTCAATTCCTTGAATTAGCTATTTCATTATATTGATTTTTTTCCTTATTGTTTACTTTGTGCTTTGTTTAGTTTAATATGTTTATTTCAATTTCAATTCATAAACCCCCCAATTCTATTCTACATAATTTTACATGCTGTTGTATACTATATTTTGCATTACTATTTGTATTCATATTGCATTCTATTTGCATCTGTTTATACTTATTTTGCATATGTTTCTTCTATTTCTTTTATTTCTAGTGCATAAACAATTGTGTAAACATTATTTGATAATCAATTAGAGAAGATAATTCAATGGATCACTAGAGGTATAACTTGGTTTGCTTCACTATACTACATTATTTTCAGAAAACCAATAATAAACTAATTCTGGTGCATTGTGATATGAAGATCAAAATTTTGTCACCATATCGGGGATCTTTTTTAATTTATATTTTCCTATATATTACTAACTATGTATTATATGTTCAAGCATTCTAGTTAGTAGTTACATCTTTTAGTGTGTTTTTTGCATTTTTATGGTCACTTTCACTTTTTTGCATTTTCTTGGATTCTCTTGCATCCTTTACTTTTTTTTCATATTCTTCCATTTCAATTCATCATATTTCACTATATTTTACTTCATCCTAATTATTTTTGCACTATTTTGCACCTTACCCCTTAGTACCATACTTAGGTCTCACTAGCTTTAATTAAGTTAAAATTTTTTCTGGTGATAAATTTGATTTTTCTCATCAAAAGTTAAAAGGTGTGTGTTTTTTTAGCCAAATTTCACTGTTTTGACCACTTTTTTTTAATTTTTTTTAAAATTTTTTATTACATTTTTAGGTTCTGCATGGTTATAGTTTGCATTCTGTAGTGGTCCTATAATTTTTAAGAATATTTAGATATGTTAATTATATATGTTTAGAGTGATTTTTCATAATGCATTAGTGTTTTGGTGTTCCTATGCTTCTATCTAGTGTAGCTTAGTATAGTACAGTGTGTGACTAGGAACAACACTATTAATTTGTTAAAGTTTAATTTTGAAATTGATAAAACTTTTAATTTTCTTTGTAAGAGTAAAAATAGAAATAGTTCTAACATTCTTACACCTAATTTTGAACCTCTTAATAACTAAGAAAACATAGTACATAATAACAAAACTTTAAAGGAATTGGCTACTTCTAATGTTACTTACTAACCATTAGGCAGCCAATATCCTAAATTAGATGTTGATTTTAAGTTAAAATCTAGTTTAATACATTTGCTTCCAAGATTTCATGGACTTATAGGTAATGACCCTCATAAGCATCTTCAGGAGTTCTATGTGGTATGTTCAACCATAAAACCTCAAGGTATATCGAAGACCACATCAAATTAAAGGCCTTTCCTTTATCCCTAGTTGATGCTACAAAGGACTAATCATACTACTTGCAACCTAGTTTTATTACTTGCTGGACTGGTATAAAGTAGTTTTTTTCTTGAAAAATTCTTCCTTGCTTCCATAGTAACTGTAAGAAGGAAGGAAATCTGTGGTATAAGGCAAATGAATGAAGAATCATTATATGAGTATTGGGAGAGCTTTAAGAAGCTTTATGTAAGTTACCCTTACTACTAAATTAGTGAGCAACTCCTAATTTAATATATATACTCACCTGATATCGCCCACAACTTTGAAGATTCCCAACTCTTTCGCTTCCACCTTCCATTTCTTCATATTTGTCAATTTACAATAACAAATTATAATTATATACATAATACTTATTTTCTTCCTATATATTACAACTCCATATTCCAATCAAAATATAATAGTATTCCTTGTTATTCGCTTCTTATATTCCCCAATATAAACTAATAATTAAAATATGTCACTTAATTATTTTAAATTCTTGTTTTCTTTATTTTCAAACTTATTATCGAAATATCAGAAATTCTTATAAATAATGAGCCTTCTAGTTGTATAAAATAATTAAAACATCAAAATTGTAAGCTCTCAAGAGGCTCTACTTAGATCACTATATAAAGTTATGTATTTATTTCTTTATATTTTCAACTTTCTATAAAAGACAAGAAGGATCATGTTTAATAGGGGCATTTTGTAAGGAGCTGAAAAATCACTTTTATTAGAAACTCTCATTTTGATGATACAATTATATTCTAAATATATTAGTTTAATTTTTTTTATCATAAAATCCATATTTTATCAATATTTTATCAATTATTCAAATAAGAAGATAAAGTGAGAGTTTCTCAAATCATGTTCAAATCTTTAAAATAGAGATATAATATTGAAGAATACTTTAACCATATTGTTTCAGCATTTTATATCGTATAACTCTTATTTTTCAAAATCATCAATGTGTATTTGAATTTACTCACAACATGATTTTTTTAGAAATATATAATCACCATTAACAATATTGTAATATAATATTCTACATTGGTTTTGCTCTTATCATAAACACTTTGTAACATAAAATATACATACATACAAATATATTTTCATAAGTATTATCATATACTCAAAATAGTCATAAATGGTTTTCTTTATAGATTTTGCATGATTCTAATGCTCCATAGCATATCACCCTTATATTTTTAAGTTTTTACCCAATTCTTCAAAAGATGTATAAAAAATGCACTTTTTATTTCAAGTCTAGACCATCCAAAAATATTAAGACTAATGACATAGAAAGATTTTAAACCATGCTATTTCAAACCTCTATAGCATAGAACTTACATTTTTTTCAAACTATCGTCATAGATTCAAACATATACAAAAATGGATTTTTCTAATCCAAGCACCTAACCACAAAAATATAAGTGTTTCACGACGTGAATCAACTTAAATCTATAGGCTAAGTTTGTCGGAGCTTCACCGGCAGCAAGGATTTGCTGGAACGTCGGTAGATTGCAAAGGTTGAATGGCCCTACTTCAACTTCTTTTAACTGTATTTAGAATAACTTCCACTCAAAAGCCATCAACTGCCACAAGTTGGAAGAGCTGCTCGCTAAAATAGTAATGGCCGAGAAAGAGAACGCCAAAGCAAGAAAAGAGATCTGCACTCCATGCTGTTGAGCTAGGCTCTCTTTGCATTGCTGAAAAATCATCTTTGGCGAGACAGTGCACTAGACAGAGACGTGCCTCACAACAATGAAGCTGCGGCTAAAGAAGAAAGAAGGAGGAAATGGAGGAAAGAGAGAGCTATTGGAAAATAGAAAAAAAGAAAAAAGAAAAGAAAAGGAGAGAGAGAGAGGGTTGGTGGAGAGAATGAGGAGAGAGAAAGGGAAATTTTTGGAAAAGGCAAGAGAGAGGAAAAAAAAAAAAGAGAGGCAGACAAAGGTTTTGATATTATGCTTGCACTATTATAAACTCACATTTCTTATTAAATCTCAACATTACCTTTTAAATCAAAGTCAATATGACTATTCATTTATTTTAGAAGCTCATTTTCACGAAATTAATATCATTTAAATTTTAATTCGATTATTTTCAATCTTCCACCAATATATATATATATATATATATATAAAATAGCTTAATAAATTTAAAATTTCTTAAGTAATTATTTCAAATTTTTAAAACTTTCAAAAATAATTTATTAAATACAAATAAATTATTTTATAAATTCTTACATAATTATTAAAATTATTTTCAACATGTAAAAAATTCCTAAAACACATGCAAATATAAAAATAAATGTATTTCGAATATTATTATTGGTACGATTTTAATATTCATGAACCTTTAAAATGGAAAAAAATAAAATTAATATTAACCTAATAAACAAATAAATATCCACAAGCACCAAACTTTAAATATTAACATGCGATATTACAAAGAAATAAAAAAATAAGAGAGAGATCTCAATTTCTATCCATTTCTAATTTCTGAACAAATGATAAGCTCTCGTCCATACAATTGTTGATATCCATCACTGAGCTTGCCTTTTTTGTCACTACAAGATTACAACATACAGAAATGTTTTTATTTAGAGAAAAATACTGCCCACCAAGATGGAAGTTAAGGGCACTGTGAGGTTGTCGTCAAGCTGAGAGCTGATAGGAAGGGACTCCACCACCGCCGTTGAGAGAGACACAACCAAGAAACCAAAAGGCAGTTTCCAGTTTTCTTGAATGAATCCAAACGAAGAAAAATAGTACAAATACCTATCAAGAAACCAATTTTTATACAATTGAATTCAATTCATCTAAATATCAATGATTTCAACTGTTCTTTGCAAATGAACTTTTCATTTCAACATGATAAATGAATGGAATCCGATCATGTATATTTCGAGGGTATAATGGTAAATAAAATGATAATATGAGAGTAAATTTCTTGATAATATAAGTGATTTATGCTAGTTTGAAATGAATTCTAATGAAATGCCACTGAATCTGACTTGATTTCAGAATTCAAAAGTTCTAAAAAAAGCACGATTTGCAAATGAACTCAATCTTGAGTTTCCAGGATCCGAACAACCTCGTCACATGGTTTCATTTGCAAATGAATCTAGTTTTAGTTTTTCTTTGTAGTTCCAAACACGGAGTAATACAATACTAACAGATGAATAGGTTCAACACAGTTTCAATTAAATTGAATGGCAAAGCAAATAAAGAAACAGATTCTAGGAAAAGGTTACCCAATAGATGCTAAGAAACCACCTAACGCCATTGCAATAGAACCAGCCAAGGACTTGTTTTTGTTGTAAGGTAACTTCTTGCTACCAAACCGCCTTCCAACAATGTCTGCCAGACCTGAAACAATCGAACAAAATATAAAAAATACAAGTAAAAGAACTTTCTTTTCATTGAATCAAATTAAAGGCTCCGGCAGAAATAGGATCTGAAAAGACATTATGGTACCATCTCCAGCACACATATTGCATATTGCTGCTATCGAAATAGGGGAAGTTCTCCAGTAAATTACACTGGCCAAGGTAATAGCAGTAGCATAATAGAGTGGACCCTGCAGAAGTTCCCTGATGCAAAAATAAAAACCAAAGAAATCAAGAAACAAGAAAACATATGTATCAATCAAAGGAAATCCAGATAAATAACAAATTTTGGTTTTGTTCTCTCCTAGAATAGGTTACGGAAATCTCCCAGCTTTATGTAATGCATCTGTAAATGTAAACGAAGTTCCATTCCTCCTTTTTTAAAAAGATTAACTGTCAAATACTCCAACAAAGCAATAGCTTGTTGGTGACAGAGTCTTCGTCTTCTACATAAATATAAGAACTGTGTTCAAATCCTCCCGACCCAAAAGGTATGGCCTCCTTGTTTTATTCAAAAATCATCAAATACATCTCCATGTCCGGCTTGCATTGATTAACTGGATGATTCAACATATAAATAATTTTTTTTTTTCTAGTTGAAGTTAAATGTAAAAGGACTACTTGTGAGGAGTTTCACACATGAGCATATTCTCAGTGGCGTTAATCAGTACTATGTTGCAACCTGCGATCTCCAAGTCTGCTCATTGATTTCACTGTGTCCTCGTCTTTCACAATTCCACTTCCCACAAGAAGCATGCGGATTATGTTGATTCCCGGCATAAGAGCAGCAAAAAGTGATCCCTGAGTTCCAGCACTGTGATAGTTGAAGATAAGTGATTCATCAAGGATTTTGATGCAGAACTTGAAATATTTTTTGTGAACTATATAGTTACCTGAATAATGGCCAGCAGAGCATGAAAGCTAGCCCAATACTAATATGTACGAGTTTCCTATTCAGTTTCTAAAACATGGAAAGATAATCTATGAGAATTATGCAAATGTAAATCAAATACATCATCAAATTGAGATCAATTACGTGGCAAACTTTATTTGAAAACCATAACACTTGACGTTATCATTGAAAGATTCGGCTATGCACTGCTCCACGGATCAAAGTTAAAATCAATAAAATGCACAACTCAATACTTAAAAAATGGCAAATTCATCAACAATGGCAATTGCTAAATTGGCATATGTTCTCATCTCCCTATGAAAAAATAAAAATGGCAATTTAATCATTCGATCAGGATTTGTCCTGTTCATCCATAAACAGCAATTAGAAACTAAATTTACTTCTTCAGGTAAAATTTGATACAAAAACTTAGTAACATTTTTATCCTTGTATAATGATAATACACTGCAATATTACAGTGGAAATAGAACTCACATCATCAAGTGGAACTGATGTCACACATGCCAACTTTGGAGAACAATCTACCAAATTTTCAACTATTCGTTTTTGCTGTACTATTTAAGCTCCATAGCCCTTGATCATAAACCCCAAGATTTCCTAATCAAATACACACTCAATGATTCACACTCAATGACAAACCAGAAAACATAGGAACATTCTCTGGACAAGTTCCAAAATTATCTCTGACCTTGTGTAACATGGGCATTAGTAGAAATTTGATGAAATACTTGATTTCATTGATAAATTCTTCATTACAAGTGTTTGATACATTTGGGGAGTTTTCTTTTCATATGAGATATCTAATTACAAAAGATGAGTATGACCTATATATAGAATTCTTTAAAACTCTAGATTGTTCTTTTTTTTTTTTAATGAGACTTTTCTAGATTTTATACATATAACTCAGCATCATAATTGCATATCTATTTTCTTTTACAGATATCCTAATTGACATCACCTAAGACTTTGTCCTTTATAGAGTTTTAGGAGACTTGTGATTTTTCTAGATTATCATTTTCGACAGGCATACCATGCCTTGTTTTCTGTTAGCTTGAGAAGAATCATCTGTTTCAGTCGAATAGGATCTCTTTAACATCTACTTATAATTGCACGTTGCATAAACATTGAGTTCAGACAATCGGCAGCATTCAATAGCTATCAATATACAATATGCTTACTGTATCAGCTTCTTCTTGTGTTCAAACTTCTAATGAATCATGTCAACTACCAATGGCGGAGCTTCAGGATTAAGGCCCCCAGAATTTTTGAAACCATAGCTGCTTATTCTTCCCTCTCATATTACAATTCTCAGTCCAACACAAGCCATGCCTCTCAATTCAGCTTACTTATAACTATGCTACATCCATAGCAACATTTTGTTTTAAAGCTAGTTTGAATAGTTACACCTCAAGTTTCTGGTGGTGAGTTCAAATTCCCTTAGTAGCATTTCTCATACCTCACAACCCCCATCTAGAGAGGCAACCTTAAAGCAAGGGATGACTCTCTTCAAGTTTAGAATTAGTTTGTGTCTGCCAAAAGCCATTGAGCGCCACCAATTCCTGAATTACCCAAAAGAAAAATAAAAAAGTAACTCTTCTTTATCCTTTTACTTTTTCCTCACCTCCTTACAACACCAAAACTAGACCACAGTATGCACACAATATCTGAAGTCAATAATGGAACTTCATTATTACATTCACCGGTCTTCTATGCTCAACAGGTACGCAAACAATCTCAGTTTAAGCTAAACAAGAAAGAAATTAAGACCGCAATACACTAAACTCATCAACAAGAAAATCCAAAATACACCCCCTCCAAAAAAAAAAAAAAAGAAAAGAAAAAAGAGCGAAGGCAGAAAATTCAAGAGCTTTACTGCTAAAGTCAACTAAGTAGCAATTTGCATAGTGAAGAAACAGACCTGGTCAAGCCCCCGTTTTGCAGTTTCTTTCCATAATTTGAGAAGCGAAAATGCCAGCCCGCCAGACACACCGGTGGCAAAGATGTCGGAAGCAAGTAAATTGTCGGTTAACATGGTCGCCGCAGGTGGTGAGATCGCACTCCGGCGTGATAGTCGGCTTGGGGATTTGGGTCGGGCTGGAATGCTCACCGAGTTCACGTCGACTCTGCCAGTGCCAACAAATTGAGAAATGGGTCTAATGGGTTTGAGAAGAACAGGATCGAATTTGTGAAGAGTAATCATGAAAGCAATTTTATGGCGAGATAGACAGCCACTTAGCATTCTAGGATTTGTGGAAATTCTTGGTTGATGTATAAATGGGTTGTTAGAACTCAGATTACAAAGCTGTTCTATGCTGAATTAGAAGAATAATTGAATAAAAGCTCATGTTTGCTAAGTAAAACATGGTGGGGCTGATGGCTCCGGACTGCTGATTGCTGACGGGCAGTCTGCCATTGTTGAATTATTGAAACCACAGAATAAAAATTGGTGATTGAGCCCAAGTTATTGACACCTAGAAAATGCCTTTTTAAAATTAGAAGAATTAGTTTGAATTTTTTTTAAAAAAAAATCCAATAACAACAACAACAACAACAGTGAAAAAACGGCTCTTCAACCATGGAATGGTTGGGATTGTTGGCGGCTTAATTAGAATCTTCAAATAACAGCTTTAGAATTAACCTCTCCCAGCCATTTAACTGGCCTTTTTATTAAGCCTTTGTTTGGATCGGGAAAAAGGGCAAATGATGAAAGAGAAATCTTTTAAATTTAATCTTTTCTGTTTTTTTGGACAAAGAGAAAAGAGAGAGGGAAAAGATATTAAGGGCAAATTTGTAATTATATTTTTAGCCCTTTCAAAATTTACAAATTTTTTCTTTTTTTTAATTTAAATTTTAAATTTTTTTCTCTAGTTGGGAAGTAGAGAAGACTAATATATTTATTCAAAAAATCATTTAAAAGTTTTATTTTATATAATAAATAAGTTAATTTATAATTTATTAATTTAGTCAATAAATTATAAGTTAATTTTTAGAAATATTTCGTATACTAAATTATTAAAAAAACTCTAATTTAGGTCCTATATCATGCAAATAACTAATAAATTGTAAGTTAAATTTTTTTTTATAATAGTAGGAGTGATTAAACCATTAGACGCATATACGCAATGATCAGGAGTCCAATCCTGGATGCAACGGAAGGCAAAACTTTCAAGGAACATCGAATACTATTTAAGATAAAAGCTTTCGACAAATAATAAGTTAGTTAATAATTAATAATTTATACTTGATAACTAATAATTAACGAACTAACTGATTATGTAAGAGATATTTCGTAAAATTAGTTACTAAACTATTTGGAATTATAAAATGATATAAAAGAATATATTAATTAAAATAGACATATAAATTAAAATAAGTTATATATATCTAAACACTAAATTATATTAATACAATTAAGATATTCAAAATAAAAATATAATATTTAATATCTAATTAACTATATTTTATCAATTTATATTTTTATTTTATTATTATTTATAAAAATTTATAATTTCTTAAAATATACATATTTTATGATATCAATCATACATTACATAATTTAATTAATTACATTTTATATAATTAAATTATAAATGGGATGACTTGTTCATTAATAAGAAAAGATAAATTTAAAAAAAAATTAAAAAAGTAATAATGTGTAAGTTTATAACTTATTAAATTAAAACTTATTTTTTTAATAAGTTAGTACATGAAATACTTTTAAATATTAATTTATAACTTATTGACCTAATCAAATACTTTTAAAGATTAATTTATAATTTATTGATCTAATATATAAGTTATAAGTTAATTTATTTATCATAAGTAACTAATAAATTAACTAGTAAATGATAAGTTAACTGATAATTAATAATTAATAATTGATGAATTAACTAATTGTATGAGAAATATTTCACAAAATTAATTAATAAACTATCTAAAATTATAAAAGAATATAAAAGAACATATTAATAGAAATAAATATATAAATTAAAATAATTTATATTTATCTAAATATCAAATTATATTAATATAATTAAGATATTCAAAATAAAAATATAATATCAAATATTTAATTAATTATATTTTATTAATTTATATATTTATTTACATAAATTTTATTTTATTATTTACAAAAAGTTATAAGTGCTTAAAATATGATTAATTATATTTTATGACATCAATTAAACATTACATAATTTAATTAATTATATCTTATATAATTAGGTTGTGAAGGGCATGAGTTATATATTAATAAAAAAATAAATATAAATTTAAAAATTTTTAAAAAATAATAATTTATAATTTTATAGTTTATTAAACTAAAACTTATTTTTTTAATAAATTAGGACACAAAATACCTTTAAAAATTAATTTAGAACTTATTGATCTGATTAATAAATTATATATTAACTTAGTTATTAAATGAAATATATTATTAATAATTTATTTTAAGTAAATTATAAGCTATTATCTTTTTAATTTTTTTTAAATCTATCCTTATTATTTTTATTAATTTATGATATCATAAAATATAATTAATTTATTTTAAATAATTATATTTTTACTATAGATAATAATAGAAAAAATTATATAAATAAATAAATATGTAAATTCATAAATATAATTAATTAAATATTAGATATTATATTTTTATTTTGAACATCTTGATTGCATCGATATAATTTAATTTTTAGATAAATAAAAAATATTTAAATCTATATATTTATTTATATTAATATATTTTTATGTTATTTTAAAATTTTACCTATTTTAATAATTAATAATTAATTTGTCATAACTTAAACTTGATCATGATCAACATAGATTTCAATACTTGGTATTTACCAACCTCACCACTAATTTCACTAGTTTTACCTAATGGAAATCTCCCTATACCTATGAAAACTCAAATCACACTATAAATTCTTACAGAGAAGCAAATAGAGTTTTTCTTGTTTTTTAGATCTTTTCAAGGGCCACTTACCTTAACTCACAAAACCTATACTCTTTGCAGATACGATAGTATTATTAACATACACAATACTAGATAACCCCACTATATAAATGCACAAATAAATGATTCAACACATTAAGTGTTGAATCAACCTATACTTTATATTCATATCTCGATCCAAATCTCAAATCATATTATAAATTCTTACAGAGAAGCGAATAGAGTTTTCCCTATTTTTTGGACCTTTTCAAGGGCCACTCACCTTAACTCATAAAACCTGTACTCTTTGCAGATATGATAGCATTATTAACATATACAATACTACACAATCCCACTATATATATACACAGATAAATGATTCAACACATCAAGTGTTAAATCAACCTGTACTTTATATTCATATCTCAATCCAAATCTCAAAGAACTTCAACTATCAAATCTTTCAAACAAACCATTTTTTTATTCTCCATGGATGCAATAGAGCTCAAGGCATTCAACTTAACCTAAAAAATATTAAAAAATAAATAGAATGAGTTACAAGAACTCAGTGAGTATATGTTTGCCATTACTAAACTTTGATTCAATTATATATTAAAAGTTTAAATGCTAATCAAGTATTTAACATAAAAGGAAATGTAATCTATACTCCCTGAGTTTCTAGCATATACAAAATCAAGCCTTGGACTAAGTATTCACCTGCACACAGCTTATACTTTATAATTCTCATCACAAGTCATAATATCTTGACCATTCATTGACATATAGTATCATTCTCATGTCACACGCACCCATTTAAAGTAATTATTACATGCACAAATAACTATAATGGCTCAATGACTCAATTAGAAATATTCAATCATAACAAGTTTTCATATCATATCACAATTGTATATCAATCATAATGATATTATATACATCCACTTTTTAACTCCCGAGTCAATCTTATACCTTACACGCCTATTTGCATCCTTATTCCTTTCAAACCAACCTTATACCTTACCCACCTTATTATTAGAAATTTTTCATCCGATATTCACATCATTGGCCGGTCACAATTCTCATTTAAATGCCATTTATGACATTTCATATCATAACATGCACAATAAAGCTTGGCTCTATAAATCACCATTTGCATGTGATCTTAATACAATTCAACTATTCATTATCACGGACACATAAAGTGCATAACACAACATATATATAGCAGCACCATACCCTTTTACATGGCTACAATATTCATTCACATCATAATATAGTTCACATTATAGTTTCTAGCATATGAGTAATAATATAATTCCAATCATATTATAAATATCATTTACCATCGTATTTCAATCACGATTAATCCATGATTGGTAGTAATCATCACCATGCCTTGCAAGGTTGACCAAACAATATTTTCCTAAATAGATAATTACTAACTCATCACAAGTATCATTTCCAAATGTTCTCATGTGTAACCACATAATTGATTTTATACTATATATCATGATTCATAATTGCACTATGTAGGATTCATAGATGAATAGATATATGATCTATATCATTTATAAGAAAGATTATAATTTATGGTATTTAATAGTTTGTTATTAAAATATTCAATTAGAGTGGGACATATACTCACCAAGTAATGTTGACCCACTCTTGGAATCTCCAAAGCATCCATTTTCATCTGTTCATATTTTTCTTCTAATTCACCATTTATAATAATGTTATTATGAATACAAGGATATTATTTAATTTCTTCCCACACAATACAATTTCATATGCTAGTCATAATATGATAGGGTTCCCTATTTTTTATTTCTCTTATTTTCCTATTATTAACTTGCAACTTAAATATGCCATCTTTTGGAGATCTTTAATTTAGAACTATCTAGGTAGGAATATTAGAACTTGAAATTTTGAAAGAATCACTTTCTATTATTTATTCATTCTAGATCATCATTTTCTCTAAGGACAAGAAAATTATATTTATCAAGAAATTTTCAAATCAAGCTCTAAATATTAATATATTAGAATTTGATGATATAATTATATTCTAAATATACTAATCTAATATTCTTGAGCATAAGATTCTCATTTTACAAAGAATGGGGACTCTTTGAAGTAGTTGTAAATCAACTTAGGTACCAAACCATAATGCTATAAAATGATTCTTTTCATGTTGGTTAGACCTTCTATAGCATAAAAATTCATACTACTTTTCTTTCAATAAGCTATCATCTTTTATCCAATTATACATAAAAATGGGTTATCTCTAAACCATGCATAAATTCACTACAATAATAGTATAAAATACTCCACTAATACTTTAATCATTTTATTTTAGCAATTCATAGTACAAAAGATTATATTTTTCATATATGTCACCCTATGTATCATACATATGAATAAGTTTTTTGGAAATAGTTTTAGATTCCTAACATCAATGAGTTTAATGATATAAAATGATCAAATTCATGCCATTTTAATATTTTTTAGCATAAAAATCTCATTTTGTAAAATATTATCCTTTTTCTTAAAATATATAAAAATAGCTTTATCTTGGATTCAGTTCCCAATCAATGTAAATATTAAAATTTTATGATATAACTTTGCTTACCATTATCAGAAAAGGTCATTAGCAACTCTTTAGTGCTAGAAAATAGTAAAGCTTGCTGGAGAACTAGCTACTATTGCCAAATTGCAATGTCATTCAGATTCTGATTTTGCAGTGCTAGCTACAACAGATCACTAATCGTCTCAAGAGAACACACATGCTTAGCTTGATCTGTAAGATCCCTTCCTCTCATTGCCATATGTAGTCATAACTCGAAGAGAAAGATTCTAGCATGTCTTTCACGTTGTTGAAACAAGAACAACAACTAGTGTGCAACAGATGAACGTCGTGCAGTAGCGGCTAGCTAAAGGGAAAAGCAGCAACAATGACAAAAAAAGAGAGACGAGAGGAAATTTCCAGAAAGAGGAAAAGAAGGGAGGAAGAAAGAGAGAAAGAGGTAGTACAAGTGAGGGAAAAGAGAAAGAAAAATCTAAAGAAAGGGAGAGGGGTAGTAGCCAAAAGAAAGAAAAAGAAAAAAAATAAAAGACATGCATGAAAATCGAAGGAGAGAAAGTTGTTCGAAAAAAAATCAAAAGAAGGGGGACTAGGGGTTTTGCTCTAATGCTTTTTAGCCTAGTGTAAGCCTACTTCTCCAAATAAATTCTAGCCTTATATTTTATATTCAATATCATCCTAGTCATTAATCTAACAACTTTTTTTATTTTTTTATTTTTTTATAAAACTAACTTTATGATGTCAACTTCAATATTTTCAAACTTCCTTCAACATATATATATTTATATATAAATATTTATGTAATAACTTGATAAATTTGCAAATTCTAAAATAAATATTTTAATCTCCCATAATTTCTAAAAAATGATTTATTAAATATAAATAATTTATTTTGGACATCTCCATAATCTCAATGACTAAAATTATTTTTAAAGATATTATATCAAATACACACAAATTATTTCATAGATTCTTGCACCCATACTCACTAAAATATTTCAACTTGTAAGAAATTCCTTATAGAAATAATTTTAAACTAATATTAAATTAACAATAGCTCTATATAAAAATAAATAAATAATTCCACAAACTTTAAAATTTATAAAATTTTAAATTTAAACTTGGGATATTACATGATTATTTTATAAAATATTTCCTATATAATTAGCTCACTTATTAGTTATCAATTATCAATATAAGTTATTAATTAACTTTTTAGTTATTAGTTAATTTGGTATTAGTTAACTTACTATCTATTTATACAAAATAGAGTCAAATTTTTACCCTAATTAAAATTTTATTCCTTCAAAAATGTAAATTATATGATTTTAGTTTTTCAAATTTAAAATAATTTATTTTAATTTAAAGATTGAAATACTAATTGATAGAAGGATGAAAGACTTTTAGAATTACTAGTGTTTTATGGAATTATGGTAATAGACTTGCCTTTTTAAAAAATAATTATAATTTAAATAAAATATTCTATAATGAGTGAATACTTCTATTATAACGTTGAAGGAAGGTCCAACATTGATTGCCTTCACTTTGTTTTTTCTATAAAGGAAAAAAGAAAAAAAGACTAATGTATAAATTAAAAGTGTTGAGTATTTTAAATTTGTATAAAATTTTGACTAATTGAAATTTTATTCCTCAAAAAACTTAAATTATATGATTTTAATTTCTATAATTGAAATTAATTTATGTGAATTTCAATATTTAAATTTTTTAATTTTGATATTCCCCTTTTATTTTTATTAATTTTCATCAACTTCCAATAATTCTTGACCTTAAAGAACTTAGTTTTTTTTTGGTAAAAAAAAAAGGGGTCAAAGACCCAAAAGGAAAAGACTAACAAATAAAAATCTCACTTTTAGAAACTCTAAAACATTAGCTGGTACTAACATTGATACTCTAGGTGGAGGCTTATCAAAAAAGTGTGTTCCTGGTTCCAGAGTAATGCTTAAATTTGCCATTCCATCAATATAAGTATTTCCTTCTTTGTAGATATGTTGGATAGTGATTTCCCAATTCCTATTACTCATTTTGTAAATTGCCTAGATCAGTTGATTTCTTCTATGATTTGGATTGGTTAGACAATCATGAAAGGCGTTAGAGTCACGTTCAAGGATAATCTTTCTGAATCCTTTACTCCATGCTAGTTAGAAACCACATAGAGCTCCCCCAGCATTTTGCTATGTAAGCAAAGCAATATCCTAGAGGTTGAGCAAAACCAATTATTCAATTGTCATGCACGTCTCGAATGATAGCATCACACTCAGCTCGTCCTTCTTCTAATTTAGCTATGCCATCCGTGTTTACTTTCACTCGACCTTCTGGAGGTGAATTCCAACAGATTAATAAAAAGCCCGAAGCTCCATTCTTCATATTATGTCCTGTAGTGAAAGATGCATTTACTTGTTCTGCATACTGGTGCATTATGAAAGTTGGGTTCTCTGGGTAACAGAAATTCTCTTGGTGTATTGACTTGTTTCTCCATTTCCAGAGGAACCAACATCCAATTGCCCATACAGTACTCTAATTAACTTGATAGTCTATATCACGATGAAGACTGTTTTTCAGGTTCAAACCAAACCATTCCTCAATCTGACGTATATAAAATATTGTGACATATGTAGAGTTGACAAAAAATCACCATATCACTCTAGCTGACGGACAATATCTCAAAGCATGGAGAACTATTTCTATCTTTGTACCATAGAGGTGGCAATATGGGCGTCCATGGCCCCCACTTGCTGGTGAGACAATTTGTGACGAGCCCATTATGAGAGATTGTCCAAAGATAATGAGCCCATTAAATCACTTAGTTGCACTTATGCATTATTTCTTAAACAGATTATGGTTTTTAATATTTCAAAGATAATGAACTCTCGAGGATTTAAATTTTGCACATTTATTTCATTAATTTTATTTAAAATTTTTAATATTTAGATAATTTTTTTTGTATATTTATATAAAAATTATTTCAAATTAATATGAAAAAAATATTATGTGAAAATGATTACATAAAGTCAAAATGGATAAAAATTAAATAAGAGGCTCAAGTACCAATAAAATATTTAAATGATCAAAATTGATAATTTTATATTAAAAGATCAAAATTATACCGTCAATATTTTAGAGAACAAAATTGTATTTAAACTTAAAACTTTTTACTTTTGGATGACATTGTTTTTGAAAGGAGGATCAGGTGTCATGACAAGCTTCATGTTTTTGTCATAAACAGTAATCACTGTTAATAATTTTTCTAATACATCTAGATTGGTCAAATTTGAAATTTCGAAGGATACCCACATTATAAATAAGTTTAAATTTGATCTGATGTAAATTTTTTATAAATGAGAATATGATATATATATATATATATATATATATATATATATATAATTAAAAAATTATTTATTTTTACTAATAATAAGAATATTTTAATAATTTTTATTATCATAATAATATATAGGTAAGTAATGATATAAAATTAATTCATAATGATGATGAATTAAATTTAAATCCTTTGGAAATTAACAATCAAGTATAAATTTATTTTTGGGCAATGCCATAAACATAATACTAAAAAGTAAAAAAAAAAAAAAGAGCAAAAGCCTAAGTAAAGTAGCTTAAATGTTTGCTATAAAAATTTTCAAATAAATTTTAATATGCATATTAATTATTTATTTGATATTATAAATTTGGTGCAAAATATAAAATTTAATTAATCTTTTTTTTAAATATCATTATTAAGGACGGAACCAAAAAATTGGTGTTAGGAGGGTTAAATTTATACACACATATAATTATAATAATTTTTTTACTCAATATGAAATTATAAATCATAAATTTATATAATAAAAATGTTTGAAATTAACTTATTTTAATATTGTAGATCGTTTTATTCAATTGTTGATCAGTTAAGATTTTGAGATTAAGTACATGTAATATCTAGTTTAAAACTTTTATATATAAGTATATTATTCAAAATTAGGAAAAAATAAATTATAAGAACTACACAGCAATATAATTTCAATTTAATTTAACAAATTAACTTTTAAATGATAGGACCATTTGTGATAGATTTAATGTCTTTATTTAAAAAGATTACTGTATTTTATCTAACAAAAAATAATTAAATGTCAATTTTGTTAAGAATCTTCCTATTATATATATATTTTTACAGGTATAATGTGCTCTTGCCATATTTTATGTTATAAAGAAGTGTATTAATCTTTTTATATGTTTTTAACTTAAAAATAAATAATAATTTATAGTAATATTTTAACATGTAAAATAAGAAAATAATTTGTTCACTACTAAAATTTAAGATACATGAAATTTAATATGTCTTTTAATTAAATGGAGCTATTTAAACTTTTGGAGGGAATATAATTTTTCTAAAACTAATTTAATATTTAATAATTTATAGTATAATATGTGGAATTAAATGAAGATCTGGAGGGCCGTAGCCCCCTCAAGCTTCCACCTAGTTTGGTCCTCGATCATTATTGATAATTAATGTTACGTTAAAGACAAAATTACGTGTTATATTTTTTTCTAAAAGTTTGTTGCATTTTTTTATGGATTAACAAATAGATGTTCTACTATCAGACATTTTTTTAATTAAATCTTGAAGTATTAATTTCTTTTATTTATTTGGACTAATATAGAAAAAAATTTACTTTCAAACGCTAAATTATGAATATGAAAAAAAAAAGGAACTCAAATTACTAAATTACTAAATTTTCAATATTTACGTTTTATCTAGAAGAAAAAGAATGTTTTATGAGTACAATTCAAATGTCACCGAAAATATAAATGATTATTATAGTTATCAATAATATTATATGTATGGAAAGTAAAATATAAAATTAGCTTTCAAATATAAATCAAATTGAATATCAATAAATTTAATTGAAAGAATATAAAAATTTTAAATTTCACTTTCAATATAAATAATATATTTTATATATTCATAGTTTACAAAATTCTTTTAATCACAATTATATATGATATTTAAAGTTCAATCTACTTTGAGTAAGAAAAAATTGTAACTGGCGTGTTACAATCTAGTTATATATATATATAAGATTTAAACTAATCTTATTTGTATTAAATCAACCACGTTCATAATAAAAATAACTTCTCAATCTTTTTAGGATTTTATCCAATGTATAACTTAGCTTATATAAGTCAATTCTATTAAATATCAAACGCCACTAATTTAGCAGCAATATACAGTAATGCTTTGATTTACGACTTTCAAAACATGTATTGATTATGATAAGCACAACAAACTTAAAATAAAAGCATATTACTTTGGGCCAAAGCTAAAATAAGAGAAGTATGATGGGAAATTTTGCAAATGGTTGCTATGACAATGTGGACGTGTAGTCATAATTCGATGTCCAATAAGCAGTGAAATAACAAAACAAAAATATTTAATATCATTTAACTTTTAATTTACTTTACAAGCAAAAAAAAAAAAGAAAAAAAAGCAAATCTACTAAAGAAATTATAAAAAAAATACAAAATATTTAATCACTCTCAAACCTACCTATATTCCAAATGTACTCAAAATTATATACAATCATCTTCTAATCGGTGGTACAATTTCATAAACAGTATATATATTCTTCAATTTAAAAAATCTTTTTAAAAAATAAAAGTTAATTATGAGATTTCAAATAATTTCTCATTAGAGCTATTAATAAAAACTCACACCTTTCTTCTTTCATTGATCAACTCTTATATAATATAAATATTTATAACCTAAAATCTTTAGTAAATAATAAGTTTAACTTGATCATAACATTAAATAATAAAATTTGTCTAATTTGATTATAATCCTATTTCAACAAAATTTAAACTTAAATAAGATGAAAATATAAATAGGTAACTATTTATGTCAAAATCTAATATCATTCTATAAAAAGCAATAAATTCCAGATGCTATGATAACTTGCTAACAAGTCTTTACATATTAAAGCACTATTTGTTTTCAAACAAGAATTTCAATATCATTATATTATTATATTTTCACATAAAATTTTTATATTATATAATTGATAAAAAATTTTAAAATATATAAAATTTTAATTAAATGCTTGAAAATAATTTCTAAATTACATATTAAACTAATATACAATAAAATTGTTCATCAAAATGATTATTAATTGAAGGAAAAATACAAAATATTCTATTTGAAGTGATTGGATTTTTTCCCTACCAACTTTGGAAACTTGAAATTGATAATATATTAAGGATTTGTTTGATTCACACAACAAGTTCTTATGAAAAATTGAATTTTGTAGGAGTAAGTTTCTTTAGAAATTTTTCAAAAAGTATTCAAAATTATTTGATTGATAGCATAGAATTGACATTTCTTAGGAATTAGTTTATTATGTTTTGTTTAGTTTGACTTTAAACTTTTTAAAAAAATATTATCAACATAACTATTATCTCCTTCAAGTACCAAAAATCAGAATTATTAATGAATTTCAATTAAATAGCTTTTTAGCTTGTAATTCCTTATTTGTTAATTTATTATAAAAGTTTAAAATTAGAATTATAACACAAAAAATTAGGATTATTAGTTATGTTTCTTAGAAATCCTATTTCTATTCTTTTTTTCTATTGTAATTTTTTAAAACATGTAATTTCTTATATTTTAGTTTACTATAAAAAAAAATTAAAGGACAAACTATTTCAACTTCTCCCAAAATTCAATCTAATTACACTTATGTGACACCCCATGCTTTTTGTAGTAAGATTGCAAAAATGCCCTTTCCATCAACTTTCCTTTTAAAAATAATATGCCAAAACTTTTTCATTAGTCCCACTCATACAATTGAGCCTATGTTGCTTTATCAAAATGTTACTATAATGTGTGTACATAATTGCCCTCTATCACATTGGCAAATATAGGTTGATATTGCATCATTTTTCTCATGCCTCAAACATACATATTTTGAGTTTCCATCACAACATAAATCATAATTTCATGCATAGATCTATAGAAGAAATTAAAAAGAAATAAGGAAAATGTGAATGAATTCAACAATTTAATTATCCGTTAGCTTCATATCACATTTTGTATCAATTAATGATTTTCCTTTAACCTATTTCTTGTTATTGACTTTAGCAAATAATGATTTTCCCTTAATTCTTTTACTTTTTTTTAAGTATGGAACACTATCAGAATTAATGTTAATTTTGATAGAAATTTTAGGTGCAAACATTTTGTTAGAAAAAATATGTTCCATAAAAAATTCATTAAAAAAAGGATCAAAATTCAAATGACATGCTATTTTCAAAAAATTTATTTTTATTAGAAATCACTCAAAAAATTCAAAATTTCTATAAAAAAAATGGGCATGAATTTTCATTCAAAAATCCTATAGTTTCTAACGGAATTATGATGTATTTCCTACAAAAAATTTTATCAAAAAATCTTTTGCTCTATTTAGCTTATGCCTTCATCCTTTCTCCTTCCTCCCCCATTTTCTTCCTTCTCCTTTGTAAGTGTGATAAAGAGCATATTCTTACAACTATTTAGGCTTCATTTTTATATATTGAAGGTAAATTTTAAGATTTTAAACTAATTAATTTGTTTAAGATGCTTTGTTTAGTGATCCTACCAATTGATTTTGATAATTATATTTATTTTGTGATTTAGTTTTGACATAAGGATTTTGTAAGTGTAGTTTCTACTTTTTGGCTTAAAGAAGTTAGTAAGAAATTTTTCTTGTTATTTAGGTAATTATTTAAGTATGATTCTTCAATTATACTAGGATAAATTATTTAGGTTACTTCATTTTTAATTATTTATTTGTGTCATTATTGATAATAAGTTTAGTGGGGGGCTTAATGATTGAATTTGAATGATTAGTTAATTTCATCTTAAATTGATATTGATAATTATGTTTACAACTATGCTTGAAACATTAATGTGTAAAATTTTCACATCTCGATGAAGTCAAAGTTGATTTGTAAAATTTTGGATTTCAATAGATCTATTGGTGGTGGACTGAATGACTAATCATAGCAAGGAAATTCTAATGGAAGAAGGACAATTTTCTAGTTATGTGACATAGGGTAAGCATATAAACAAGTAATACGTATGAGAATATTGTGCTCAATGCTAGTGGACCACAATTTATAAATATTATGGAGCACATGAGGAAGAAGAACTAAATCAAGATGTCTAATAGTTTTATGAAATGTTAAACTTTACACATCAAACATTTTGGACAAGTTGTAGTAATCATTTTAAATTGCCCATAATAGTAAAAATATTGAGTATAAAACCTAACTTCAACATGCCATAATATGCCTTTGATAAGATTATGTGCCTTATGTCTAAAACTCACCTTCCTAACAATATTGTTCCTTAAAACTTTTATCAAACAAAGAAGCTAGGATTATAACATCAGAAAATAAACTATTACATGATTGGTTGCTGACCTCTAAATCCCGCAAGTGCACGATTTAAGTCTAGTTATAGTATAAAAGATTATCGTTCTCCACAGGGATTGTAGGTTGAGTACTAACTAATCTCAAGTAAAATTATCTAGGCAGATCAATTGATAGTATGAATTGAGAATAAGTTGTAAAACAGAATTTAGCTATCAAAACAAGGTTTGATTCAAGTGAATAAAAGCGTACTTAGCTTAAGGATCCCTTGTACATTTCATCATGGAATGAATATAATTCCCTAACTTGGTTTACTGTTAATTAAGATTGCTGGATTATCACAATTAAGTTATACCTCATTGCAAGGCTACTAGCTACTAACCAAGAGATTAAGTGTCTAGAATTACTCTAGTAACCACTAATCCAGATTGCATTAACTTAGCTTAGAATCCAATTTTGGACATTTCATCCTGTGCAAAAGAATTCAATCAACTTAATTCCTAAGTCTAATTGATATTCCCAATGACCATGCAAGATCCGATTAATTAATTAGTCATTTCAACCTAAAATCAACTAATCCGAAACACAAATCCAATATTCCGGATAAATTGGCTTGTTCCAGACAAAACAGCAAGATCAAATCATAATTCAACAGTAAATCAAGCTAGATTATATAAAATTCAGTTCCATAAATCCATGAACAAGTTCACCTAAGCTAAGCACAAAGGTTTAGTGTGAAAACATCTCAAGATCAGAAGAAAACAAGAAAACAGAGGAGGAAGTCAAACAATCCATGAAGATCTACAAATTTCTTGCTTGATTCTTCACTTCTTTCTTTGAATCCGTGTTAGAGGGCGCCTTTGATGAGTTTTGATCTCCCCTAGGGCTTCTCCCAGCAGCTCCCCTTGTTAATTCACCAGGATTCTCCCCTTTTCATTCTGATCTCGCGCAAAAACTTATATTTTTGAGGTACACGGGGTCCAACACGGCCCGTGTTGTACCCCGTGTTTCTCTGCGAAAGTTTGAGCGACAAGAAACACGTTGTGTGACACGCCCCGTGTTCTCCTACGAATTGTCAAACAGTAATGTACACGGGGTAGTACACGTCCCGTGTTCTACCCCGTGTTTTTCAAAGAGACTGATCGGCATATTACACGGGGTGCGACACCCCCCGTGTTCTTCAGAGGCAGATGACAGAAATATACACGGTGTGTGACACGATCCGTGTTCACACCCGTGTTCTTCTCTGGATGACTCAGTGAAGTCTCGAAACAGTCCAGAACGAAACACGGCCATGAACACGGGGTTCAACACGGCCCGTGTTCTTTGCTGAGTGAACAATCTTGCTTCATTGCTTCATGATTTGAATGGTTTTGCCTCTGGATTCTTTTCTAATGCTCATAGTGTCTTTTTATGACCTGAAAACAAAATATAGAGCATCTAAGTGTCCTTTTCAATCAATTTGCACAAAATACTAAGTAAATAAGTGGATGAAACACATAGAATTTAGGTGTATTTGTGCACTTATCAATTCCCCCACACTTGAATCTTGCTCGTCCTCGAGCAAGGAAATAGGAGAACAAGAAAATCTGCTCCAATTTTATTAACTTCTCTCTTCTCTTTTTTTTTTAATAAATCAGGCAATCATTCAACAAATCAAAGATTAGGGTCAAGTCATGCCAAGCAAATAAATGAAAATAAAGCAACTAAACAAGTCAATTCGCAGCATAGAAGCAAAAGAGAATAGCCTCACAGGTAAAGTGTTTACTCTCACTCTCAAAACAAGGCTTGTGTATACTCTCAAGTCAATCAACTCATGACTTAATGCTACCATATGCTTGCACAAACTCTAATCTCCACTACTATAATGTAAAATGCATGCAAATTAGAGGACTTTATTAGGGAAAAAGGGTGAGGAAAGGGGGAATGAACATCAAAGGGTCAAAAATGATAGAACCATGAGTTTGAAGGAAAAAGACACATTGGTCATGAACTTGACCATTGTCAAGTTCCATTACTCAGCTTGATAGCTTGCTTCCACCCTTGCTTCAACCTCTATTATTTCATTCATCATCATTTTTTTTTATACAAATAAATCAGCAAACACAAATTTTTTATTTATTTATTATTATTACCTTCTCTTTTTTTATTTTTTTTTCTTTTTTTTTTATTCAACAGTGGTTGTATATCAACTTATCCAACTAGCAACACTAAGCAAGGGCCTCAAAAAATAGCCAAACTTATAAAATGTGTCTAAGTTCCTTCAAACTCTAAGGTTCAAGTCACCTTAGGCAGTAGCTTGGGATGTACATGGTATGGCTAGGCTAGGAATGAGGGTCCAAAGCTCAAAGTGGCTAACTAGGGGGAAAGTTTTAGGGAAAATTAAAGAAAAGGATTCAAATAGGCCAAACAAATAAAAAGAAGGGTAAAGAAACATGGCCTCATCATATTTGACATGCAAAGCACATAAAATGTAGCCTCAAAAAGAGAAAATGCAAGTTCTAGAGCCCAAAGACAAGAGTGATGACATAATCCCTCAAGAAGAAAAATGAGCTTTAATTTGTAATTAGAAAATAGCTCAAAAGGCTCAAATCTCACAAGGGTCAATTATACTCATTGCTCTTAGCTTCAAGCTTTAAATTTTCCTTATCAAATTGCCAAATATGCATTAAAGAAACAAGGCATGAATCAATCACTTTATTCAATGAATTGCCTTAAATATATATATATATATATATATATATATATATATATATATATATATATATATTAATTATTATTATTATTATTATTATTATTTTTTATATCATTGAAATTGGAGCAAATTTCAGTACTCTAAATCATTCAAGCAAGTTCAAGTGCAAAGCATTGCAGCAAAACACTGCTCCCCCACACTTAAAAGTGGACATTGTCCTCAATGTACAAAATAATAAATGGGAAAAGAGACAGAAAACAGTTGGAGAACTGAAACTTCCCTGACATGCGGATTATGGCTGTCCAGTAAATCGCAGGGAGATCCAGAAGAAGAGACGAGGTGGGAGAGAGAGAGAGAGAACCGGTAATCTAAAAGAAAGAAAATACAATACTGGAAAAGAAATGCGGTTAGTTATTACAGATATTAACATTAAGAGTGCAAGAAAATAAAAGAGAAGAAAGCAATATAATAAAGAGTAAAACAAAGTGCAAAGTTAATATATGTACAGACCAGATAAATGGGGATAAATATGAAGGATGAGTAAAAAGAAAAACAGAATAGTTACTGGGTAGGGGGATCCGAATCAGCAGGGGAGGAAGGGTGGAATAAGTGGAACAAGGGCTCCACCATGCCCTCTATGTGCCTGGAGCGTCTATCCAAGTCATCATAGAGTCCCTCAATCCGCGTCTGACGCTCGGATATCAGACGGAGCTCCGCCAAGATCTGCTGCTGCCCAGAGAGGATGTCTCTGAAATATGCCTCATGTGGAACTCTGCTCCCGGTGGAAGAAGAAGGACCAACATCAGGAACTGTGCTATCGTCTGGGATATGCTGCTGCTGCACTACCGGCTGAATCCCCATGGCTATAAGAATGCCCCTTCGAAGGGGTGCCATGTGTGAGATTATGGTCAGAGAACCATAAGGCCGGTCAAAGACTCCTAACCGTCTGGCTAGTCGAGTAATGTATAGGCCAGCAGCTATACTACCAACTCTCTTGTCCATGGCCTGGGATGAGAAAAAGTGAGCGAATGCTCCTCCAATGTTGATAGGCACCCTCTCAATCATGCTGTAGAGGAATAGAATATCAGAGTTGCTCACAACTCCATGGCTGTGTCCCCGTCCACTCAGAGTATGACTGAAGATGGAGTGAAGGACTCTCCAGAGGAAACTCTCCTAAGGCTAGACGCCTTACTCTTGGCGGGATCGTATGTGTTTCCAGTGGCAATGTCAGTCCACACCCGCCACTCCTAGGTCCCGTGGGGCAGTCCAACCAGCATGTCCTGATATTCCTCAGTAGTCACAAACTCCATAGAGTAAAGTCCCAGGCGAACAGACAGCTAGGTCACACTCATAGAGTAATCAACGCCCCCTAGTCTAAACTGAATGGTATCTGGTGAGTCCACTGTCCCAAAATACCTCTCCAGATAAAATGTGCTGAGAAATTCCAAGGTGAGCTCCCTGTAGGTGTGCTTTCTAATCTCAAAGAAGGTTTCCCAAGCTCCCACACTTATAAGCTCACGTATTTCTTCCTCTAGTCCAAATTCCCTCAACACTTCCCAATCCAAGAATCTCCCTTCTACAATTGGCTTATCCCTATGTCTTTCATAGGCTTGGATGTGATCTTTGTCAGTGAAATCTAAGAAGGGGTTTGAAGGTCCTCTAGACGATGTCCCTCTGGATGTACTACCCTTGGTAGTCTTTCTCGCGGTAGTCTTTTGTCTTTTAGACATTGTCTGCAAAAGGAATCAACAAATTTAGAGAGTGTATACCAGCCAGCAGCAAATCCCAAAAATAAAGATTCAGCAATAGCAAACAGCCAATCAAGCGATAAGCTATGAGAGCAATGGAGTGATTATGTCAATGAGGCAAAGTAGGCAATAAGGCAATCAAGCATTAAACTTCAAAAACTTGAAACATAACTAACCACAAAGTTCCAATTCAAGCAGTTCAAGATCTAACACATGAGTAGTGGGATTGCAGTCCAATAGGAAACTAAGTCAATCAATCACACTTGTGCATCAACAATTCTAGCCTTATTAATCAGAGATTCTAACTCAATTTATCAATCTAAGAATCTATTTTGCTCAATTAATTATCAAAGAAGCAAGTTCAATCAAGAAAACCAGTGAATTGCCATGAAATTGCTTTGTAAGGTCATTCAATCAACCTATCAATCATCAATTTCAGAGGATTTCAACATTCCTATGAATTCTAACATGTAATGGAAGGTAATAATCATTAGAAATATCAATAAACTCCAAGGATATCAAAGGAAATGCACTAACCTTGTGGGATGATGAGCAGAACCCTAGTTCGTGTAAAGATGAGAAGATGAATCCAAATCACAGTGTTTTAACCGATTAAATCGCAAATCAATTAGCTAAACAACCTCAAATAGCAAAATAAAACACTTTGATCGGTGTAATTTGGCAGTATGGAGTGCGAAAATGCAAAGAGAGAAGCTAGGGTTGCGAGTAAGAAGGAGAGAATAGGGGAAAATCTGGAAAAATCTGGGTTTTTATCGATTAAAAGCTCGCCCGCACAGGAACACGGGGTCAAACACGTCCCGTGTAGTACCCCGTGTTTCTCTCTGAAACATGATAACAAACTTCGCAGTTGTACACGGGGTCAAATACCACCCGTGTTATGTCCCGTGTTTCTCTCTGGGGAAGACTAACAAAATGCGTAATAGAACACGGGGTTAAACACGGTCCGTGTTGTACCCCGTGTTTCTTTCTGGAAGGCTAAAGTTCAAACGCTCTCATCAGTGGTTCAACCAGAGAGGTACACGGGGTATGACACGGTCCGTGTTCTGTACCGTGTATCTCTCTGATCCTTCATGAAAATCATAAAGTTTTTACACGAATTAGAGAGTGAGGAACACGGGGTCTAACACGGTCCGTGTTATACACCGTGTTTCTCACTGGACTGCGTTGAAAATCACAAGTTTTGTAAAATTGGCTAGACAGTGAGGTACACGGGGTAGTACACGGCCCGTGTTTTACACCATGTATCTCACTGTAGTGCATTTTCAGCCCTCTGTGTAAGAAAACAGACAACAATCATGAATTCATGCCTAATCTACCTCAAAGACAAAGTCCACATACAAAAATGAGCATTCAAATTCAACACTTAATGACTTAAATTCCTCCACTACTTAGTAACTCAGATTGAAAAGTAGAAAACTAAGGATTAAAAGGCAAGAAAACAGAAAAACAAGCTTGGGTTGCCTCCCAAGAAGCGCTTGTTTAAGGTCATAAGCTCGACCCCTGTTTCTTTATTAGTCTGCTACTTCCATTAATGGTGGCCCAGCAATATACTTCTTCAATCTTTGGCCATTAACCTTGAAATTTCCGGTGCTTTCGCTCCAAATCTCCACAGCTCCAAATGGATATACCTTCTTCACAAGGTACGGTCCAGTCCATCTTGTCTTTAGCTTCCCTGAAAATAGTTTGAATCTCGAACTGAACAAGAGCACCGAGTCTCCTTCTTGAAATTCCCTTCTAAGTATTCACTTGTCATGCCAAGCCTTCGTTCTCTCTTTATAGATTCTAGCATTATCATAAGCTTCATTCCTCAATTCTTCAAGCTCAAGAAGTTGGAGCTTTCTCTTCTCTCCAGCAGATTGTAGGTCAAAGTTGAGCAACTTGATTGCCCAATACGCCTTGTGTTCCATTTCTACTGGTAAGTGACAGTTCTTCCCATAGATGAGCCTAAATGGTGCCATTCCAATTGGAGTTTTAAAGGCAATTCTATAGGCCCATAGAGCATCATCCAACTTGAGTGCCCAATTCTTCCGTGATCTAGACACTGTCTTTTCCAAGATGGATTTAATTTCTCTGTTGGAAAGCTCGACTTGCCCACTGGTTTGAGGATGATATGGAGTAGAAATCTTATGGGTTACTCCATACCCTCTCAAGAGCGACTGAAACTGATGGGCAATGAAATGAGACCCTCCATCACTTATGACAACTCTAGGGATTCCAAACCTAGGGAACAACACCTTCTTAAAAAATCTAACTACAGTTTTGGCATCACAAGTTCGAGTAGCAATTGCTTCCACCCATTTGGATACATAGTCAACTGCCACAAGGATGTAGCTGTTGCTGCAAGAAGGTGGGAATGGTCCCATGAAATCAACTCTCCATACATCAAATATTTCAATCTCCAGAATGTTATTCAAGGGCATCTCATGTCTCTTTGATATGTTCCCAACCCTTTGACATTGGTCACAAGAAGTGACATATTGATGAACATCTCTAAAGAGAGTCGGCCAATAAAATCCTGCCTGGGAGATCTTTGCAGCAGTTCTTGAGGCACCAAAATGTCCTCCATATGGAGAGGAATGACAGTGGAACAGAATACTCGCAATTTCCTCCTCAGGTACACATATTCTAAATAGGCCGTCAGCACATCTCCTAAATAGAAGGGGCTCATCCCAAAAGTAGTGCTTTACTTCAGCTAGAAACTTCTTCTTCCTTTGGTATCCCGGGTCCGGAGGTAAAACTCCACTCACAATGTAGTTCACATAATCAGCAAACCAAGGGATGGCGGAAGAAGAGACAGCCAACAAATAATCATCAGGGAGGGCATCATTGATTGGCATGTCCTTGTCTTCCTCATCTCCTAATTCTTGCTTCAGCCTTGAGAGATGATCAGCTACAACATTTTCAGTACCCTTCTTATCTCGAATTTCCAGATCAAATTCTTGCAACAAGAGGATCCATCTGATGAGTCGAGGTTTAGCTTCCTTCTTGCTTAGAAGGTACCGGATGGCTGCATGATCTGTGAAAACAATCACTTTTGAGTCCATTAAGTAAGATCTGAACTTATCGATTGCATAAACCACAGCAAGAAGTTCCTTTTCAGTGGTGGCATAATTTAATTGAGCTTCATCAAGAGTCTTGCTTGCATAATAAATTGCATGAACTTTTCTGTCCTTTCTTTGGCCAAGCACCGCTCCTATTGCATAATCACTAGCATCGCACATCACCTCAAAAGGTAGGTTCCAATCCGGTGCTTGCATGATTGGGGCAGATATCAAGGCTTTCTTTAACCTGCAAAAGGCATCTAAACAATCTTGATCAAAATCAAAAGGAACATCTTTAGCAAGTAAGTTAGTCAAAGGTTTAGCTATTTTAGAGAAATCTTTAATGAAACGTCGGTAGAAACCAGCATGTCCTAAAAAACTCCTCACTCCCTTGACAGAATTTGGGGGAGGCAATTTCTCTATAATGTCCACCTTGGCCTTATCCACTTTTATGCCATGTTCAGATACTTGATGGCCAAGGACGATCCCTTCTCTTACCATAAAATGGCATTTCTCCCAATTGAGAACCAGATTTACCTCTTCACATCTCTGCAAAACTTGAGATAAATTAGTTAAATAGTTATCAAAGGAAGTGCCATATACAGAAAAATCATCCATAAAAACTTCCATGATATTTTCAATGAATTCAGAAAAGATTGCCATCATACAATGCTGAAAAGTAGCTGGAGCATTGCACAGACCAAAAGGCATTCTTCTATATGCAAATGTGCCATAAGGACACGTAAATGTGGTCTTTTCCTAATCATTTGGATGGATAGGAATTTGGAAGAAACCAGAATAGCCATCCAAATAACAGAAATATGAATGCTTAGCTAATCGTTCCAGAGTTTGATTAATGAAGGGAAGGGGGAAATGATCTTTCCAGGTTACCTTATTCAATTTCCTATAGTCAATGCACATTCTCCAACCCGTGACAGTCCTAGTGGGGATTAGCTCATTATTTTCATTTTTCACTACAGTTAGCCCCCCTTTCTTAGGCATAGCATGAACCGGGCTAACCCACTGGCTATCGGAAATTGGGTAAATTACCCCAGCATCTAACAGTTTCATTATTTCCTTCTTTACAACTTCTTTCATATTAGGATTCAGCCTTCTTTGGTGTTCAATGGAGGACTTACTATCATCCTCCAACAAAATCTTATGCATACAAATAGAAGGACTAATCCCTTTCAAATCAGAAATTGAATACCCCAAAGCTCTCCTATGAAATCTAAGCTGCCTAAGTAATTTTTCTGTTTCCATAGCAGATAGATTGGCATTAACTATAACAGGATAGGTAGAATGGGGTCCCAAAAATTCATACCTGAGGGAAGATGGGAGAGGTTTAAGTTCTACCTTTGGCGGTTCATCTTCCTTAGTAATCGCTTTGTTGGACTCCACTTCCAATTGTTCAATAGCTTCAACAGGGAGGGGAAGTGGTGGGCTTACATCCAAAAACTGGGCATATGCAGCAACTTCTTCAGTTTCAACTACTCCATTTGCAACTAGACATGCTTCAAGAGGATCTTGGAGGCTTCCCTTTTTATGGTCTTCTTTCACAGCTTTATCTAGCACATCTACCCTGCATATGGAGTCTTCACAAACAGGTAATTTGATGGATTCATTTAAATTAAATTCAACCTTCTCATCCCCAACAGATAATGACAGTCTACCATTTTTAACATCAATTAAAGCTCTAGCAGTGGCAAGAAATGGTCTACCTAAAATAATAGGGATTTGAGCATCCTCTTCCATCTCAAGGACAACAAAGTCAACTGGTATGAAAAACTTACCCACTTTAATAGGTACATCCTCGAGAATACCTACTGGATATTTGACTGAGCGGTCAGCTAGTTGAAGTGAAATCGTAGTAGGCTTCATCTCCTCAATGTTCAATCTCTTAGCAACCGTCAGTGGCATAAGGCTCACACTTGCCCCCAAATCACATAATGCCCGATCAATAGGGACATTTCCTATAACGCAAGGGATGGAGAAGCCTTCTGGATCCTTTAGCTTAGGAGGTAGCTTATTTTGAATGATGGCACTACACTCCTTTGTCAAAGCCACAGTTTCATGCTCCTCTAACTTCCTCTTGTTGGAGAGAATGTCCTTCAAGAATTTACCATATGAAGGCATTTGTGAAAGTGCATCAGTGAAGGGAATATTGATGTACAATTTCTTCAGCACTTCCAAGAACTTTCCAAACTGCTTATCCAGTTTAGCCTTGGCCAATCTTTGAGGATAAGGGATAGGCGATTTGTACGGTTCTGGAGGAATATATTTTGATTTTTCTAGTAGTTCCCCTTCTTTCTCTTCAGCTTCCTTAGAGATTGAGGCTTCATTGCCTTGTTTTTGCTCTTCTTCCACACCTGTCTCTTTTCCAGTTTCTTGAGTGGCAATAGGATCATTCAATAATCTTCCACTCCTGAGAGTTATTGCCTTGCAATGCTCCCTTGGATTTGATTCCGGTTGAGCAGGGAGTTAGCCATAAGCTCTTGAAGAAGATGCTGAAGCTTATTGGGCAATTTGAGTTTCCAGCATCTTTCCATGAGTAGCCAAAGAATCTACCTTAGAAGACAGTTGCTTAATTGAATCTTCCATGTGTCTTCCATGTTGTCTAAATTCCTCATTGGTCTTCTCTTGAGAAATAAGAAATTTCTCCAATAGGCCTTCTAATTTTGCAGTAGAGGATGGTTGGGCTGGTGGATTGTATGATCTTTGACCTTGGAAACCAGGTGGTGGCGGTCTATTGGTGGTGGTTTGTGTGTTATATGGTTGGGTGGGCTTGTAGGAGAAATTTGGATGATTCCTCCATGATGGATTGTAAGTGTTTCCATATGGTTCACTCTGATTTTTCTGTCCAAAACCACTGTTGTTCACATAATTCATTTGCTCAATAAAGTCTTGGCCCAAGGTGCATTCAGCTGCAACATGCCCTGTAATTCCACAAATCTCACAAATAATGTCAGTAGCACCTGTTGTATTTACGCTGTTAACATGAAATTTGTCAAATTTAGCCATTAGAGCATCTACCTTGCTGCCTAAAGTTCCTAATGCATCTACTTTAGCAGATAAATGACTAAAGGCATCTAACTTATACTTACCTGCTGCTTTTCTTAATGGTCCCCTCTCATTTGACCATTGATAATGGTTCAAAGCCATGTCTTCAATCAGCTCATAAGCTTCATCTAGCCTTTTATTCATCAAGGCACCTCCAGCTGCAGCATCCACAGTAAGTCTAGTGTTGTAATTCAAACCATTTAGAAGGTATGAAGAACAAGCCATCTTTCTAATCCGTGATGTGGACACAGCCTTAGCAGCTCTTTGTATCTATCCCAAGTATCGAACAGGGATTCTCCTTCCCTCTGAGAAAATGTAGTAATCTCGTTCCTCAATTGCGCAGTCTTGCTTGGAGGAAAGTATCTTGAAAGAAAAGCCCTCAGTAGCTCTTCCCATGTGGTAATTGATCCAGCTGGTAAAGAATGCAGCCAAGCTCTGGCTCTATCCCTTAAGGAGAATGGGAAGAGTCTAAGCTTGATGGCATCTGCTTGTATGCCATTGATCTTTATTGTATCGCAATATTCAAGAAAAATCTGGATGTGGAGGTTGGGGTCCTCCATTGGCAATCCACCGAATTGGTTTTGCTGCACCATAGACAACAAAGTTGGCTTCAATTCAAAGTTGTTTGCCTCAACAGCGGGCTTTCGTATGCTGGATTGAAGACCAGTGGCATCGGGTGCTGCAAACTCTCGAAGTGATCTATTATCCATGTTTTGATTTACTAGTTCAGTGAAGACTTCTACTTGGTTGTGAATTGACTGCTGCTCTCTTCTTCTCCTATGCAAAGTTCTTTCAATTTCTGGATCTAAGTCAAGAATTTCGTCGAGACTTCCTCTTCGCATATACTCGATTCTCTGCAAAATGATTAAGTAGCACTAAAACAGAACAAGGTGAGAAAGAAACGTTATATAAAAAATAAAAAAAAAAGAAAAGTAAGAAAAAGTAAAACACGATGAATTATGAAGTAAAAGAAAAAGAATTGCCCAGTCTAATTCACTTAAAACTTGTAGTTAATATCAACTGGATACAATCCCCGGTAACGGCGCCAAAAACTTGACCTCTAAATCCTGCAAGTGCACGGTTTAAGTCTAGTTATAGTATAAAAGATTATCGTTCTCCACAGGGATTGTAGGTTGAGTACTAACTAATCTCAAGTAAAATTATCTAGGCAGATCAATTGATAGTATGAATTGAGAATAAGTTGTAAAACAGAATTTAGCTATCAAAACAAGGTTTGATTCAAGTGAATAAAAGCGTACTTAGCTTAAGGATCCCTTGTACATTTCATCATGGAATGAATATAATTCCCTAACTTGGTTTACTGTTAATTAAGATTGCTGGATTATCACAATTAAGCTATACCTCATTGCAAGGCTACTAGCTACTAACCAAGAGATTAAGTGTCTAGAATTACTCTAGTAACCACTAATCCAGATTGCATTAACTTAGCTTAGAATCCAATTTTGGACATTTCATCCTGTGCAAAAGAATTCAATCAACTTAATTCCTAAGTCTAATTGATATTCCCAATGACCATGCAAGATCCGATTAATTAATTAGTCATTTCAACCTAAAATCAACTAATCCGAAACACAAATCCAATATTCCGGATAAATTGGCTTGTTCCAGACAAAACAGCAAGATCAAATCATAATTCAACAGTAAATCAAGCTAGATTATATAAAATTCAGTTCCATAACTCCATGAACAAGTTCACCTAAGCTAAGCACAAAGGTTTAGTGTGAAAACATCTCAAGATCAGAAGAAAACAAGAAAACAGAGGAGGAAGTCAAACAATCCATGAAGATCTACAAATTTCTTGCTTGATTCTTCACTTCTTTGCTTGAATCCGTGTTAGAGGACGCCTTTGATGAGTTTTGATCTCCCCTAGGGCTTCTCCTAGCAGCTCCCCTTGTTAATTCACCAGGATTCTCCCCTTTTCATTCTGATCTCGCGCAAAAACTAATATTTTTTATGTACACGGGGTCCAACACGGCCCATGTTGTACCCCGTGTTTCTCTGCGAAAGTTTGAGCGACAAGAAACACGTTGTGTGACACGCCCCGTGTTCTCCTACGAATTGTCAAACAGTAATGTACACGGGGTAGTACACGTCCCGTGTTCTACCCCGTGTTTTTCAAAGAGACTGATCGGCATATTACACGGGGTGTGACACCCCCCGTGTTCTTCAAAGGCAGATGACAGAAATATACACGGTGTGTGACACGGTCCGTGTTCACACCCGTGTTCTTCTCTGGATGACTCAGTGAAGTCTCGAAGCAGTCCAGAACGAAACACGGCCCGTGTTCTTTGCTGAGTGAACAATCTTGCTTCATTGCTTCATGATTTGAATGGTTTTGCCTCTGGATTCTTTTCTAATGCTCATATGTGTCTTTTTATGAGCTGAAAACAAAATATAGAGCATCTAAGTGTCCTTTTCAATTAATTTGCACAAAATACTAAGTAAATAAGTGGATGAAACACATAGAATTTAGGTGTATTTGTGCACTTATCAGTTGCATGTTATTCTATAAGGATGCTAAATTTGAAAGAAAGTCTAAATTTTAGGGTTGCCTTTTGATATAAGGAATGGAGGGCCAATTGAAATAGTAAAGAAGTTCCAAACAATAAAATGTACTACTTACGATTAATTTTGAGTTTGTAAAGGTTGTATATGTCAATGAAGTTAACTC
The DNA here is from genome assembly GCA_020226215.1 of Sindora glabra. Taxonomy (NCBI): domain Eukaryota; kingdom Viridiplantae; phylum Streptophyta; class Magnoliopsida; order Fabales; family Fabaceae; genus Sindora; species Sindora glabra. The sequence continues at coordinate 79,072,249 of CM035227.1, forward strand.
CTAGGATAAGATGGCATCGTGAAAATTGAAGGGAGGTTGGCATGTTTTATCATCCTTTAGATGTAGAAGTTTAGACATAATTTAATCAGATTCACACCCATTTTGCAACTAATCCTCATAATGGAAGACTTAGTTTGTGTTTTAATCATTTCATTCCATTCAATCATAATGCAACACCATATTCATATAGGTCAATGATAGTCACTCCTTACAACTTTGCATCAAATATATGTATGACAATCCTATACATGTTCTTAACTATAGTAATCTTAAGCCTACAAAATCCTAAGAGTAAGATTTATGTGTTCATGCAAGCTTTAATTGAAGAATTACTGACTTTGTGGAATAAAGATGTCCTAACATATGATATTTCAACTAAGCAAAACTTTTAGATGAAGATCGCTCTAATGTGGACCATAAATGATTTTCTTACATATAGAATGTTGTCTGGATGGCAAATTGCTAGAAACTTAGGATGCTTGATATGTATGAAGGGTACAAAAGCATTCAATCTAAAGCATAGTTGGAAATATTCCCAATTTGATTATCATAGATAATTTTTGCCACATAATCACCCTTGTAGGAGAAACAAAACCAACTTCATTAAAAAGTCATTTAATTCACATGGGAAGTAAGTTGCCATAGGAAATTGAACTTCTCAATAAGTAACTTTTTATGTGAACTTTTTAAAAAATATCTAGAGTTGTTTGGTTGACACTAAAGAAGTGATGGAAGTTACATTTTCAAGGAAGTAGCTTCTTAGATTTTATTTGATTCAACTTTGAATTCCTAGGAAGTGTTATAAAAAATTATTATTATAATGTAAATTAATAAGTTGTAGTTGTCATTAATTAAATTTAGTGAGAATAATTTTATCTTTGTATCCATAAAGAACATAAAAAGTATAACTTATTTATGTGAAAGTAGGTAAGCAATTTTCTATGCTTTATAAGAAGTAGCAGTTCCTGGAAAGTTATACTTCCCCTAATTTAATAGATAATGGCCAATTAAATAATCTACTTCTTTTTTATTTTTTAAGAAATAAAACTTTTTATACTATTACTGTAAACTAAATAATTCTTAAAAATAAAGTTGAGAGATCTGACCTTTAAGCAAGATTAAGCAATAAATATGTTTTTGATTGAGCTTGTCTTATTCCAAACGTCACTCATAGTTAGCTAATTAGAATTCTGGGATATAAGATGAATCATAATTAGACCAAGAGAAGCATATTCTAGAACTTGCTATACTAACAAACTAACCTATTACAACATAATCTAGATGTCATATACACAAAGAAAAATGTCTTTAAAAAGGTTTTCAATATGATGATGGGCATTAAAGGAAAAAATCAAAGATAATTTGAAGGCTAGGTTGAATTTGAAAGGATATTATAAATGAATGGAGTTTAAGCTTTAGGAGGTAAGCAATAGGAAAATACATAAATCTAAAATTTGTTACACCTTGAGTTTAGGCGAAAAGAAAGCAATATGTGAGTGGGTTAAAGAATTGAGAATGCTCTATGATCATGCTTTAAATTGGATAGATGCATTAAGTGATGGCAAGATAATTAGTAGAATTCTAGGATATAAGATGAATCATAATTAAATTAAGAGAAGCATTTTCTAGGATTTGCTATACTATCAAACTAACCTATTATAACATAATCTAGATGCCATATACACAAAGAATAATGTCTTTAAAATGATTTTCAATAAGATCATGGGCATTAAAAGAAAAATTAAAGATAATTTGAAGGCTAGGTTGAATTTAAAAGGATATTATAAATGAAAGGAGTTTGAGCTTTAGGAGGTAAACAATAGGAAAATACATAAATCTAAAATTTGCTACACATTAAGTTTAGGAGAAAGGAAGGCAATATGTAAGTGAGTCAAAGAATTAAGAATATTTTTTAATCATGCTTCTAAATTGGATAGATGCATTAATATACATGATGGCAAGATAATTAGTATGAAAATTCACGATTGCAACATTTTTCACGAAGTGAATGTTCTCTTTTACCTTCAGTGCATTGTTAAATCCTATGTAGGTGGCTTTGATTGAATTAAGCTCATTCTTTAAAGAATTATGCTCAATTATTTTGAGAGAAGAAAAATTGCTCTAAATAAAGTGTAATAATTTTATACTATTGAGAAATCCTAAAAGGATCTTCTTACCTTCCTTTTCTTATCCAATGTTGTATTTACCTATTCACTTGGCATTTGAAGCATATGTCAGCAATCTAGTGCAGTATTGATGGATGTATCCATTTAAGATGTTTTTGAACAAATTGAAAAAAGTTTACAACAAAGCTAGGCTAATGTCATGACCCATTTTTATGGCACATGACTAGCATATGAAGTCATTATGAGTGATCACTTACTAGCCTTCCCTAAATATATCTAATGCACTATTTCATATATAAGCATGCTATGCTTGTAAAGAGTATGAAATTTTCAAATATTCAAGTATAAATTGTATTGCTAAATTAACATGTAAAATTTAATCCAACGATTTGAATATTTACCTTGGTGCTAAAATTTCACAAGTGGACCTATTTTTATACTATCCTGCTACGACCCAATCTTGATCATGACCAACATAGATCTTGATATTGATTTCCACAAGCCTTAATACTATTCACTCTTGTATATCCAATTGAAGTCTTCTTATTTTCATGTAAACTTAAATTATATTTAAATTTTTTTAATAAAAGACAAAGTTTCCCTTATTTTTGGATATTTTTAGAGGGCCACATGCCCTAAACCATGAAACTTATGAATTTTTCTAAGATACAATAGCATTACACATACACATAGTACTATGCAATTCCAAATTTATACATAAATAAACAATTCCAAGCATCTAACATTGAATTAACAACATTTCAATCTTAAATTTTAATCCTAATCGCAATTGTCAAATTATTTAGTAAGGTAATCTTGATTCTCCATGGATGCAAGAACACTTAAATATGCTTATTCTGACCTGAAAACTTATAAAATAAAATGAATGAGTTACAAGAACTCAATGAGAATATATCTACTACTATCTGACATGAGATCAATTATATATATATACATATAATACTTATAGGTTGATTATTACTAAATTAGAAAATATTAACAAACCTATTTCTTGGATTTCGAAAACCTACGAAATCAAGCCTTAAATTGAGCATTCACTTGTACAAAACTTAAATTCTATATTTCACATCACAGGTCATAGCACTCTTAACTATTCACTAGTACCCGATATCATTCTCATATCATATACCACCCATTTCGAGTAGTCATTATATACATAAATAGCCATTAAGGCTCAAGGTTAAATGAATTATTGCAATCATATCAAACACTAATATTCAATTACAGACAAGTTTCAATATTACATCACATCACACATTAATTTACAATAAACATACATGTAGTCATTTTTTTATTTCTAGGTTAATCTTATATCTTTTTCAACTATTTGTTAGGAATTTCCCATCTAACTTTCATATCATCGCTTCATTATAATTTATAATTTCCAATGTTATTGCTCTAGCATATTTCATAATTTCCAACGTCACCAATGGTAGGATTTACAAAAAATATACATATGAGAGCTTAACTCTTATATTACAATTGTTGGGTCTCATATGTATCATATAATGTAGTAGAAAATAGATTTTCAAAATTGTATATCATGTGAAACCTTTCTAGAATTAATATACAAGGACATAGATTAAGAATTAAGGGTTATCTCTTGAAGTGCAGATCTAAATCACGAGCATAATCAAGTGATGGTGCCTCTATGATCTCTGCATAGAATGAATGATGACTTTTTAATCTCCACAAAACTGCTAGGAATTGTTTCTTTCACAGAAGATTAGGGTTTAGTGTGATTTTTTATGGCAATTTTATTCATACAGCAAAGTGATGCCTTCATTCCTTTTTATAGAACTAAGGCATGCCACTTTCCTAATCTTATTAAGAAACTGCCTCCAATTTTAATTCCATTTAATCACTAATACCTTATCCCCATCATGAGAGTGAGAAGAGATAGGCCTTATTTAATAGTTATCTAATATTATCTTAATATTAATAACTAGATATTATTAGACAATAATATTATCTCATAATATAATTATATAATATTATTAGATAATAATATTATCTTATAATATAATTATTTAATATCAAATGTCATAATTATTCGATATTACTTTAATATCAAATAATATCATATAATATATTATATATTACATGAATAATATATATATTATTACTTTGATAATATATGTGTGTGTGTGTGAACAAAATAAGAGGCCTAATTAATAAAATTTTAATCCAATTAAATCCCAATAACTACTGTCTTATTCCTACTCTTTTTATGTGATCTTATAGATTTTTACTACATTAGTAATGACTCATCAATGGAACATAGACAACGAGTGGTATCTAGCAATACATCACTGCCACCCAAATAGTAAGAATATTTATGATTCGATATCTACCTAATGTGTGAACAACACTTTGTAACACAGTCTCTTTTGTAACATATCCAAATCGAACTAAAGGAATGAAATGTGTCATCGTCATTAATGTTTAATCCACATTTCTTAATACCAAGTAGACTAATATAAATAAATTATCAATATCACATATTAATTCATTTGAGCACAACCATGCATTTCTTAGTCTCACTCAATCAAGGGGCCTAAGGATAACACTCCTTCTATATAGGAGGACCAAACTCACATCTACATCACTCATATCCCTCTGCATGATTCGTGACATATCTAATTAATGACTTAGATGTCATCCTAGTTAAAGGTGACATAGGATGGCATCAAAGTGTGTGACTCCTTATATAGGGAACCATAGTGACTTCAAGTCAAATGACTATATGCAATTTAGTCACATGAGAATAGTTACACATGATAACCATATAGTATTCTCACAGCGGATTACTTCAGTACATTTGTTCATTAACAATATACTTATGTGTTAACTTGATATCACATATCCATGATTTATAATCATCATTTATGATACATACTAGTCTTGATGTATTATTGCTATCTCTTTCGTAGTAATACTTGACTAGGGATATTTTAAGAATAGTAAAATTATTTCAAGAATAATTATTACATTAAGTTATAAATTGCACATATATTAAAATAAAATAAAATATAATAATTGCATTGCCTAAATTAAACATAATACATTGTATGTTATTACAATCATCTTATGATTAGCTCCTAGGATACATACACCAATAATAATTGTTTATAAAAAAAAATTCAATACAAAGTAACTGGTTCATCACCGAACAATACCAAGCATACAACAATATATACATATGTGTATACAACAATACCCTCATGTTTTCCTGCATGGTTGTAACATATAGATATCATTAAAACCTAATCAATCCATCAATAGTTAGAAATACCACCACCATCCTTCTACTGCACATGGTCAATTAACTTTCACTTAAATAGCTAATTGCACTTATATCATGGAACTAAGTTTACACATGAATATATATACATAAATATGAAATCTATACTATCGATAAGAATACAATTTATAACATTTAAACCATTTTTTCTTAAGATGTTAATTGATGGTGGAACATATACTCACTTGAAATTATTTAAGAGCTTCAAGGACATAATATCCCAAAATAAGGTAATAGATATCAAGTAAGAAATTTCTCTAGAAAACTTTGATTCAGAAAAGTTAGTAGGAAAATTAAGCAAAATTCAGAGGAATTGTATAAGTAATTTAAGAGTGAGCCTAACTAGAATAATTTTGAAATTTTAATATGCATTAAAATAGATGAAAAATAAAATAAAAATTCAATAGTGTGTTTAGGAAAACTTGTTTAGGAATTTGGTGAAATTCCAAAACCCGATAAATAAAAAAAATGAGCAAATAAATTGAAAATGTAGCAAATTAATTTTAAAATTTTATGGCTAGTGTAAATTAATTCTTAAGGATTAAAAATGATTATGGAAGATTAAAAGTGAAGTTCCAAAAATATTTAAAGGTTTAAGGGTGAAAATGCAATAAAGTGAAAGATTTAGGGTCAAATTGTAATAAACTATTTTTGTCCTTTCTAAGTGGTTTAATTTTGATTTATATTATGCTAATTTGGCCCAATTTTTTACCGTCCATATCTAACTTTTGAGAAAAAAATATAGACCTATGGTTGGCCTAAGCTTCCAAGGGAAGCTAAGGAACTAAATGAGAAAAAGGGAAAAATTTGGGGTCATTATGTAATAAACTCTAATTACCCATTTTATATGGATTAATTTTATTTGTTATAAGGGTAATTATTTTCTAAAGCTTCTGCCTTTAAAACATAATGGCCAGCCTCTTCAAGAGTCCTAAGATTTTTTATTTTAAAATTTAAAATAAATTAACAAATAAACAAAGGATTTTCTCAATTAGGGTTTTCTTTGGAAGTATAAATACTTGGTTGGCTAATTTTGAAGCAAATTTTTGCTTCTTTGGCTAGAAAAAATGTGAGAGAAGAGAGAAAAAAGACCAATATTTGCAAAGAAAACAAAAGGGGGGTTTTACAACTTGAAATAGTAAGGTAATCAAAGAGTTTTCTTCATATTCCTTCATAACTTGTGGTTATCCTTCTTCATAAATATCTAAAATTTAATTTATGGTTATGAAGCTTTTCCTTGTAGTTCTAAAGGTCTAATTGAAACTAAGAGTGAAAAAAAAATAGATGTGTGGTTATTCTTCCTTACTCTTAGGCTTTTCCTAAGTAGAAGATAATATTATTGGTAGTTTGTATTTTTTATTTTGCTACTTGTGGTATGATGGTATATGGTTCTATTTTGAAATTATCTAAATGACATTATGACCATATGTTATTGATAAGTTGATGTTGTGAATGATGGAAAAAAATATTCATAAAAAATTATTTAAAAAAATAGAAATAGGAATTTATGGAATTAAAACTAACTTCTCTAATGTGATGCTGAATAAGAGTTTAAGATACTTAGTGTAACTAGAGTTTTGGGAATTTTAAAAATTAAAATTTTAGAATTATATAGTTATACTTGATTTTGAAATTAATTTAGATGAATTTAAGAATTTTTTAAAATTTTTAGGTAGGTGATAAGGCAAGTTGATGTAACACTCTCAATTTTGCCTATTTTCGAACCTTGGTCTGGTTGGTCTTGGGTTTTGATTTATTTAACCCATTAAATGAATGATGAAAATTATGAAACTACTAGGATATATCATTTAGGATGTTAGCAAGCTTCTGGCAAAATTTGGTGGCAATCGGAGTTGATTTGGTTGCCCAAAAGGTAGCTTTATTTCAGTAGCTTTGAAGTCATCTGAATTTGGCTAATTTGAGATTTTGCTCTTGATACACTAGTAAACCTACAAAATTATTTGTACAACACTTTTAGGAATGTTATGGCAAAATTTGGTAACATTTAGATTCTATTTAATTAGTGAAAAGAGGCTTTAATTACATGTGCCCCTGTATTGCCTTGTTCTACAATCCGTCCTTTGGGTTTTGAGTGAACAATACCTATGGAAGTATTTAGAGTAATTTGATTGTTGTATCTTATGTAATAAAATGTTAGAAATGTTGGAATAAGTTATGGTGAAATGTAGAATGAATTTACAAGCACAAAAAGGGGCTCTATGCTATGACACAAATACAAGTTTGCATGAAACTCCTTGAGAAATTTCAAGAAGGAATTTAAATACATATGACACATTAATGTACAACATAAAATACTTACAGCATGATGGGTATTTGACTATACACTTGAAAATGGATAAAATGGTTAATGTGTTGACATTCTATTATTACTTATTTTGATTTGAGAAGGGGAGATATTACATTCTTCGTAGAGAAGGAGAGAAGTGGTTAATAGTGGAGGGAAATGGTTAGTGACTTAAAGCCTAAAGTGGTTGGGAATATGGTTGAACTGAAGATATAAGGTAACACTTGTTTACTTATCATTGCCATTTTCTATGATGAATTGTACCAATGATATACATAAGGAAAATTCCTCATAAGATATTGGATAGGAATTGTACCCAATGATAAAGTTAATCTTTTATGATGAAAACTTTTTGTATAAGGTAATGAATATTGCTCACTAAGTATATTTCATATTCATGCTTTTATTGGGTTAACTTAATGACAAGCACTAACCATGGAGCTAAAGCATCAAATTGATACTTATATGGTAACCTTCTAGTTTCTCTATGATATTTAAGGGATACTATCTGATATGGGTTCGGTTGTTGTAATATAAAATATTTTTATTAATTATTATATTTGTATAAATAATACTTTTGGGATATATGTATATATGTATATATATATATATATATATATATATATATATATATATATATATATGCATGTATGTATATAGCTTTAGAACTTATTGTTGGTGTGTGTCCTAGAACCAATCATATAAGATGATTGAAGTTATACACAATGTATTATATTTTATTTTAGGCAATTTAATTATTATATTTTGTTTTTATTATTATTATGCGCAATTTATAACTTAATATAATAATTATCCTTGGAATAGCTTTGCTATTCCTAAAATGCCTCTAGTCAAGTATTATTACGAAAAGGATAATAATAATACATCGAAACTAGCATGTATAGTGACTGATGATTACGAATCATGGATATGTGATATCAAGTCAATATATGAGTACATTGCTAGTGAACAATATACTGGATTGACCCACTATGAGAATATTGCATGGATAAACGTGTCATAAATTATTCTCATATGATCACAAATACACATAAACCTTTGACCTGAAGTCACTATGGTTCCCTACATGAGGAATTACTCACTTTAATATTGTCCTATGTCACCTTTAATCAGGATGACAAGTAAGGCATTGATTGGGTGTGTCATAAATCATGCAGAGGGAAGTGAGTGATGTAGATGGGATTTTGTTACTCTTGTATAAAAGAGAAATATCCTTGAGCCCCTTGATTGAGTGAGACTTAGAAATGCATGGCCATGCTCAATTGAATTAATATGTGATATTAATCATTTATTTTAAGTCTACTCAGCATCAAGAAATGTAAATTGAACATTGATAAGGATGACACATTCCATGCCTCTAGTTTAATTTGGATATTATTGCAAAAGGGTTAAGATGCAAAACGTTGATCTTGTATTAGGTGGATGTCGAATCACAGACATTCTTACTACTTGAGTGGTAGTGATGTATTGCTATATACCGCTCACTGTCTATGGCTCAAATAATAAGTCATTGTCAACGTAGTAAGAATCTATAGGGTCACACAAAAGGAGTAGGAATAAGACAATAATTAATTGGACTTTAATTATATTAATATCCAATTAATTGGACTTATTTTCGTGCATATATATATATTATTAGAATAATAATTCACGTTATATATATATATATATATATATATATATATATTATGTGATATTATTTGATATTAAAGTAATATCAAATAATTATCTTATCAGATATTAGATAAATATATTATGAGATAATATTATTTTGATATTTGATAACTATATGCAATTATCTAATATTAAGATATTTATATTATGAGATAATATCATTATCTAATATTAGATAATTAATAGATAAGTCATATCTCTCCCCATTATCTCTAGGATAAGGATAAGATGAGTTGTTAAGTGTGATTAGGATTTTAGAAGCATTATCCTAGTTGGACTAGGATTATGGCTTGCCTAATTTCTATAAAAAGGGATTAGAGGGCAGCACTTTAATAATCACGTTTTAAGCTTCCATATAAACCCTAAATCACTCAGAAAACATCCAATCCTAATTCTTAGAGAGAAAAACGCATCCTAGCAAACGCGTGGTGGGTGAGAAGTCGTTGTTCACTCCGTGTGGATACCGTAGAGACGCTGTACCTTCCGGCCGGCGTTTGATTCATCCACTCTCAAGTTTTGATCAGTAGAAACACGAGTGCCCAATAGGTAAAACCCTAATCATTGACTTATGCTTTTTGCATGGATCCTAGGTAGAATTCGGATCAAAATTTTAAAATTCCGCTGCATGTGATAATCCGAATTCCCAACACTTATAATATATACAATTTGTTTTTTAAGTTTAGATGTCTACTTCTTCTATAATAATAATTTAATAAGGGTATCAAAGTACTAAAGGCTTGTAAAGATATCTATTTAAGAAGCTAGCTCTAATTAGATATCTTTATATTAGTCACGATAATCATAAAAATAGGTTATGATAGAGTTGATATCAGAGTATGATCCTAGATATCAATAACCTTTTTGTAATAGATTTTGTTAGGGCTAGCTAAACTATAAGGACTCTGGAAAGTTTGTGTAGAAGGAAGTATTAGTCACTATGAATCCATAGAAATTATAGGTAATTCTTTATCTTTTCATTAGAATTAGTAATAGTTATTGATTAAAGTTATTTCATATTGATATGGTTGGGAAGAGACAAACTTAGCGTGAGGTACCTTATCGACCTACTATAGCACATCTAGAAATGCTAGAAAATAAGACATCTATAAATGTACCCCAAAAAGACCTTTAAAGGGTAATGCAAGAATAACCTGAAGTTTCGGTATAGGCTATAAGGCTACAATAGACATTAGAGAGATTTCTGGATTAGAACTATAATACCCTTGCTCCACCCCTAGTATCAACACCTAGGCAGTAAGTCCTATCATTGCCTCCAAAGGAAAGATTATAGATAATACATGAATTTCAAAAGTTAAATCCTCCAAAATACAATAGCATAGACCTTACCATAGATCTTTACTAATTCATGGATCAAATTAAGAAGGCTTGCAGATTGATTAGATGTAATGAGAATATGATAGGGGGAACTAGTAGGCTATTAGTTAAAGGATGTTGCTCATTTTTGGTATGTTTACAACATCGAACCTGTCATTATGGCACAAGAACGTATCATGTGGCGACAATTTCAGACCGAGTTCATGGACAGATTTTTACCCTTGAGTGTTCGTGAAGCCAAAGCATGTGAGTTTGAAAAACTCACTTAACGATTGATGACAATTGCACAATATAATGCTCAATTCACATAATTATCTCAATTTGTTAAATATTTGGTGCTTATTGAGAAAGGCAAGGTGAATTGATTTATCCATGGTCTTAATGACTACTTTTACAACTGGGTGGACATTTTTGACACCATGAAATATAAACAAGCTTTAGATCAAGCAATTAAAGTTAAGATATGTGTGGGGGAAAGATAGAACTAGGAAACAAGCTAGGAAGAGAAAAATAAAGTAAAAGTTTCAAGTAGGAAACGATAGGAACATTAGGAAAAAGTTAGCCATGCAGAATGTATTAACTAGAAATGAGCAGACTAGCAAAAGCAGAACAAATCGAAGAAGATCTTCAAGTAGAGTGTCTGATAACAAATCTGGAAGTGGATTTAATGCTTTAGTCAAGTTTACCCCCCATTTCCACATTCTAATAAGCCTCTCCGATGCTCATGATGTAACTTTAGTCACTTTGGACCATGTGGATCCTACTTTAGATGTGAATAGCTAGGGCATTGAGCAATTTGACCGCAATCCCGCAAGTGCACGGGTTAAGTCGAGTTATAGTATAAAAGATTATCGTCTCCATAGGGATTGCACGTTGAATACTAACTAAATTTCAAGTAAAATTATCTAGGCGTATCAATTGATAGTGTGAATTAAGGATAAAATGTAAAACAGAGCTTAGTTATCAAGAAAAGGTTTAATTCAATGAAATGAAAGCGTACTCAGCTTAAGGTTCCCTTGTACATTTCATTATAGAATGAATGTAATCCTCTAACTTGGTTTATTATTAATTTAGACTGCTGGATTACCTAAATTAAGCTATACCTCATTGCAAGGCTACTAGCTACTAATTAAAAGATTAAGTGCCCAAAATTACTCTAGTAATCACTCATCTAGGTTGCATTAACTTGCTTTAGAATCCATTTTCAAACATTTCATCATGTGCAAAAGAATCCAATTAGCTTAATTCCTAAGTCTAATTGATATTCCCAATGATCATGCAAGGTTCGATTAATTAATTGGTCATTTCAACCTAGAATCAATTAATCCATAACACAAATTCAATATTCTGGATATATTGGTTTGTTCCAGCACAAACAGCATAATCAAATCATAAATCAACAGTAAATCAAGCTAGATTATATAAAATTCAAATCCATAAATCCATGAACAAGTTCACCCAAGCTGAGCACAAGGGTTTAGTGTGAAAACATTACAAAATCAGAAGAAAACCAGAAAACAGAGAGGGAATTCAAACAATTCATGAAGATCTACAAATTCCTTGCTTGAATCTTCAATTCCTTGCTCGAATCCACGTTAGAAGGTGCCTTTGGTGAGTTTGGGTCTCTCCTAGGGTTTCTCCCAGCTAGCTCTCCTTGTTAATTCTCGATTTTTTTCTCTTTCTTCCTCCTTTTTCAAAATTTTGCATAAAACTTATATTGGTGATGTACACGGGGTCCAACATAGCCCGTGTTATACCCCATGTTTCTCAGCGAAAGTTGAGCAGCACGATACACGTTGTGCGACACGTCCCGTGTTCTTTTCTGAAGTGTCAAGCAGTAATGTACACGGGGTATGACACGTTCCGTGTTTACCCCCATGTTCTTCCACGAAGGCTGATCAGCATGCTACACAGGGTGTGACACCCCCCATGTTTACCTCAGAAGCGAAGGGCAGTATGATACACGGTGTATGACACGGCCCGTGTTTACCCCCGTGTTCTTCCCTGAGCAGTTCAGTGAAGCCTCGAAGCATTCCAGAAGGATACACGGGGTTCCTATACCCCGTGTTCTTTGCCAGGTGAGCAAATTTACTTTGATTCTCCACAATTCGCATAGTTTTGCCTCCGGATCCTTTTCTAATGCTCATATGTGTCCTTTCAAAGCCTGAAAACAAAATATCGAGCATCTAAGTATCTTTTTCAATCAATTTGCACAAAATACTAAGTAAATAAGTGATGAAACTCATAGAATTTATGTGTAATTGTGCATTTGTCAATTCCCCCACACTTGAATCTTGCTCGTCCTCGAGTAAGGAAGTAAGAGAATAGAAAATCTACTCCAATTTTTATTCTTTCCTTTTTCTTCTTTTCTTTTTTTTTATATATAATCAGGCAATCATTCAACAAATCAAAGATTAGGATCAAGTCATGCTAAGCAACTAAATGAAAATAAAGCAACTAAACAAGTCAATCCTCAACATAAAAGCAAAAGAGAATAGCCTCATAGATAAAGTGTTTACTCTCACTCTCAAGATAAGGCTTGTGTATACTCTCAAGTTAATCAACTCATGACTTAATACTACCATATGCTTGCAAAAACTCTAATCTCCACTACTACATTGTAAAATGCATGCAAATCAGAGGACTTTATTAGGGAAAAAGGTGAGGATAGGGGAAAGGAACATCAAGGGGTGAAAAGCGATAGAGTCATTAGTTTGAAGGAAAAAGACACATTGGTCATGAATTTGACTATTGTCGAGTTCCATTACTCAAGCTTAACATAATACCCTACTTCTACCCTTGCTTCAACCTCCATTCTTCTCTTTTTTATTTTCATCATTTTTTTTCATTTTTTTTATATATATACATATTAATCAGCAAACACAACATTATTATTATTTTTTTATTTATTTATTCCCAACAAGCTTTTCTTCCTTTTCTTCTTCCTAAAATTATTTATTTGACACCATTTTTTTTTGTATTTATGGTGTTTTATTTTTTTTTTAACAATCAAAGTTATAAATCAACTTATCCAACTAGCAGCACTAAGTAAGGACCTCTAAGTGATAGCCAAACTCATATAATGTGTCTAAGTTCCCTCAAACTCTAAGGTTCAAGTTTACTTGGGCAGTGGCTTTGGATGTACATAGTATGGCTAGGCTAGAAATGAGGGTCCAAGGCTTAAAGTGGCTAACTAGGGGCAAAGCTGAAAAGTTTAGGGTAAATCAAAGAAAAGGATTCAAATAAGCCAAACAAATAAAAAGAAAGGTGAAGAAACATGGCCTCATCATTTCTGACATGCAAAATACATAAAATGTAGCCTCAAAAAGACCAAATGCAAGTTCTAGAGCAAAAAGTCAAGAGTGATGACATAATCCCTCAAGAAGAAAAAAAAATGAGCTTTAATTTCTAATGTGAAAATTGCTTAAAAGGCTCAAATCTCACAAGGATCAATTATGCTTATTACTCTTAGCTTCAAACTTTAGATTTTCCTGATTAAGTTACCAGATAATCATTAAAGGAGCAAGGCATGAATCAATCACTTTATTCAAAAGATTGCCTTAAAATTTTTTTTATATCATTGAAATTGGAGCAAATTTCAGTACCCTAAATCAATCAAGCAAGTTCAAGTGCAAAACATTACAAAGCATTCTAAACACTGCTCCCCCACACTTAAAATTGGACATTAACCTCAATGTACAAATAAAGTAAATGGGAAAAGAGACAGAGAATAGATGGAGGACTGAAACTTCCCTGACAAGTGGAGCATGGTGGCCCAGTATAGATCATGATTGCAGGGAGATCCAGAAGTAGAGATAGAGTAGGAGAGAGAGAGATGAGGCTGGTAATCTAGAAGAAAGAAGATACAATACTAGAAAAATAGGCTGTTAGTTATTACAGAGTAAATGAAAGTGCAAGAAAATAAAAGAGAAATAGTAAATATAATAAAGAGTAAATGAAAGTGCATAGTCAATATAAGTACAGACTAGATAAATGGAAGTAGAAAGTAGAAATAAGTAAAAAGAAAACAGAATAGCTAAGTAAAAAGGAAAACTAAACGGTGCGAGCTACTGAGTAGGAGGGTCCGGGTCAGCTAGGGAAGAGGGGTGGAAAAGCTGGAACAGAGTCTCAACCATGCTTTCAATATGTCGAGATTGCCTGTCCAAGTCGTCATAAAGTCCCTTGATCCTCATCTGATGCTCGGATATAAGCCGGAGCTTAGCCAGAATCTGCTGCTGACCAGAAAGTATATCCCGGAAGTAGGCCTCGGATGGAACTCTGCTCCCCACAGAAGATGATGGACCAATATCAGGAGCTAGATCACGATTGCCATCATCTCTGGAATATGCTGCTCCTCCTCATGGGGCTACTGTTGCTGCTGCACAGGCTGGATCCCCATAGCTAGAAGAATGCCCCTTCGGAAGGGTGCCATGTGAGAGACTATAGTGAGGGATCCATATGGTCGATCAAAAACTCCTAACCGCCTGGCTAGTCTAGTGATATATAGACCAGCAGTTATGCTCGCAGCTCTCCTGTCTGATGCCTGAGTCGAGAAGAAGTGAGCGAAGGCGCCTCCAATGTGAATAGGCACTCTCTGAATCATGCTGTATAAGAAGAGTATATCGGCAGTGCTCACAACCCCATGATTGTGCCCCCGTCCACTCAAAGTGTGACTGAAGATAGAGTGGAGCACTCGCCAGGCAACCTTCCTAAGGCTAGACGCCTTGCTCTTGGTGGGATCATAAGTGTTCCCAGTAGCTATATCAGTCCATACTCGCCACTCCTGGGTCCCGTGGGGTAGTCCTACCAGCATGTCATGATACTTTGGAGTAGTCACAAACTCCACAAAATAAAGTCCCAGGCGGATGGAAAGCTGGGTCACACTCATAGAATATGCAACTCCTCCTAGACGGAACTACACAGTGTCAGCCTAATCGACTGTCCCAAAATATCTCTCCAAGTAGAATGTGCTAAGAAACTCCAAAGTGAGCTCCCTGTAGGTAGGCTCTCTAATCTGAAAGAAGACCTCCCAAGCTCCTACACTAATGAGCTCACGAATCTCATCCTCCAGGCCAAACTCTCTCAACACTGCCCAGTCGAGGTATCTGCCCTCCACAAATGACCGGTCTTTATGTCTATCAAAGGCTTGAATGTGAGCCTCTTCTGTGAAATCCAAGAAAGAATGTGTTGGTCCTCTAGAGGAGGTCCCTCTAGAAGTACTACCCTTGGTAGTTTTCCTGGCAGTGGTCTTTTGCCTCTTAGACATGATTTGCAAAAGGAAATGACGAAGTGAGAAAGAGTATTAACAGTGTATCAGTCAGCAGATTCCAAAAACAAAAATTCAGCAGGCACTTTCAATATCCAATCAATCAAAATGAAGCACAATTCAAAATTCAATGCCATGAATGCAAATAAGTGGTCATATCAATAAGGTAAAGTAGGCAATTAGTCAATCAATCAGTAAAGTTCAAAAGATTTCAGTTCAAGCAATCAAAGAGTTTAAGTTCAATCAGTCAAAGATTCAATAAACATAAGTAAGTGCATTGGAGTTCAATAAACATCAAAGTCAACCAATCAAACATTTCAAGTCCTATAAAGCAGAGATTCAAACTCAATCCATTAATCAAAGATGCAAATTCAATCAATTAAACTTGTGAATTCCTATGAACATTCCTATGCAAATTCAATCAATCAATCAAACATTAAACCTCAAAGGATATGAACATTCCTATGAATTCTAACATGCATTAAGGTTCAATAAACATAGTAATTGCAAATTACTTCAAAAATTTCAAAGAAAATGCACTTACCTTGTGAATTGCAGATGAAAACCCTAGGTTCTTGTTGAAATCAGAAGAGGAATCCAAATTGTGAAATCAAACCGATTGAATGGAAAATCAAGTAGTAAAACAACTTTAAATAGCCAAATAAAGCACTTTAATCGGTGGGTTTTGGCAAAATGATGACCGAAAATGCAGAGAGAGAGGTTAGGGCAACAAGGAAGAAGAAGAAAATGGGGGAAAATGAGTGAAAATCTGGGTTTTTGACCATTAAAAGCTCGTCTGCCCAGGAACACGGGGTCCAACATGGTCCATGTGGTACCCCATGTTTCTCTGCGGATGAGTGTTCTGAGTTTCGTAAACTTACACGGGGTCTGACATACCCTGTGTTCTTCACCGTGTTTCTCTCTGGAAGGCTCATGTTCAAAAATCCTTATCATTGGTTTAGCCAGTGAGGTACACGGGGTAATACACTACCCGTGTTCAACACCGTGTATCTCTCTTGAACTTCATGAAAATCACAAAGCTTTTACGCTAACCAGACAGTGAGGAACACGGGTTATGACACGCCCCGTGTTCAGTACTGTGTTTATCACTGGATTGCGATGAAAATCATAAGTCCTTTTAGACTGGCCAGATAGTGAGGAACACGGGGTATGACACGGCCCGTGTTGTACACCGTGTTTCTCACTGGACTGCGTTTTGAGCCCTCTGTGCAAGAAAACATGCATTCATGCCTAATCTACCTCAGAGACAGAGATCACATGCAAAATGAACATCTTAAATCAACACTTCATGACTTAAATGCCTCAACTACTCAGAAACTCAGATTGAAAAGGAGAAAACTAAGAATTAAAAGCAAGAAAACAGAGAAATAAGCTTGGGTTGCCTCCCAAGAAGCGCTTGTTTAAGGTCATAAGCTCGACCCCTGTTTTTATCAGTCTGGAGCTTCCATTAGTGGTGGCCCGGTAACATAATGCTTCAATCTTTGGCTATTAACTTTGAAATTTCCGGTGCTTTCACTCCAAATGTCCACGGCTCCAAATGGATACACCTTCTTCACAAGATATGGTCCAGTCCACCTTGTCTTAAGCTTCCTGGAAATAGCTTGAATCTTGAACTGAATAACAGCACCAAGTCTCCTTCATGAAATTCCCTTCTAAGAATGCACTTGTCATGCCAAACCTTTGTTCTTTCTTTATATATCTTGGCATTATCGTAAGCTTCATTTCTCAGTTCTTCAAGCTCAAGAAGTTGGGGCTTTCTCTTTTCCCCAGCAGATTGCAAATCAAAGTTGAGCAACTTGATTGCTCAATACGCCTTATGTTCCATCTCTACTGGTAAATGACAGTGCTTTCCATAGATGAGCTGAAATGGTGCCATTCCAATGGGAGTCTTAAAAGCAGTTCTATAAGCCCATAAGGCATCATCTAACTTGAGTGCCCAATTCTTCCTTGATCTAGATACAGTCTTCTCCAATATGGACTTGATTTCTCTATTGGAAAGCTCAACTTACCCACTGGTTTGAGGGTGATATGGAGTAGAGATCTTATGAGTTACTCCATACCCTTTCAAGAGGGATTGGAATTGGTGGGCAATGAAATGAGACCCTCCATCACTAATGACAGCCCTGGGTATCCCAAACCTAGGAAATAACACCTTCTTGAAAAATCGAACCACAGCCTTGGCATCATAAGTTCGAGTGGCAATTGCTTCCACCCATTTGGAGACATAGTCAACCGCCACAAGTATATATCTGTTGCTGCAAGAAGGTGGGAATGGTCCCATGAAATCAATTCCCTAGACATCAAAGATTTCAACTTCCAGAATGTTGTTCAAAGGCATCTCATGCCTTTTTGATATATTACCAACCCTTTGGCACTGGTCACAAGAAGTGACATAATGGTGAACATCCTTAAAAAGAGTCAACCAATAAAAACCTTCTTGGGTAATCTTCGCAGCTGTTCTTGAAGTGTCAAAGTGTCCTCCATATGGAGAAGAGTGACAGTGGAACAAGATGCTTGGAATTTCTTCCTCAAGCACACACCTTCTAAACAGGCCATCTGCACATCTTCTAAAGAGGAGAGGTTCATCCCAAAAGTAGTGCTTCACCTCTGCTAGAAACTTCTTTTTCTGTTGATACCCCGCATCCGGAGGCAAAACTCCACTCACAATGTAATTCACATAATCTGCAAACCATGGGATGGCTAAAGAAGAGACAGCCAACAGATAGTCATCAGGAAGGGAATCGTTTATTGGCATCTCCTTATCTTCCTTATCTCCTAACTCTTGCTTCAATCTGGAAAGATGATCAGCTACAACATTCTCCGTACCCTTCTTATCTTGAATTTCTAGATCGAATTCTTGTAACAAAAGAATCCATCTGATTAGATAAGGTTTAGCTTCCTTCTTGCTTAAAAGGTACTGGATGGCTGCATGATCCGTGAAGACTATCACCTTGGAATCCACTAAATAGGATCGGACCTTGTCAACTGCATAAACTACCGGAAGAAGTTCCTTTTCGGTTATGGCATAATTCAGTTGAGCTTCATCCAGAGTCTTGCTGGCATAGTATATTGCATGAACTTTCCTATCCTTCCTTTGGCCAAGTATCGCTCCTATTGTATAGTCACTAGCATCGCACATCACCTCAAATGGTAGATTCCAATCCAGTGCTTGCATAATTGGGACGAAAATCAATGCTTTCTTCAACCTGCAAAATGCATCCAAATAATCTTGATTAAAATCAAAAGCAATATCTTTAGCTAGTAGGTTAGTTAGAGGTTTTGCAATTTTAGAGAAATCCTTGATAAAACGTCGGTAGAAATCGACGTGTCCTAGAAAACTCCTCACTCCCTTTACAGAAGTTGAGGGAGGCAATTTCTCTATGATGTCCACTTTAGCCTTGTCTACCTCAATCCCATGCTCAGATACTTGATGGCCAAGGACAATCCCTTCTCTTACCATAAAATGGCATTTCTCCTAGTTGAGAACCAAATTTACCTCCTCACATCTCTGCAACACTTAAGATAAATTGGTCAAACAGTTATCAAAGGAAGTACCATATACAGAAAAATCATCCATAAAAACTTCCATGATATTTTCAATAAAATCAGAGAAGATAGCCATCATACAACGCTGAAATGTAGCAGGAGCATTACACAAACCAAAAGGCATTCTTCTATATGCAAAAGTACCATAAGGACATGTAAATGTGGTTTTTTCCTGATCATTTGGATGTATAGGAATTTGAAAGAAACCAGAATAACCATCTAAATAACAGAAATATGAATGCTTAGCTAACCTTTCCAAAGTTTGATCAATGAAGGGAAGAGGGAAATGGTCTTTTCGGGTTGTTTTGTTTAACTTCCTATAATCAATACACATTCTCCAACCCGTGACAGTCCTAGTGGGAATTAGCTCATTGTTTTCATTTTTTACCACAGTTAACCCCCCTTTCTTAGGCACAACATGAACCGGGCTAACCCACTGACTATTTGAAATTGGGTAAATTACCCCAGCATCTAGCAATTTCACTATTTTCTTTGTCACAACTTCTTTCATATTGGGGTTCAACCTTCTTTGATGTTCAATGGAGGGCTTACTATTCTCCTCCATCAATATCCTATGCATGCATATTGAAGGACTAATCCTTTTTAAATCAGAAATTGTGTACCCCAAAGCTTTTCTATGGGATCTAAGCTGCCTAATTAATTTTTCTGTTTCAATAGCAGTTAGATTTGCATTAACTATCACAGGATAAGTGGAGTGGGGTCCTAGAAACTCATACCTGAGGGTAGATGGGAGAGGTTTCAATTCTACCTTAGGTGGTGTGTCTTCCTCAGTAGTGGTATTGTTGGACTCCACTTCCAATGATTCAATTGCTGCTTCAAGGAGGGGAAGTGGTGGGCTTGCTTCCAAAAACTGTGCATATGCAGCAGTGTCCTCACTTTCAATCACTCCATTTGTGACTAGATATGCTTCAAGTGGATCTTGGAGGTATCCCATTAGAAAGTTTTCTTTCACAGCTTTGTCTAGCACATCTACCCTGCATATTGAGTCTTCACAAATAGGTAATTTAATTGATTCATTCAAATTAAATTTAACTTTTTCATCCCCAACAGATAATGAAAGTATTCCATTTTTTACATCAATTAAAGCACCTACAGTGGCTAAAAATGGTCTACCTAAAATGATAGGAATTTATGAATCCTCTTCCATTTCAAGCACAACAAAATCAACAGGAATAAAGAACTTACCAACCTTGATAGGTGTATCCTCAAGAATACCTACTGAATATTTCACTAAACGGTCTGCTAGTTGAAGTGAAACTGTGGTGGGCTTCATCTCTTCTATGTTCAGTCTCCTTGCAACCGACAGTGGCATAAGGCTCACACTTGCTCCCAAGTCACACAATGCTTGGTCAATAGGAACATTTCCTATCACACAAGGAATGGAGAAGCCGCTTGGGTCCTTTAGCTTGGGAGGTAGTTTATTTTGGATAATGGCACTACACTTCTCAGTTAAAGCTACAGTTTCATGCTCCTCTAGCTTCCTCTTGTTAGAAAGAATGTCCTTCAAGAATTTTGCATATGATGGCATTTGTGACAGAGCATCAGTGAAGGGGATATTGATGTACAATTTTTTCAAAAATTCCAAGAACTTTCCAAACTGTTTATCAAGTTTAGCCTTGGCTAATCTTTGAGGATAAGGGATAGGCGGTTTGTATGGTTCCGGAGGGACATATTTTGACTTTTCAGGTAATTCCCCTTCTTTCTCTTCAGCTTCATTAGGAATTGAGGCCTTGTTGCCTTCTTTCTGCACTTCCCCCACACTTATATCGTCTTCGTCTTCTTGAGTGGCAATTGAATCCTTCAATAGCCTTCCACTCCTAAGAGTTATTGCCTTGCAATGCTCCCTAGGATTTGATTCAGGTTGAGCAGGGAGTTAACCAAAAGCTCTAGAAGAAGATGCAGAAGCTTGTTGAGCTATTTGAGTTTCCAACATCTTTCCATGTGTGGCCAATGAATCAACCTTGGAGGACAATTGCCTAATAGAATCTTCTATGGCTCTACCATGCCGTCTAAACTCTTCATTAGTTTTCTCTTGGGAAATGAGAAATTTCTCCAAGAGGCCTTCTAATTTAGCAGTGGAAGAGGTTTGGGCTGGTGGATTGTAGGGTCTTTGATTTGGAAATCGTGTGGTGGTGGTCTATTAGGAGTGGTTTGTGTGTTGTATGGCTGGGTGGGCTTGTAGGAGAAATTTGGGTGGTTCCTCCATGATGGATTGTAAGTGTTTCCAAATGGTTCATTTGAATTTTTTTGTCCAAACCCACTGTTATGCACATAGTTCACTTGTTCAGTGAAATCTTGCCCCAATGTACACTCAGTTGCCACATGACCTGTCACACCACAAATCTCACAAGGAATGTCAGTAGCACCTGTTGCATTTACACTGTTAACTTGAAATTTATCAAACTTAACCATAAGTGCATCTACTTTGCTACCTAGACTTCCTAGTACATTTACCTTAGCTTATAAATGATTAAAAGCATCCAATTCATACTTACCTAGAGCTTTCCTTGAAGATCCCCTCTTATTTGACCATTGGTAATGGTTCAAAGCCATATCTTCAATCAACTCATATGTTTCATCCAACCTTTTGTTCATCAAAGTACCTCCAGCAGCAGCATCCACAGTAAGCTTAGTATTGTAGTTCAAACCATTGTAGAAAGTATGAAAAACTAGCCATTTCTCTAGCCCATGATGTGGACACAGCCTCAACAGTTCCTTGTATCTATCCCAAGCATCAAATAGAGATTCCCCTTCTCTCTGAGAAAATGTAGTGATTTCATTCCTTAATTGGGCAGTCTTGCTTGGAGGAAAATATCTTGACAGAAAAGCCCTCAGTAGCTCTTCCCAAGTTGTGATAGATCTAGCTGGTAAAGAATGTAACCAAGCCCTCGCTTTATCCCTCAAGGAGAATGGGAAGAGTCTAAGCTTGATAGCATCCGCTGCTACACCATTGATCTTGATTGTATCACAGTATTCTAAGAAAATCTGAATATAGAGGTTGGGATCCTCCATTGGCAGTTCACCAAACTGGTTTTGCTGCACCATGGACAAAAGAGCTGGCTTCAATTCAAAGTTATTAGCCTCAACAGCAGGCCTTCTTATACTGGATTGAAGACCAATGGCGTCAGGTGTTGCAAATTCTCTAAGTGATCTGTTGTCCATGTCTTCAATTACTGGTTCAAGGTCAATTGTTTCTTGGATATGAACTGATTTTTGCTCTCTCCTTCTCCTAAGCAAAGTTCTTTCAATTTCTGGGTCGAAGTCAAGAATTCCTTCAAGACTTCTCCTTTGCATATACAAAGATTTTCTGCAAAAAATGAATAGGTAACACTCGAACAAAACAAGATAAGAAAGAAATGTTATAAAAATAAGAAAAATCTGAACAACATGAATTAAGAACTAAAAGAAAATGAATTGCCTAGTCTAATTCACTCAAAACTTACTGTTAATATCAATTGGATACAATCCCCGGCAACGGCGCCAAAAACTTGACCGCAATCCCGCAAGTACACAGGTTAAGTCGAGTTATAGTATAAAAGATTATCGTCTCCACAGGGATTGCACGTTGAATACTAACTGAATTTCAAGTAAAATTATCTAGGCGTATCAATTGATAGTGTGAATTAAGGATAAAATGTAAAACAAAGCTTAGTTATCAAGAAAAGGTTTAATTCAATGAAATGAAAGCGTACTCAGCTTAAGGTTCCCTTGTACATTTCATTATAGAATGAATGTAATCCTCTAACTTGGTTTATTGTTAATTTAGACTGCTGGATTACCTAAATTAAGCTATACCTCATTGCAAGGCTACTAACTACTAACTAAAAGATTAAGTGCCCAGAATTACTCTAGTAATCACTCATCTAGGTTGCATTAACTTGCTTTAGAATCCATTTTCAAACATTTCATCATGTGCAAAAGAATCCAATTAGCTTAATTCCTAAGTCTAATTGATATTCCCAATGATCATGCAAGGTTTGATTAATTAATTGGTCATTTCAACCTAGAATCAATTAATCCATAACACAAATTCAATATTCTGGATATATTGGTTTGTTCCAGCACAAACAGCATAATCAAATCATAAATCAACAATAAATCAAGCTAGATTATATAAAATTCAAATCCATAAATCCATGAACAAGTTCACCCAAGCTGAGCACAAGGGTTTAGTGTGAAAACATTACAAAATCAGAAGAAAACCAGAAAACAGAGAGGGAATTCAAACAATTCATGAAAATCTTCAAATTCCTTGCTTGAATCTTCAATTCCTTGCTCGAATCCACGTTAGAAGGTGCCCTTGGTGAGTTTGGGTCTCTCCTAGGGTTTCTCCCAGCAGCTCTCCTTGTTAATTCTCGATTTTTTTCTCTTTCTTCCTCCTTTTTCAAAATTTTGCACAAAACTTATATTGGTGATGTACACGAGGTCCAACACGGCCCGTGTTGTACCACGTGTTTCTCAACAAAAGTTGAGCAGCATGATACACATTGTGCGACACGTCCCGTGTTCTTCTCCGAAGTGTCAAGCAGTAATGTACACGGGGTATGACACGTCCCGTGTTTACCCCCGTGTTCTTTCACGAAGGCTGATCAGCATGCTACACGGGGTGTGACACCCCCGTGTTTACCTCAGAAACGAAGGGCAGTATGATACACGGTGTATGACACGGCCCGTGTTTACCCCCGTGTTCTTCTCTGAGCAGTTCAGTGAAGTCTCGAAGCATTCCAGAAGGATACACGGCCTTCAACACGGGGTTCCCATACCTCGTGTTCTTTGCCAGGTGAGCAAATTTACTTCGATTCTCCCCAATTCGCATAGTTTTGCCTCCGGATCCTTTTCTAATGCTCATATGTGTCCTTTCAAAGCCTGAAAACAAAATATCGAGCATCTAAGTATCTTTGTCAATCAATTTACACAAAATACTAAGTAAATAAGTGATGAAACTCATAGAAGTTATGTGCAATTGTGCATTTGTCACAATTGAATGTCCGTTTACATAACAAGGCAGCAATATTCTAATTCCTAGCATGTGCCCTTCTCAGAATCAATAGAACTTAGGAAAAAGAACATGGGGAAACAACTAGTAGAAACACCAGCTCGAGGTATATGCCACAACACATAAGGAAACTCAAGCTTCTAATATTATGGTGATAGGTACAATGCTAATTAAAAATTTCCTCATAAAAGTATTATTAGATCCTAATGCTATACATTCATTTATATACAAAGCTTTAGTAATGAAACTTTTAAAGCCATTAAATGATTTAGATGAACCCTTAATGGTAAATACACTAATAGGTGAGACGATGCTAATAGCCTAAGGTATAAATAATTGTGTTGTTTGAATTGATAATCACCTAACCATAATCAATTTGATTGTGTTGGAAATGATAGACTATGATATCATTTTAGGAATGGATTGGCTATCTAAGTATCATGCTCATGTAGATTATTATCATAAAACACACATATCAAATAAAGGATAGTAAAACAAAAAAAAAAAAAACCTAAAAAAAAAAAAAAAATCTTTCAAGGCGAGAAAAAGGTAGGAATGTCTATTGATGAGAAAAATATTTACTATTTTATTTTTTCCTATTTTATGTCTCTTAGGTTTTACATATGCTTAATTTTACAGAATAGGCCTTCTTTTAAAATTTTGGATTGATTTTACAAGTTTGTGAATTTATTCGATAAATGCTGGATTTTGATATTATTTCTATTTTTCAGTCATAACTTAGGCTCTGGATCTTGGATTTAGACATACTTTACATTTTTCGAAAGCTAAAAGATAGATTTACAACTTTTATGTTTTGGTCTAAGCTTAGTTCGGATGTTTTGGAGGTCAAAAGTGGCTGAGCAGTTGAAGGCATCATTTTGTCCTAGCTGAACCAATTTTTGTATTTGAGCTATATTTAGAGCTACAGAGGTCCAATTAAGGTGAAATTAGTGTTCAAATTTTGATAAGACCCAAGCCTACAACCTTAAATTAAATAATTAGTGAAACTACATCATTTTTGGGGTCATTCATTAGATGGAAGTCAGACCAGCGAGATTTCACTGTTGGACCTTCTAGAAGAAATTGCTGAGTTTTATAATCCTAATAAGAGTAGGATTAGCAAAGCCTTAATTTTTGTAATCCTAAGAGGAATAGGATTTTGATTCTATGGGTTTTATTAGATATAAATAGAGATGAGGGATTGGACAACATGTCATATAATCATACAATCTGATTATATACAATTAGCAACACAGTCTTCTTCCTTCTTCTTCAAGCTTTTGTCTTCCAACCATGGAAGGCTAATTTTCTGATGTTGATTCAAGGAGTTTGAAGCTCTCATCTTGAGGGTTATGAGATCATGCTTTGTAATGTTGACCTTTCTCAATTAATTTTCCTCTTTATCTATTTAATTGTGTTGAATTCTTGAGATTCCTTGTGTGGGTGTTGATTTGATATAATTAATGTTTATCCTTATAATTTTTGAATTCTTTGCTATATTATTATGAAATTATGGTTGATAAATCATATTTTTATGCATAGGGATAGAGGGTTGAGGGATTAATTTGGATATTTCTAATTTAATTTCTCAAATTAATTGAATTCTAATTATAAATCAATTTCAATCTAGTTTGGAGATTATAGCAATTGCTTAATTCAACTAATCCTAATTGATCAAATCCTAGGAAATTGTCTTGCGTAGATTTCCTGAATTATTGTAAGGATTCTGGATAATTTAAGGTTGAAGAATTAATTAAAAAAAATTAAATTCTAATTGATCTATGATTAATCTAATTTAGGGCTCTCAATTTCCTTGAATAAACTATTTACTTCCATTGAGTTTCTTCCAATTTTATTTTTGCTTTACTTTTATTTTGTGCTTATTTAATACATTACTTTTACATTGATTTTGTGCAACCAACCCTCCAATTCTAATTCTATTCTACATACAACTCATTATTGCATTGTTGTATTTTGACTTTAATTCTATTTCATTGCATTATCACTCTGTTTGCCTTAGTTCTTCACATTTTCATTGCATAAATAATTAAATTTGTATATATATTGTTAGGAAATTATCTAGGAAGATAAAATCAAATGATCACTAGGGGTATAACCTAGCTGTGCCATTATACAACATTATTTTTCAACAATTAATTTTAATACAATTTTGGTGCATTACAGTGTGCACATCAAAATTTTGACGCCATTGTTGGGATCCTTTTAAGTTTATCTTTTCATACATATTCCTAGAAATATATTTTAGAATTGATCAAGCATTCCAGTTAGTCTTTGCATTTATCATTGTGTTTCTTGCATTTTATAGTAACTTGCATACTTTTGTCTTTCTGTGTTTCATTGCATTCTTTGATTTTTGCTTATAATTAACATTATCCTTTTCATACATATTCTTAGTAGTATATTACACAATTCTTGTAGCATTCCAATAGGAATAAAAATATTAATAGTTTTAGCCTTCCTAACCTCCATTCTGCACCCGAGGGAATTGGCTGCCCCTGATGTCACATATCAACCTTTAGGCATCCAATATCCTAAATTAGATGCTGACTTTAAGCTTAGATTTGGTTTAATACATTTGCTTCCAAGGTTTTATGGTCTTGCAGGTGAAGATCCATACAAGCATTTGAAGGAATTCCATGTGGTGTGTTCAACAATGAAGCCACAAGGCATCTCTAAGGATCACATTAAGCTAAGAGCATTCCCCTTCTCCCTAGCTGATGCAACCAAGGATTGGCTTTGCTATCTTTAACCTAGTTCTGTCACTTGCTGGACTGATATAAAGCAACTCTTCTTGAAGAAATTCTTCCCTACATCTAGAGCTGTTGCCATAAGAAAAGAAATTTATGGAATTAGGCAAATAATTGGTGAGACATTTCATGGATATTAGGAGAAATTTAAGAAGTTGTGTGCAAGCTGTCCACACTATTAAATTAGCGAGCAGTTATTGATTCAATATTTTTATGAAAGGCCTTCTCCCTATGGATAGAAATATGATTAATGCAGCAAGTGATGGAGCTTTAGTGGATAAGACCCCTATAGCTATAAGAGATTTAATTACAAACATGGTAACAAATTCTTAGCAATTTAGAATAAGAATCATGGCTATTGCAATTAGAAATGTGAATGAGATTAATTTATCCACTCTAAACTAACAGAGATTGGAGAATAGGTTAGATGAACTAACTACTTTAGTAAGACAAGTGGCTATAGGACAACAACAATGAATTCCTACTCCTCCTGCTAGAGTTTGTGGCATTTGCTCTTGTCCAACTCATCCAATAGATTGCTATCCTACATTACAAGATGATGAGTGCCCTCCTCCTTTAGCATATGTAACAGTTATCTTGCTAGAAAAACCCTCATTCTAGCAACAAAATCGGTATCAATACCAGTAGCCACTGCAAAACCAGTATCACCAATAACAAGCTCAATATTTTAGTTAGAGAGATAACTAGAATTTCAAATATAGCAGCAATCCAAGTCAAAATCAATATCATCCTGCTGCATATGCTAGAATGCAACCAAATGCTGTTTCTCAACCATAAACGAATTCATCTTCTCAGCCATCCTTTAAGGAACTAGTCAAGCAAATGGTAGCAAGTAACTTACAATTCCAACAGAAGGCAGAAGCTACCATGGCAAATTTGCAAACACAAATAGGCTAATTAACTTCTATATTAAGTGAGCTTAAGGTATAAAGATCAAGCCAGCCATCTTACAGTAACACAAAGAATAAGGAAGTGGTGAATGCAATCATGCTAACAAGTGTTAGAGAAATTAATACACATTCACCCTTGTAAACAGAATTAAGTCATTCAACAATAAGTGATCAACTAGTAAGCCATATACCAGAAAGAAGCATTCAACAAAAAGGTGACAAGCAAAGCCAACCAAAAAGTAACCAACCAGAAATAAGAAAGCAACTAGAACAAAACCAATAGAAACAAGCAGAAGAGGAAATCCAAAAGCAACTAGCAAAATAGAAAAAGGGTAGTGACAGTGAATTAGATTTTTTCCCTATCCCCTTCCTTTTCCTAAACAAAAGACTTTTTCAACAAAAGAAGAATGAAAAGAAAAATGAAAATAAGAATCAAATTTTAGAGTCTTTGAGAAAAATAGAAGTTAATATACCTTTACTAGATTTGATAAAACAAGTTCCAAGGTATGTTAACTTCTTGAAAAATTTGTGCATCACCAAAAGAAAATTTATAGTGGATGAGAAAGTAAGTGTGGGGGCAAATGTATCTGCAATAGTTCAAAGAAAATTTCTAGAAAAATGCAAAGATCCAAGCACATTTACAATTCCATGCATCATAGGAAAAACAAGAATAAAGTATGCCATGTTAGATTTAGGAGCATTCATAAATGTCATGCCTCTTTTTATTTTCAAAGCCTTGAATTTGGGAGTTTTGAAAGAAACAAGGGTTGTTGTTTAATTAACCAATAGATCTAACATTTATTCCTTGGGAATTATTGAAGATATTTTAGTGCAAGTTGATGGATTAATCTTTCTAGTGGATTTTTACATTTTGAAGATGGAAAATGAGGATTCAAGCATTCTTTCACTAATCATTCTTGGCCGGCTTTTCCTTAAAATAGTAAAGACTATAATTAATATCCAAGATGGAACATTAACTATAAATTTTAATGGTGTCATAGCTAAGTTTGATATTTCTAAGGATATGCAAGATAATTCCATATCATTTAGCATTTTGGAGCCTTTAGTGCATAATTCTCCTCATTCTATTACTATTATTTCTAATACTGTCTTTTGTTATTTCTGATTTGTATATTTCTATTTCAAATTATGCTATTTTTAATTCTATAATTTCTAATTTTGCTATGCACCATTTAGATTTACATGTTAATGCTGTCTATGATGAATTACTTGTTGAATTTCCTGAGTTTTCTGAATTTATGAATTGCTTTGATAGTCATGAATGCATTTATAAGGATGATGCCGTTAAGTGTTCCATTTGTGCTGAAATTTTTGCATTCTTAGATGAAAACAATAGTGTTCATTCAAAAATTACAAAAAAATAACATGATAATGAAGATATTTCACTTTTACAAGAAAAAGAAAAAGAAAAAGAAAAAGGGAAAGAAAACGAGTGTTTTTACATTGATTCCTTTCACCATTTTGTTAATCATGTTGAGTTTGTTTTACCAAATGACTTTGAGCATTCAAGCAAGGATAAATTAAGAATAACACTTCAAAAACTTATGATGGAGGATTCAAATTTTCATAGCATTTCTTTGATGGATGATGTTAAGGGTGGCAAATTAGATTTAAAGGAGGTAGTCAATCCTCATATAGATCCTGGGTGAAGAATGGAAACCATGATGTTTAGCTAAAGACTTTAAAGAAAGGTACTTCTTGGGAGACAACCTAAGCAATTTAGATTTGCTTTCTCTTACCCTTTTCTTTTATTTTTCATATCCTTTATCATTCTTGATGATATTAATATGCTTTACATTGAGGACAATGTAAAATTTAAGTGTGGAGGCAGACTTTTAAGATTTACTTTATGCTTTGTGTTTTCATCCAATGCTTTTCAATATTTAAAAAATAAATAAATTAAAAAAATGTGTGTTTTTTTCACTTGATTTTGAGTTCTTTTTAGTTGCTTTTCATTAATGGAGATTTTGCACTTTCATGAATAAGATTCAATCTAAGTTAGATAAGATTCATAACATGATTGAATGAATGATTTTTACTTCTTGAAATTAATCAATATAGTAATGGATTTTAAATTAGTAAATTGAAATTGGTAGCATAACCTACCTTATGAGATTTTGAGCCTTTTATTGATAATTTATATCATGATATTGTCTTCTTTTGTGATGTTCTTCTATGATTTGTTTCTCTAGAACTTGCTTTAAATATTTTTGAGATTACATTTTGCACATGTATGCACAAACATGATTAAGGCATTCTTTCTTTCTTTTTAAGCTAGAGTCATAAAGCCAACCTTAAAGTTTTTAACTTTGTTAAGCCCCCTTGAGTTTTTATTGCTTTTTCTTTGTTAATTAATTCATGAGCATATTTTTTTTCAAATGAAAAAATGTATTTACCTAACCTTAGGGATTAGTATAGCATTTAAATTTTTATGAGATGGGCTCTTGAATAAGTGTAGGGATGTGTGAGTTTATGTCTTTTGAAAAATTATCATTAAAGGTTGGTTGAAAAAAATTAAAAAAATTGAAAAAAAAAGAGAAAAGGAATGAAAAGAAAAGAAAAAAGAAGAAGAAGAAAAGTAAAAAAAAATAAAGAAAATCTTTTTTGAATTAAGAAGAAAAAAAATAAAGAAGTTTATGAGTATTTGAGTTTTAATTTGGCTTGATGTGTTAAATTGTAATTATCTATGATTTGTGCACATGATTATTGATTCAAGTGCTTTATTGATTTCTTTAGTTTCTAACCTTCCACATCCTTATTTTTCCTTCCCTTTTCCCTAACCCTATTACAACTTTGAATAAAGTTCTTTTAATTTGTGTTGTATATGTGATTTGAGTAGTGGAGATTAGATGATTAGTAAGCTTGTGGTAGAAAATTTCATGAAAAGAACTTAAGTGTCATGTTGCCTTAAACACTTGAGAGTTGGAGAGTAAATCTTGTGAGAAATCTACCAATATGATCTAACCTTTTTAATGAAGTTGCTATGTTAGTTAGTTTTAAGTTTGTTAAAATTTTTCTTCATGATGTGTTATGTTTCTTGCTGCCCTTGGTTGGTTCTTACTTGTGGATTTGTGAATTTGAAGTTTTTGGAAAGTAAAGTCTTTTATGTTTTAGTTTTGAATAAAATTGTGTCTTGCCTGAGGATAAGCAAGGGATATGTGTGGGCGAATTTGATGAGAAAAAATATTTATTATTTTATTTTCTCCTATTTTATGTCTCTTAGGTGTTACATATGCTTAATTTTATAGAATAGGCCTTATTATATAATTTTGGATTAATTTTACAAGTTTGTAAATTTATTCGATAAATGCTGGATTTTAACACTGTTTCTATTTTTCAGTCATAACTTAGGCTTTGGATCTTAGATTAAGGCGAACTTTATATTGTTGGAAATTTAAAAGAGAGATCTACAACTTTTATGTTTTGGTCTAAGCCCAGTTCGAATATTTTGGAGGTCAAAAGTGGCTAAGAAGTTTAAGGCGTCATTCTATCCCAACTAAACCAGTTTCTATATTTGGGCTATATCTGGAGCTACAGAGGTTCAATTAAGGTGAAATTAGTGTTCAAATTTTTCTAATACCTATGCTATAACCTTAAATTAAAGAATTAGTAAAACTAAATCATTTTGGGGGTCATTCATCATATGGAAGTTAGACCAGCAAGATTTCATTGCTGGACCTTCTATATTTGGGCTATATCTGGAGCTACAAAGGTTCCATTAAGGTGAAATCAATGTTCAAATTTTGCTAAGACCTATGCCTACAACCTTAAATTAAAGAATTAGTGAAACTACATCATTTTGGGGGTCATTCATTAGATGGAAGTTAGACTAACAAGATTTCACGGTTGGACCCTTTAGAAGAAATTGTTAAGTTTTATAATCCTAATTGGAGTAGGATTAGCAAAGCCTTAATTTTTGTAATCCTAAGAGGACTAGGATTAGGATTTTATGGGTTTTATCAGATATAAATAAAGATGAAGGGGTGGGCAACATATCATACAATCATACAATCTGATTACATATAATCAGTAACACAGTTTTCTTCCTTCTTCTTCAAGCTTTTGTCTTCCAACCATGGAGGGTTAATTTTCTGAGGTTAATTTAAGGAGTTTAAAGCTCTCCTCTTGAGGATTATAAGATCATACTTTGTAATATTGACCTTTCTTGATTAATTTTCCTCTTTCTCTATTTAATTGTGCTAAATTCTTAAGATTCTTTGTGTGGGTGTTAATTTAATATAATTAATATTCATCCTTGTAGTTTCTGAATTCTTTGTTATTTTGTTATGAAATTATGGTTGATGAATTATAGTTTTATGCATAAGGACAAAGGGCTAAAGTATTAATTTGGAGATTTCTAATTTAATTTTTCAAATCAACTGAATTCTAATTATAAATTAATTTCAATATAGTTTAGGGATTATAAAGATTGCTTAATTCAACTAATCCTAATTGATCAAATCCTACGCAATTGTCTTGCATAGAATTCATGAATTATTGTTGGGATTCTGGATAATTCAAGGTTGAAGAATTAATTAGAAAAAGTCAAATCCTAATTGATCTATGATTAATCCAATTTAGGGTGCTCAATTTCCTTAAATCGGCTATTTACTTCCATTGAGTTTCTTACAATTTTATTTTTGTTTTTCTTTTATTTTGTGCTTATTTAATACATTGCTTTTACATTAATCTCATGCAACCAACCCTCCTAATTCTAATTATGTTCTACATACAACTCATTATTGCATTGTTGCATTCTGACTTTAATTCTATTTCTGCACATTTTCTATTTCATTGCATTATCATTTTGTTTGCCTTAGTTTTTCACATTTTCATTGCAAAATAATTAAATAATTGTATATATATTGTTAGAAAATCATCTAGGAAAGATAAAATTAAAGGATCACTAGGGATACGACCTAGTTGTGCCATTATACAACATTATTTTTCAGCAACTAGTTTTAAGACAATTTTGGTGCATTGCGGCATGCACATTATCTACCTTTGTGTCATGTACCAAGGTTAGAAAATTGGTAAGTAAAGGTTATGTCCTGTGGATGACTTTAGTAAAGGAACCTAGGAAAGAAAAGTGGCCATAGACCAGGTTCCTATAGTAAAAGAATTCCCCGATGTTTTTCCATATGACTTACCTAGGTTGCCGCTAGATTGAAAATCGAATTTACTATTGAGACCATCCCAGTAGTAGATTTTATATCTATTACTCCTTATAAGCATCAATGAAATTAAAATAATTAAAGGAACAATTGCAAGATTTGTTGGATAAGGGTTTTATACAGCCTAGTACATCACCATGAGGAGCGCCAGTATTGTTTATGAACAAGAAGGATGGATTGTTATAGTTGTGTATTAATTATTGATAGCTAAACAAAGTTACCATTAAGAATAAACATTCTTTGCCAAGGATTGATGATCTATTTGATCAATTGCAAGGTTCTTAATACTTTTCGAAAATTGATTTGTGATCTGGCTACTATCAATTGAAAATTTGAAAAGAAAACATCCCAAAGATAGCATTTCGGACTTATTATAGTCATTATAAGTTTCTAGCTATGTTATTTAGACTAAGTAATACCCTTGTGGCCTTTATGGACCTAATGAACTATTTTTTCAAACCTTTCTTGGATAAATTTATTATAGTATTCATTGATGATATTTTGGTATATTCCAAAAGTGAAGAAAAGCATGCTTAGCACTTGAGAATCACATTGCAAGCATTGTGAGAGCATAAACTATATGCTAAATTCTCAAAGTGTAAAATTTGGATGAATAGGTGCATTTTTGAGGGCATGTAATATCATAAGAAGGAATACAAGTAGATCTTTAAAAGGTCAAAGCTATACTGAAATGGCCATAACCTTGCTTAGTGATAGAAATATGAAGCTTTTTAGGATTAGCAAGATATTATAGAAGATTTGTAAAGGATTTTTTGAAGATAGCTGCACTTTTAACCCAATTGACTTGTAAAGGAGTCAAATATCTGTGGAATGATGATTGTGAAATAAGTTTTCAAAGATTAAAAGAATATCTTCTATCTGCTCCTATGTTAACATTGCCTAATAATATAGAGAGATATACAATATATTATGATGCATTACGAGTGGGATTAGGATGTGTACTAATGCAGTAAAGAGAAGTAATAGCCTACACATCTTGCCAATTAAAGAGGCATGAAGTAAATTATCCCATTTATGATTTAGAAATGACAGCAGTAGTATTTGCTTTAAAAATATAGAGACATTACTTGTATGGAGCTACTTGCAAAATGTATATAGATCATAAGAGTCTCAAATATATTTTTGAACAAAAAGAGCTTAATATGAGATAAAAAAGGTGGATAGATTTTATAAAGGACTATGATTACTCTATTCATTATCATCTAGGTAAAGCTAATATGGCAGTTGATGTTTTAAGTTAGAAAGCTCCTAAAAGTAGAAACAAGAATTTAAGAGCAAACAAAAATGTAGAATTAGCTTGTATAACAATACATTCGACCATAGTAAACTGGATTAAAGCTACCCAAAAAGAGGATCCTTAATATGAGTAGTTCAAAATAGAGCTACAAATGTAGAGGAAGCTGATTTAACTATCAATGAAGAGGAAGTAATTAGAAACAGGAATCGATGATGGGTATTTATAACCTTACAACAAGAAATATTGAGGAAAGCTTATGAGTCATCTTATACAATGCATCTTGGTACAACAAAAATGTATCGAGATTTGAAAAATCTATATTGGTGGGATGGAATGAAGAAGTTAGTTTAGGACCAGGTAATTAAATGTTTAACCTGCTAGCAAGTAAAAGTAAAACAACAATGATCGGCAGGCCTTTATCAGAACATTTACATACTTGAATGGAAGTAGGAAAGTATTACGATGGATTTTCTAATTGGATTACTACAAACTAGCAAAGGATACAATTCTATTTAGGTGTTCATCAACTGCTTAATGAAATCTACACATTTTATATCGATAAAAACAAAGTACTCAATATCATAATACATCAGCTTTACTTGGATAAAATCATTCCATTACATGGTGTACCATTCACAATTATTTCAAATCGAGGATCAGAATTCACATCCAAATTTTAATAGTCATTTCAAGAAACATTAGAGACTTAATTACAATTTAACACGCCATTCCATCCTTAAATTGATAAGCAGTTAAAGAAAATAATCTAAACGCTGGAAGATATACTAAGAACCTATGTAATTAAATTTGAAGGAAGTTGGGATAAATATCTACTATTAATGAAATTTTCTTATAATAACAGTTACCATACTAGCCTATAGATGGCTCTATTCGAAGCATTGTATAAGAGAAGATGTAAATCAACCATTGGTTAGTTTAAACCAATTGAAGCAAGGATGATTGGCCTTGATCTCGTGGAATATGCTATCACTAAAGTACAAATAATCAGAGAGTGTTTACTAGCAACTTGAAATCGACATAGATCCTATGCGTATAACAAAAATAGAGCATTAGAATTTCAAGAATGAGATCAAGTATTTTTAAAAGCTGCACCTATGAAAGGAATAATTGATGAGAATAATATTTGCTATTTTATTTTCTCCTATTTTATGTCTCTTAGGTGTTATATTTGCTTAATTTCACTAATTAGGCCTTGTTTTATAAATTGTGGTCAATTTTACAATATTATAAATTTATTCGGTAAATGCTGAATTTTAACACTATTTTTATTTTTCAATCATATCTTAGGCTCTAAGTGTCATATTGGGACAAATTTTATATTGTTGAAAATATAAAAGAGAGAACTATAACTTTTATGTTTTAGTCAAAGTCCAGTTTGGACTTCTTCAAGCCTTTATTTGGTTGAGAAGCTGAAGCTATGTCTTTGTCCTAACTAAACCCTTTTATATATTTGGGCCATATCTAAAGATATAATGGTTTGATTAACCTAAAACCAGTACCCAAATTCTCAAAAGACACAGGCCTACAACTTTGATGTTCAACTTGTCTAAATTTCATTGATTTCATGGTCAAACACGGGCTAGAAATCAAACCTATGGGAATTCCCTAATACAAATGTTTGATTTAATTGATTTGTAAAAAAATAGGTCTAGACTTCTAGAAAGTTGGAAAGCCTTATTATTATAATCCTAAGAGTCATCTAATCCTAGTGCAATAGGGTTTTATGCAAATTAGGTTATATAAATAGCAAGAAAGCTAAAGAGAAGAATAGATTCAAACCTTACATAGAGTTCAACAGTATAGTTTTTTCTTTCTTTTCTTGTTTTCAAACCATGGAAGGTAAAAGATTCTTGGTTGATTCAAGGATTGTGAAGCTCTTCTCTTTAAGGATTATAAGATCTTGATTAGTAATGTTAATTTTCTCTTATTAATTTTCCTCTTTCTCCAATTGCTTATGCTAAATTATTGAGATTGCTTGTATTAAGTGCTGATTTGGTATAATTGGTACTCAATCTTGTGATTTTTATTCTTTTTCTATTTGAATGTGAAATTACAGTTGATTACTCATGGTTTTACATGTTGGGACAAAGTGTTAGGGGATTACTTTAGTGATATCTAATTTAATTTCCTAAATTAATTAAATTCTATCTTTAGCTCAATTTTGATCTAGTTACAGAATTATGGCGATTGCTTAATTGACCAAACTCTAGGCAATTGTCTAGCATAAGATTTGTAGATTATTGTAGAGATTTTAGGTAATCCAAGGTTGAAAAGTGAATTGGAGCAATTAAATATTTTATGATTTAGGATTAATCCTCATTAAGAGTTATCATATCCTTGAATCGACTACATTTCATATATTAATTTCTTTCTATTTAATTACTATTTTACTTCTATTTTGTACTTGTTTATTTCATTGTTATTATTTTAATTTCATACAACCAACCCCCTAAAATTTGCATTTTGTTATTATATAATATCTCATATAGCAAATAGCATATTAGTTCTATTTTTGCACAACATTCTATTTTATTGCATTTGTATCTTGTTTTCATTAGTTTCCTTCATTTTCATTGCATCAATAAGTCAATAATTGTGTAGATATTGTTAGGAATTTATTTAGGAAGGATAAAATCAAAGGATCACTAGGGGTACGACTTAGTTGTGCCACTATCTATATTATTATTGTATCAACTAATATTATTAACTAATTTTAGTGCATTATGTTGTGCACATCAATAATATGATTTGGTAAAAAGGGAAAGTTATCACCAAGATATGTAGGTCCTTACAAAATTAATAAATGAATTGGAAAAGTTACATATTAACTCAAATTACCAAAAATTATGAGAGCCGTACATTTGGCATTTCATGTGTCCATATTAAGGAAGTATATTCTGAATGACTCCTATATGCTAAAGGAAATACTAGTGGAATTGGACAAAAAACTGGTGTACAAAGAACAATCCATTCAAGTGCTTAGTCGACAAATAAGAAAATTGTGATCCAAGAAAATTCTCATGGTCAAGGTAATATGGGAGAAACATGGAACTCAAGAGGCGACTTGGGAATTAGAGAAGGATATGAAAGAAAAATATCCAAATTTATTTGGTAAGTTTTCTTTTCATAACTATTCCATAGTTTGCTAATAGATTCATATATTGTAAAGATATTTTAAAAATTCAAGGATGAATTTTCTTGAAGGGAGAAAGAACTTGTAATATCCCAAAATAAGGCAATAGATATCAAGTAAGAAATTTCTCTAGAAAACCTTGATTTAGAAATGTTGATAAAAAAATCAAGTGAAATTCAGAGGAATAGTAAAACTAATTTGAGAGTGAGCCTAACTAATATAATTTTAGGAATTTTAATATGCATTAAAATAGATAAAAAATAAAATAAAAATTCAATAGTGGTTCTAGAAAAATTTGTTTAGGAATTTGTTGAAATTCTAAAACCTAATAAATCAGAAAAGTGAGAAAATGAGCTGAAAATGTAGTAAATTAATTTTAAAATTTTATGACTAGCATAAATTAATTTTTTAGGGCTTAAAAATAATTGTAGAAGATCAAAAGTGAAGTTCTAAAAATATTTAAAGGTTGAGGGGTGAAAATGCAAGAAAGTGAAAGATTTAGGGCCAAATTATAATAAATCATTTTTATCCTTTTTAAGTGGTTTAATTTTTATTTGTATTGGGCTAGTTTGGCTTAATTTTTGCAGCAGCTTAAATCTAAAATTCGAGGCCTAAAAATGTGAACCCATGGTTAGCCTAAGCTTACAAGGGAAGTTAAGGACCTAAATAAGAAAAAAGTAAAAATTTAGGATCATTTTGTAATAAACTCTAATTACCCATTTTATGTGAATTAATTTTATTAATTTTTAGGGTAATTATTTTCTAAGTCTTCAACCTTTAATATATGATAGCCAGCCCCTTCAAGTGTCCCAAGATTTTTTTATTTTAAAATTTAAGACAAATTAGCAAATAAATAAAGGGTATTCTCAAATAGGGTTTTCTTTAGAAGTATAAATACTTGGTTAGCCAATTTTGAAGCAAATTCCAACTTCTTTGGCAATAAAAAATGTGAGAGAAGAGAGGAAAAAGATCAACATTTGCAAGGAAAATAAAAAAGGGCTTTTACAACTTGAAATAGTAATGCAATCAAAGAGTTTTCTTTAAATTCCTTCATTATCCTTCTTCCTAAATATCTAAAATTTAATTTATGATTATGAAATTTTTTCTTGTAGTTCTAAAGGGTTGTTGAAAACTAAGAGTGAAAAAAAATTTAGGTGAGTGGTTATTTTTCCCTATTCTTAGGCTTTCCTCGAGTAGAAGATGATATTGTTGATAGTTTTCTATATTGCTATTTGTGGTATGATGATATATAGTTCTATTTTAAAATTATCTAAATAACATTATGACCATATGCTGTTGATAAGTTGATGTTGTGAATAATGGAAAAAAATGATTCTTAAAAAATTATTTAAGAAAAATGGAAATAGGAATTTGTGGAATTGAAACTAGCATCTCTAATGTGATGGTGAATAGGGGTTTAGAATACCTAGTGTAACTGAAGTTTTGGGAACTTTAAAAGTTAAATTTTTAGCATTATATGGTAATACTTGGTGTTAGAATGAATGTGGATGAATTTAATAATTTTTGGAAATTTTAGGTAGTGTGATAAGGCAAGTTGATAGTGAAACTCCCAATTTTACCCATTTCAGAACCCTGGTCTGGTTATTCCTGGTTTTCCAAATTTATGTTGACCTTAATCTAAATGAATGAATTAAAATTATGAAACTCTTATGTTCTATGTCATTTGGATGTTAGCAAACTTTTGTGGCAAAATTTTGTGGCAATCGGAGTCGATTTGGTTGCACCAAAAGGTAGCCTTTAATTTCACTCAGCTCTGAAGCTTGTCCGAATTGGGATAATCTGAGTGGAGGGGCTTTTGCTTTCCTTGAATATACCAGTCAAACCTACGAACTTATTTGTACAACACTCAAGTATCTTTCATTTAATATGTTAGAAATGTTTGTGGAAAAGTTTGGTAATAATTAGATTCCATTTAATTAGTGTAAAGAGGCTTTAATTAAATGTGCCCCCGTGCTGCCCTGTTCTATAAATCTTCCTTTGGGTTTTGAGTGAATAGTATCCATGGAAGTATTTTAAGCAATTTGATTATTGTATCTTGTGTAATAAAATGTTAGAAATTTTGGAACAAATTGTGATGAATTTAGAATGAATTTATAAGTACAAAAAGAGGTTCCAAGCTATGACATAAATACAAGTTTGCTTAAAACTCTTTGAGAATTTTCAAAAGGAATTTAAATGTAATATGATACATTAATGTAACACAAAAAATACTATAGCATGGTGGGTATTTGTACTATACATTTGGAAATGGATAAAATGGTTGATGTTGACCATTCCATTATTACTTATTTTTGATTTGAGAGGAGGAGATATAATACTTTTGTGGAGAAGGAGATGAGTGGTTAGTAGCGTAGAGAAAAAGTTAGTGGCTTAAAGCCTAAGGTGGCAGGGGATAAGGTGAATTGAAGATATAAGGTGACCACTATTTTATCTACCATTGCCATTTTCTATGATAAATGTACCATTGATACACATAAAGATAAAATTCTCATAAGACATTTGATAGGAATTATATACAATGATAAGGTTAATTCCTTTTGTGATAAAAACTTTTTGTATAAAGGATGACTACCGCTCACTAAGTATATTTCATACTCACTCTTTTATTAGGTTAAATTAATGACAAGTATCAACTATGGAGTCGGAGCATCAAATTGATACTTCTATGGTAACTTTCCAGTTTCTTTATGATATATAAGGGATACTATCTGATATGGGTTTAGCTATTGTAATATAAAATGTTTTTGTTAATTATTATGTTTGTATAAATAATATTTTTGCGATGTATGTATATGCATATATATATATAACTTTAAAACTTGTAATACATGCAGTTTTTTTTTGAGTTTAGATGTCTGCTTCTTTTACAATAATAATTTAATAATGATATCAGAGTATTAGAGGCTTGTAAAGATATCTATTTAGGAAGTTAGCACTAATTAGATATCTTTACGCTAGTCATGATATGTCAATTTATGATAATACATTATAATTTTCACTTATTACAAATCCATGTTCCTATCATAATCTAATATCATCTTGTAATACTTATTTCTTATATTTCCTAATATTAATTGATGATAAAAATGTGCCATTTAATCATTTTAAAGTCTTACTTCCTTTATTTTCAAATCTATCATCAAAGATTAGAAATTCTTAAATATGATGATTTTTCCAAACCAAAGTATAGAGCCATAAAAAACATTACCACTTATATAACTATATAAAATTATATGCTTATCTCTTTATATTTTTAACTTTTTGTAAAGAATTAGAAGATTTCATTTATTAAGGACATCAAATTTCAAACATTAGAATAATAGATCTTGATGATTTAATTATATTCTAAAATATACTAGTATGATATTTTTTATTATAAAATCCTTATTTTATCAATACTATATTGGTAATCCAAACTAAAATGATAAGGTGAGAATTCTCTAAATCATGTTCAAATTTGCAAAATATTGGAATATAATACTTTAAAAACACTTTAATCATATTATTTTATTATTTTATGACATAAAATTTCTATTTTTCAAAACCATCAATATGTAATTGAATTTACCCTCAACATGGATTTTTTGGAATATATATAAACATTGCTGACAATATTATAGCATAATACTCTATAATGGTTTTGCTCATGTTATTTATGCACTTTATAGCATAAAATACATACATACATACATACATACATACATACATATATACATACATATATATATATATATATATATATATATATATATATATATATATATATATATATGCATTTTCATTAATATCATAACATATGCAAAATACCCATAAATGGTTTTTTCCCCTACATTATGCTCGATTCTAATGCTCTATATATATTTTAATCATCTTATTTTAACATTTTCCTTCATAAAGATTATATATATGTTTTTATATAGATCATCATATATATTATACACAAATAGATTCATCTTCAGATTAACCCTAAAATAGTAGAGATTGGGGAAGCTACTTACATAAAAAGGTTTTATTGCATCCTAAAGGGCCATTAGTAGCTCGTTGGCATTGAAAAATACTAGGATTGCCAAAACAAGCAATAGTTAAGCTCCCTATTCACTTGTGTTGTATTAGAGCTTTTTTTTTCTTTATTGCTCCTCATGCCACCAATAGTGATGGTTCACTCTAAATTGAAGAAGCCAATGATGATGCGACCATCTGTCCAAGTTATTAACAAGAAGAGGAGAAAAGAAAGAGGGCAATAATGCTATACAACTTTAGGTCTCCCTCAAATAGCTACTACATATCATATCTCTTTGTTGCTAATTGTGGATGATGTGTGTAAATGTGGCATAGTGAATGGCGACCGCATGATAGCAAGGAAGCCTTCTTAATGTCAAGTAGAGAAGTGAGGAAGAATAGGGAAAAATAGAGAGAGTTGAAACCCTAAGTGGGAGAAAGAAAACTGTTTGAAAATACAAAGGAGAGGGAAAAAACTAGGTAAAAAAGGGAAGAAAGTTAAAGAAAGGGAGAGAGGTAGGAGAGAGAAAGATAGGAAAAGGAGAAGAGAGAGTTAATTCGAGGAAGGGTTAGAGAGAGAAAATAGGTAAGGGATTATTATTTATATATAAAGATGAGCTTCGAGTTTTTACATAGTGCTTTATGGTGCACTATAAGATTAGTTTTACTAATCTCATCCTCCAAATTAACTTGTAATCAATCTTAACCCTTCATCAATGTTATTTATATATATATAATTATTTTTGCACTCTCAACATTCAAATGTCCTAAAATTATTAATTATATAAAGTATACCCAATTAATGTTTCCATAAAAAATCATAATGATATTTATTTAGTAAAAATCTAAAATATTCAAATTTTACCAAATATAATTTAACCATTCTTAATGTTTAAAATAAACATTTCAAAAATTTAAAATAATTATAAATTATAAATTTTTCCTCAAGGTATTGCAATCTCCCAATGATAATTTACAAACAATTAATTTTGTAAATATTTATGCTTATGACCACTAAAATTATTCCCAACTTGTAAGAAATTTTTTATAGAAAATATTTAAACATGCCTCGAATTAGTTTTTGGCCATATAAAAATAAATATAAATATATTCTAAATATTATTATTGAAATCATTTTAATATTTCTAAAACTTTTTAAGAAGGAAAATCAATTTAAAACCAAATATTAACCATGTAAATATAATAATTATTCACAATTATTAAAATTTATAAAACTTTAAACATTAATTTTGGATATTACACATCCAACAACACTTGAAATCCTAAAGGGAATGATCTCTAAGGAAGACAAAATCATGGAGAAAGGAAAAAGTCTTTTTAAAA
Source organism: Sindora glabra (assembly GCA_020226215.1). Lineage (NCBI taxonomy): Eukaryota > Viridiplantae > Streptophyta > Magnoliopsida > Fabales > Fabaceae > Sindora > Sindora glabra. The sequence continues at coordinate 79,115,535 of CM035227.1, forward strand.
ATCAATAAGTCTAGGAATTTGGTAAAATGTAATTCATTTAAAATTTTACTATAAGAAACCTAAATCTATCCATACTTATATACATTTATTTAAAACAACTAAGTTCTTTTTTAATTAAAATCTATACTTTTATACCTTTACTAGAGGAAAAATAGAAGGTTTCCTTAATGAATAACTTGTTATATTAAGAAAATACAAATGGACTTATACTATATGGGGTTATAGTCATAAGCATACTTTTTATTTGTTCATTACTTTTGCTTTATCTAACGTCAACTCAATTCATAAGGGAGAATTCCTTCAACAAGACTATTGTATATATGTTCACAATTCCACATAATTGACCATTACATAATAATAGCATAAAATAATATAGACTAAAAGAAAACATGTAAATGCATTTGTGACTCCTTTAATCCTTATCCTTTATAAGCTTCAACCTTGTTCCTTCAGGGTCACCTTATGACTCAACCATTACAAGATAACATATGGATTCAGTGCCAAAAGTCATAGTATGTATATGCATATTACCTCCCCCAACATCATAAGCTTATCCAACACATAACTTTATTATAATAACACAAGTTCCTCAACTAGCACTTTAATCATCATATTTCAATATCAACATTTATGTGCTCAGTTTATAATCATTCCATGCCTTTTTGCATGGTCACATATCAAGATGAAGAATCTATAATGGATTATCCTAAAATTTAATAAAATAGACTGAAAAAAGGATAGTCATGACATAGTCTAGAAGAGAAAGAATGGAAGCGATAAATAATTAAATATATGCCATAAAGGATGAAAATCCTCTAGTAAGTGCAAAATAATCACACTAAAAGGATGAATCCATTAATAAGTGAAGATAAATGATATAAAGTTTGAATTCCTTTGATAAGTTATAGGTTCATTCAAGAACTTAAAGAGAATTGCATTCTTAGAAAGAAGAAAACAACAATCATTCTATTTCACAAATGATCTAAATCTTAATTATCTCAATTGGAATAATGAACAAAATTTTTACATAGCTCAAAAGATGAACTAGACTAATTGGGCTCAAATGCATCTAAGTAGGTCTAATACTAACTAAACCCATTATTAAACATTATCAAATGAATAATAGTAATATAGATAAATGGTAAAAATAATGGGTCAAAGTCACTAACAAATAAAAGGTCTATTATGTCTCAAAATATAACAAAACATAATAAAATGCAAACTAAGGCCCAAAAAGGCCAAAATAGCATTAACTAGCCCAAATGGCCCAAATTGACCTTAACTTTACTCTATCGTTGAAATGCACATATTCCATTTGTGTAGCCTTTTTAAGCTCTCCTCTTTATGTGTCCAAACATCTTGAATCATTCTTAATTCTCTTAGTTTTTACTCTTTGAGATTGCCCTATATGATTACATATTCCCTTTCTCTTTAAAATATTCATCCTTAAATTTTCAAAGCCTACATTAAAGGAGAAAGATTAGAAATATTAAAAGAAGCATTCATATTAAGCTCATTATGAGAATTCATGTTGAAAGCATTATTATTGATTTCCTCCATCACTTAGAATAGGCTATCTCCTCTTAGTTGCAATTTAGTTTTCCTTTTTGATTTTTCTTTCCACCTATGAAAGAAAAATCGAACACTAAGTTTAAACACAAAATTAGCAAAATTAGGTAAAGCAAGTAAAACCAATGGTGTAGTCATAGTACTAAAATCTCTTACAAAGTTAGCTAAACCATGAAAGCTCCTAATTTCACTAACAAATTTAAGTGAAGGTCTTTTTAATTATTTTATCTTTTTGTTCATCCACCTTTATGTCTATGCCATTCATAGCATAACCTTATAATTCTTCCATGTAAAAGAACATTTCTCAATGTTAGCATTCAATTTTTCATCTTTTAGAACTTGTAAAACACATTTCAAATGCATAATATATTCTTCCACATTCTTATTGTAAATAATAATGTCAATAAAAAGTGGCAATCAATATTTCCAATTCCTTGTATTCTCAAACAATAGCAAGATGCATCATTTAAGCTCATGAAAACAAGAAAAGCCAACAACAAGAAGTTTATTTTGAAAATACATAAAACAAGATTCATTGAGCTCACAAAAATACTTAGTGTATTAGATAACCTAAATAGCAATACAAATCATATTTATTTTGAGAGTATTTATCCATTCCATATCTATTCTCAAGCTAGTTTGATAATATTTGCATTGCAAACCAATCTTAGAAAAAAAATATACATAGATCTTGCAACTTGTAAAGCATAACATCAGAAGTTTTCTTAATACGAACATATTCTACCATATCACTACCATAAGTTTCCCTAGCAAACAAATCACTTAGAAAATTTTTAGACATAAATAATTCATTTCTTCTACATAAAAATTTATTATGCCTAAAAATTTCTTCCAAGATCATCTCCTCACAAGTATTAAAACTTGAAGTAAAATTATAACCTTTTCATATAAGTCCTTGAAGTATTCAAAATCTAATAACTTTGATTGTATAGTGGAGACAAGAATATAACTGAGATAAAATAAAATCTATTATATTACTTTTACTTTATTTCACTTGATGCATTTATCCTTTTAAAGATTGTAGTTTTCTTAGAAATTTTCTTAGAAGCACATCTTGGAATTTCTTTAAAATAAATGCAAAAGCACTTAGCGAAACAAAATGTGTAGTATTCTCATAACTTCTTTGTATAAAATAATTAGCCTAGAAACATAAATAAATGACAAGCATGCATAAGAGCAACATCATATAGTACCTCATCTTGGTATCTACTAATTGTAGATGAAACTAGCACTTGCTTTATCACCTTTACTTTACTATTATCATTTAACTATTGTAACTTGTATAAAGTAAGGTATGGCAATGTAGGTAAACTTAATTTTTAGATCAAGATAGTGCTAGTAACATTAACACCATTATCAATGATAATATAGCAAATCTTTCCTTTAATATGGTATCTTGTATGAAAGATGCTTTTCCTTTACTCATCACTCTTTTCTTTAGCTTAATCTCCTAAAGCTTTTTAAAATCTTTGAAGCTTTCTTGATTGGACAATTATATCATAATGACCATGCTCTAAACATTTAAAGCACTTGTCATTGGTATGTTTTTAATACTTTCAACTTTGCCTTATTTTTTAGACACTTCACCTTTGGCTTTTAATGAGGATTCCACTTTTTACTTGATAATGCATTTTTCTTCCTTTTTCTTAAGCCTTTTCCTCAATGGCTCCTATAAAAACTATAATTGTGTCATATTTAGAAGGACTTTTCCTTTGAAATGAAGGAATTTTTTTATACTAATAAGATTTAAATCCACTTTATCTCTTCTTTGTCCATCATTTCATCTTCTTTCATGCTTCCATCATCTTTTCTATCACTTCTTTTGGGCTTATGATATTGCTTTCTTTCTATTTTTTTCCTATCTTTATTTTCAACTCATTCTCCCTTCAATATATCCAATATTTTGTCTTTTATCTCCTCTTCCCTCCTATCATCTTACCATGTTAATCCTTTTAGAGTTGCTTACCTTCAATTCTTCTAAACTTTTCATCTAACTTGTCAAATTGTTGTTGCATGGTCTTTAATATGGGACTTGATATCTTTTTTTAATTATTTCCTAATATCTTGAAAGATATACTTACAGAAAGGGTTAAATAAAAGATAAGACCTCATAAAGCGTACTTCTCACTTAATTTAGAGGTACTTACTCTCATACTTATACTCTAATTAAGGCTTTTACCCTTAAATAATCTCATACTTTCTTTCCTTTTTTCCCCTCTTATCTTTCCATCTTATAGTTCTTTAAGAACTAATAAGATATAACTAAATAAAATTTAATAATTGTGACAATTAATATCACAACCGTAGTCTAAACAACTTTAGGAATCCAATAAGGCACTTAAAGAAAACAACAATTGGAAAATTAAGAAGGAGATTAGTTAAGACTTAATAATGTAAACTTTAAGAAAAGGGGCTAACTAGGACTCAAGGATTAAAACCCATAATTAAAGAAAGGAGATAGACAAAACTAAAAAACTTGTATTTAATACTATGACCAAATATATGAAGAAATGGAAATAAACATAGAATTAAAAATGTTAGACTAATATTTTATGAAGAACAAGATGTTGGTGTGTGTCCTAGAACCAATCATATAGATGATTGAAGTTATACACAATGTATTATATTTTTATTTTAGAAAATTTAATTATTATATTTGTTTTTATAATTTTATTATTATTATGCGCAATTTATAACTTAATATAATAATATCCTTGGAATAGCTTCGCTATTCCTAAAATTGCCCCTAGTCAAGTATTATTACGAAAAGGATAGTAATAATATATCGAGACTAGCATGTATAGTGACTGATGATTACGGATCATGGATATATGATATCAAGTCAATACATGAGTACATTGCTAGTGAACAATGTACTGGACTGACCCACTATGAGAATATTGCATAGATAGACGTGTCATAAGTTATTCTCATATGATCACAAATACACATGAACCTTTGACCTGAAGTCACTACGATTCCCTACATGAGGAATTACTCACTTTGATATTATCTTATGTCACTTTTAATTAGGATGACAAAGTAGGGCATTGATTGGGTGTGTCATAAATCATACAGAGGGAAATGAGTGATGTAGATGGGATTTTGTTACTCTTGTATAAAAGAGAATATCCTTGGGCCCCTTGATTGAGTGAGACTTAGAAATGCATGGCCATGCTCAGTTGAATTAATATGTGATATTAATTATTATTTTAAGTCTACTCAGTATCAAGGAAATATAAATTGAACATTAACGAGAATGCACACATTCCATGCCTCCAGTTCAATTTGGATATTATTACAAAAGGGTTATGATGCAAAACGTTAATCATATGTTAGGGATGGGATGTCGAATCATAGACATTCTTACTACTTGAGTGGCAGTGATGTATTGCTAGATACCGCTTACTGCCTATGACTCAATAAATGAGTCATTGTCAACATAGTAAGAACCTACAAGGTCACACAAAAAGGAGTAGGAATAAGACAATAATTAATTGGACTTTAATTATATTAATATCCAATTAATTGGACTTATTTCGTGCATATATATATATTATTAAGAATAATAATTCACGTTATATATATATATTATCTATATATATATATATATTATTATGTGATATTATTTGATATTAAAGAAATATCAAATAATTATCTTAATCAGATATTAAGATAAATATATTATGAGATAATATTATTCTGATATTTGATAACTATATGCAATTATGTAATAATTAAGACTATTTATATTATGAGATAATATTTAATTATCTAATATTAGATAATTAATAGATAAGTCCTATCTCTCCCCATTATCTCTAGGATAAGGATAAGATGAGTTGTTAAGTGTGGATTAGGATTTTGGAAGCATTATCCTAGTTGGACTAGGATTATGGCTTGCCTAAGTTCTATAAAAGGGGACTTAAGGGCAGCACTTTAATCATACGTTTTAAGCTTCCATATAACCCTAAATCACTCAGAAAATATCCAATCCTAAATTCTTAGAGAGAAAAACGCATCCTAGCAGACGCGTGGAGGGTGAGAGGTCGTTGTTCACTCCGTATGGATACCGTTAGAGACGCTGTACCTTCCGGTCGGCGTTTGATTCATCCGCTCTCAAGTTTTGATCAGTAGAAACATAAGTGCCCAATAGGTAAAACCCTAATCATTGACTTATGCTTTTTGCATGGATCCTAAGTAGAATTTGGGTCAAAATTTTAAAATTTCGCTGCATGTGATAATCCGAATTCCCAACACAAAGACAATGAACAATGGAATGGAAATGAGAATGCAAGTTGTATTTAAGCACTCATCACCTCAAGTTGCATTCCAACACCTTTCAACTTCTTATGTTCTCCCTCCTTTGATTTATTTTTTTCAACTACCAATACCTCTTTTATTTCTTTCTTTTTTTATTTTATTTTTTTTAATTCTTTTCTTTGTTTTTCCAATCACAACAATTCAACACTTCTTTCTTTTGAATAAATTATTTTTCCATTTTTTTTAACTAATTTTTCTTTCTTTCTTTTTTCTCTTTTATGTCACTTACTTTTTTTCACAACACTAATTTTGCATTTTTCATTCTTTTTCACATTACTTTAACACTATGCTTTACTATTCAAGCACTACAATTTAAGCATAAAATGTAATTGAACAAGATGTTCAATGGCATAAGGTGTAACTAGCATACAAGAACATTTGATGTGAATTTTTTTAACTCAATTTGTTTGCTTAAAACAATAAGCAATTTGGGTAGACAAACACAAATTGAAGACCAAAATAGTATAGCACTATAATACAAAGACCAACATTGACTAAATTGAGTTACCACATTATTTGGATTAAAAATATTGAATAGACATAAGATAACAAAGACACTATTAGAATTTAGATGAATAGAATTGAATTTGCATTTATTTATGTTCTCTAATACTTTCTTAAATTGAAGATGCAACATGAAAATAAAGAACAACATAGAATTTAAGGATGCTAAAGTGGATACATAAAAGATAAAACTAAGGAAGGACATAACATAAACAATTTGTCAAATGTATTCAAATATAACTAATGCAATGGATGCATGAAATGGGGAAAGACAAGATATGAGATCATAAAACACATTTAAACAAATGAAGTGTCTAATGATGAAAATTAGGCAAATGCACATAAATAACAAAAATTTGGAATCACTTAACAATAACCAAATCAAACATAAATTGTGATTAGAATAAACATCAATTAGGTATAATACAATTTAAACTAGAACAAAAATTATATTTAACAATGAAAATGGAAAATGTAGTATAAAAATGTAATTCAAAATAGCAAAATGAAAATTCGAATTAGATAGAATTAAGACAAAATGAACACATTATAGAAGCATAAAAAATGAAATTAGATTTGAAACAAGAAATACAATTCAAATTAAAGCATAAAACAACAATGAACAAAATGAAATTCAAAAGTAGAAGAATTAAAGAACATAACTTGAATCTAGGAAGTTAGATCTAATACTAAATGATGAAGAATCTAGAATGGATTATCCTAAAGTTTAGAAAAACATATTGGAAAAAGAAGAATGGTCATGCCATGCTTTGGAAAAGGAAGAATAACAGCAATAAGTGATGAAAAACGTACCACAAAGGATGGAAATCCTCTATATAAAGGTTGAATCCCTCTAATAAGTCATAAATTTTTTCAAGAACTTAAGAAAGAATCACATTTTCACAAAGAAAAAGGAAACAATCATTCCATTTCACAAATGATCTAAATCTTAATTACTTTAATTGGAATGAGGAATAAGCGTCCTCATATAACTTAAAAGATGACTTAAACTAATTAGGCTCCAATAGGTCTAAGTAGGCCTAATATTAATTTACTAACTAAGTTCACTATTAAATATCATTAAATGAATAATAGTAACATATGTAAATGATAAAAACAATAGGTTAAAATTACTAATAAATAAAAAACCCAATATGTTTCAAAATATAACAAAATGCAAACTGAAGCTCAAAATGGGCAAAATAGCATTAACTTGCTGAAATGACTAAAAATGGACTCAACTTCACTTTATAGTTGAAATGCACAAATTCCATTACTATAGCCCTTCCAAACTCTTCTCTATATGTGTTTGAGCATCTTGAATCACATCCTTGATGCTCTTAGTTTTGTTCTTTGAGATTGTCTCCTAGGATCACATCACATATCACACTAATTCATAAAACATACACATATACACATACATATACATATATATATATATATATATACACATATATATATATACACATATATATATATATATACACATATATAATATACACATATATATATATATATACACATATATATATATATATACACATATATATATATACACATATATATATATACACATATATATATATACACATATATATATATATATATATATATATATATATATATATATATATATATAATATCACATGCTAAACACAATTACCTTATTCATTCATTATCATCTAAATAATTAAACTTACATAACATGATACCATTATGTCACAACATTACTATGCCTTTTTACATAGCCTCATATCATGTATTGCTAAATTAGGCTTGTTTAACAAGATTGTGTATACTCATTAATCTTCCTAAATGACGAAGCCTTATTGAGCATATATATAAAAGAATGTAACCCTAAAAACTCTAAGTACATAATTACTAATAATGAGAATTATGACTTATTTCTAGTTGGGTGATGGATATATCAAAATTTGACATCCTATGGACAATAGGCAAAATTTGTTGTCATTTGGCATAATGACATAATCTTAACTATCTATTTACTTATTCAACCTGAGAGAAATACTACTACATTACTATTGGAGTCAAAAGGGAGTTAAAATTAGGAATGGCAATGTTCAACATGGCATAAGTTAAGTGGGTTCATATCATAATAGGATCGACTTAACTGACATGAAAATTTTTTATGTGAAGTACAAATTAACTCATATAATTTGCTTTAACTCATTTAAATTACATACTTTGGTATATAGGTCAATCGGTATATAATAAAAAAATTAATTATTGCCATAATTTCATAATTATAATTATAATGATAAATAAGAAATTATAATTTATAAGGTTTCAAAATAAGAAGCTTTAAAGTTTAAAACTTAAAAGGTTAAAAGCAAAGTAAATATACTAAAACAAAATAGATGACAAACACAAAATCACAATTCAATAAAGAAAGGAAACAAACCCTAAGTTGCTTTCTAAGACTTAAAAACACAATAGTATAACATGTAATACTCATTAAAAAGTCTAGTAAACAAAGATTGCTAAAATTAGACTCGAAGGTGTATAAGAATGGGTAATTGGTAGAATTACTCATTTATACCACTAGAAGTATTTATTAATGATGGTGGATGAAATTTTTATTTTGGAATTATTTAGAGAGAAATTAAGAGAATTAAAAGAGGTTTATGAATACTTAGTAGATATAACCTAACAATTTTAAGAGAATTGAAATAGATTTAGTAATAAAACTTTTATAAATTTTTTACGGATAATTAGAGCAATTTTATAGGCTATTCAAGGTTCAAAGTTGATAGAATTTTATATTAAATTAAGATTTTTACCTAAAATACTTTGTAAAATGTAATAATTAGGAAAATTGAAAAAAATGTGGCCTATGAAAGCTACAAGAAAGTTATGGTTTTGTGATTAAAAAAAACATTGGGAAAAAGATAAGTTAATGGTATGATGGTAATTAGTTTATAATAAGGGATAATTAAATGGAACTAGGAGATAAGATGGTTTCTTTAGGGATTAAGTTAGAAAAGTGGCATGCAAGCCATGATTTATGTGGATAAATTAGAAACAAAATTGTTAAGATGATGATAAAAACATAACTCAGAGTTAAAGAAAGAATCTTCCTTAGTGATGTCATTTGGGTGAGGCAAGCATGCTTATGAAAGCATGAAATCATCACTTTTGGTTACTACAAAATGATGAAGGTAAGAACAAATTTCACACATTAGGAAGAAAGGGAGCCATGACCAAAGAAGAAACAAATGGAAAATTTTGCGATCTCACACACATTTCATCTTTGTCTACAATCTAGTAAAATAGTGATAGTATTTATTGAGTACCTAAGTACTTGCTCCTAAAATCATTAGGGAAAGGTAAAATTCCATAATCCCTAGTTCTATTTATCTTCCTAAATTCCTTTAAAAGCTCCCTACTAAGTTTATACTATTTTTATAATAGCTCTAAAAAATTAGATGAAAAAAAGAAGCTCTATTAGTTTTGGAAGGTGAATAGAGATCCATTTTTCTTCTCATGACTTTTCTTTTAAGAAAATTATTTATGTGAGATATATATCTATTTTGAAATGACAATCACTTGTTATGCTAAAGTCATGAATAATCATGGTGGATTACTTGTTATATATGTGCTATTATGATGTATTGAAATTATAAATCCCTAGTGAAATAATTTTAAAGGTAATTTTCTTAAATAATAAGAAAGAGTTTTAGAAATCATTGTTTAAAAAATGATAATTTTGAAAGTAGCTATTGGGCTTTTTTTTTGGAAAGTAAATATTTAAAGTTTTCTTTAAAATGGAGACAAAAAGGCATTGTAGAAAGACCTAATTTTGTAAAGAATAATCTCAAAAAAGATATGGAAACTATCTTCCCTATATACTACTCAAAATAGTTTAAAGTTGGAAACTTTTTTCTTTTCATAAAAAAATTGCAAACAATTCTTTTTAAAGAAAATACACTAGACCTCTCAGGTTTCTTTGAAAATCTAGGACACGTTTTTATATTTTTATGCTAAAATCAAGTATACATTATTTTAAATCATATTATAAATATTATACACATATCACATATCAAGATTTTTGAAACAAAAAAAACTTCTTTAAAACCAAATTGAAAGCTACATGAATTTCTTATCATTTTATGTCAAAAAATTTTAAATTTTATTACACATATTTTTATCACTAATGGACAAAAACTTTATGCATGTTTAATTATCACATACATACATACATACATACATACATACGTACATACGTACGTACATGTGTATGTATGTATGTATGTATGTATGTTGTATGCATGCATGCATGTATCACTTAGTAAACTTTGCACAGGTTTTTTATTATTAATTCTAGCACAATTTTTAAATTTTATTTTCTTCACAAAATTTGCTATACTATATTTTAAACTTTTTCTAAGATATTATTATACATTTATATTAAGTTTTCTAAAGTAGAAATCATTTGAAAATAAGTGAGGAGGGTTATGGTTTTTATAAATAATGCAAAAAAAAAGTTTTATAACACTATTTTATCTCTCACAAATTATTTTAATTTATAATTATCTAGGTAATTCTTCTAAATTGTTTTTTTGACATGAAAAGCAATCTAAAATGATGTTTAAAACTTTTGAAAACATGTTGAAATTTTATAGAAGAATTCTAGGTAATTTGAAAGAAAAATGGCATTCTCTAGCTCAATGTGTCTTATTTCAAATGATTTTAATTAAGAATTGTCATGTGATTATTATAAACTGATTATTACATAAATATGATTTAAAAATAATGTTTAATACTTTAAGCATAATTTTGGAATTTTCTAGAAAATTTTAGGTATTTTAAAAGTTAAAAATTGAATTTTCAAGCCAAATATGCTCCTTTTCAAATTATTTTGATAGTTTGAATTGTGAATAATTTATATGAATTTTTTTAGGTCTAAGAATTAGTTGAAAAAGGTCATATTTTATGCCCTCAAAATTTATTCCAAAAGCTTTGGAAAATTTTCATATAAGTTTGATGTCTAAAAAGAAATTTTTAAGAAAAATGTGTCTCTTTTAAATTATTTTAATAATTGGGCATAAAGATAAATTGTATAATTTTTTTTAGTAAGAAAAAGTTCAAATATGAATTTTTAAGCCAATTTATAGATTTGGAGTTTTCCTTTAATTTTTGACAAAATTTGATATTTTAAATGGATTTTTCAATAATAGCTTGTTTAATAAAGCTTAGTTAAGGTGTATGCTTAAAAACTTGGATTTTGAGATATAAATGTAACCAATTTTTTTCTAGTTTCTATGCTACTTTATTAGGGCATAAATGCTTAGTTTTAATGTAGAAAAATAATTGTTATATTTGTTAAAATGATACATAAAATTTAAGCTTGAATATGTCTAGGTTTTAGAGTTGTGGAACTTGGAAGAATCCAAGATTGTGTGCTTCATGTTTTGCTAAAAACCATGTGGTATTTATTATTTAACATATAATCTTGCTTGTGAGCACATTAGTATATGAAATTGGTTAAAAAACAAAAATTGGCAAGGTATTTCATGGCCTTCATGACAAAACTATAAGTTTGGCTTGATAGTTGATGTATGATTTAAATTGTGAATTGATTTATGAAGTACATGTGTGCTAATGAATTATGTGCAAGGGTATTGTGAGTATCAATGAACTCTTATAGGGAGCTGCAATGTGATAGTCAAACAAATGGAAGAAAGGAATGCTTGTTATAGTCACTTGCAAAGTGACAAGGTAATATAAATCTTTTCTGTTATGGTTACTAGAAAAGTGATAAATTAGCTATAAGAAGTTTTGCTAGATTATAAATAGTCTTGCTAGATTATGGGCATGTTGTATTGTGATTCTCTTAACAATGGATGACATTTTGATCTTACCTTATTTATGTGAAATAAGCTAGTGAAAGCCTCTATGAAATTGACTTTATGTCATATGTGAATTTATAGGTTTTTATGCCAATATGACATTATTGGCTTGAATGCCATATATGATGTGTGGCATGTTTATGTGATATAAAATCTTGTGAAGAGTTTTAGAGATTAGCCTGGTGCCTTAATTTCTAAGTCACACTAAAGGATGCCTAGGATAAGGTTAACTTTGAAAGGATAATATTAGAATATTTATAGGATAAGTTAAGCCAAGTAATAAGATGGAACCTTTTATGCTTTCTTGCTAATCACAGTAATCATAAATTATTACTATTATCTTAGACTAATATTGTATTATGAATTGTTTATGTGCTAAATGTGTATTATGTTCAAGTTCTTAACTCAAAGCATGTAGAAATATTTAAGATAGATATGGAAAGAAATTCTGGTAAGAATGTGTTTACAATATGTCTTATGTATGATTAACTTTCTTGACTAAAAATGATTAGAAAATTAATACAATAGCTATCTCATTGAATAATTATATTATTTATTGTACTTGTAAATATACTTTTTAGGTACTTGTTAGGATGCTTGTTGAGATTGCTAATACATGGTAGCAAATATATCACTCCCAATTTGGCACATTCTAGATAGAGTTTTAATTTCACATTGAGGTTGTAAGGCTAAGGTACTACAAGCAACTTAGCTTTATGTAATGATGATGAAACCTCTAGCATTTAATCCTAAGTACAGACATATTAATACTCATTCCATAGGAGTTAACTTCCTTTAGGGACAAATACCTAATGACTCTATCCTTAACGTTGATAAGGTTAAAGTTCCAATCAAGTTTACTAATTTACTCCCTTTATAAAAGCCTATAACAACACCCAACCTCATGATACTTCTTAAGTTACTTGATACTTTACCAACTAAACCAATGGCATTATATGCCTCCTTAGATGTTGTATTCCCTCCACTAATATCACCATATGTTCTAGTACTAATGGCTGACAAACTAATACCACCTTATGACTTAGCATTAGTTGTAAATACCCCAGTATCATGTTATAAATTTACCCTAAGAAACCTATAGGTCATAGATTTTGATCCCTCTATGTTAGGAAATCCACTTATTTATAATTCATTTTTGGTGGATTTGAATGGCATAAGGATGCCTACTAGGGATCTAGAGGAGGTTGCAGGCTTATTTGAGTTGTCAATAAACAATTAGTCTAGGTAATAACTATTCATACTTATTTTGGTTTCATTTAGTCACTTCTTGATATCCTTTTTGCAGCACTTGTATATAGGTCTCTGATATGACTAGTAATATGACATAGTTAGGAGTTTTGATATAGTATTTAAAACTAATCAAACTGCTTATATGAAATGTTTAATCATGACAATGTATATGATGTATATTATGGTATATCTATTTTTTTTGTATTTAATTTGTAAAAGTTAAGATAAAATAAACAAGTGGTTTCTTAATCCCCAAGGGTAAGAAAAGTTTTATCATTTTAAAAGGTAAATGAATACTTTTGAATAGGTTTTTTTCAAATGATTATATTTAGTAAAGCACTCTACAAAATCAATATTATTTCTAAATTATTTACACATAGGATCTTCTAATTTTCTAAATTCTTATTAACCAAATTATTGAACTGTCGAAGTAATTTACTATCTAGTTTTTAGAAAATCTATATCTAAAATATCCTTTTAGTTTATTAAGCAATTTTTATGGAAATATTATTCAACAATTTACTAAGTCTATTTTTCTTAAAAAAATACTTTCATATATTAGTTTGTATATTTCTAGAAATTGTTTTATTAAATGTTGTTCATTTAAGATCATGCTAGAAGTAGAAATTATTTTCTAATAAATGATTTTTTCTAAAATCACTTCACTAAAGGTTTTTGTTTTTAAAGTCATTATGTTTCTACTATCCTTAATACAAAAAAATAAACTTTTCTATTTTGACTTGCATCTTGACTCTAAAGAAAATTATTTTATTTCTTAATTTTAGAATCTCTTTCAGAAAGAAAGAAAAATAATTTCCCACACTTCTAATTTTGAAGATAAAGTTTTATATTTTGGTTTTACTTACTATTTTCATTATAGAGAAATCACCTTTTTTTGTTATTGAATTTTTTTAACTTAGGTATTCACATTAAGAAGGAAAAAAATAGTTTGTAGAAATGATTTCTTTTAAATAAAGATTTAGGAAAATGAATTTTCATAGAAATGGGAAAAAAAAGAAAAGGTGTTTCAATGTTCTATTTTATTTAAAAGATTGTACGTCATTAATTATGTATAATTAATTTCTAACTTGATACAAAAAATTTAAGTCAATTTTACAACCTTATGTTTTTGCATTGCATATTTTATGAAAGTAATCAAATTTAAAAAGTTAGTTATATTTAAAAAGGCTTATAAAGATATATAATTTATATTTTTATGCTGATCACAATGGTCTAAAGTTAAGTCCTAATATAGTAATAGGTTTCACAAATATGCAGCAAACTAAAGATGAAACAATCCCTTTATGCTTTCTTAGTCTCTCCTTCATTTCGTTTGAAGACAATAATTTTTTTGTGGTAATAAGTGCTTTTTTCATTACTTGAAGTTAATAATTCTTCGATAACAATGACAATGAGTGCTCTTTTCCTCCAAGCCTTATGCTTACTAGAGATTATTTCTTTTTTTATTTAAGATAGCTAGTAACTAAGAAAATTAATGTTGCAAATTTTGAAATATCAATTAGAAACCATCATTTTATCATTATTACAAAAAGCTTCTTCTTTTTAGTGATCCCTTAATTTGAATGGTGAAAATTACAACCAAAGTTGCATTTTTTATAAGTTCTTGGTAATGGGTCATAAAAAATCAAATCTTTTTCATTTGCACAAACCTAACTTGTTCAGATTCTTTATTACTCTATTATTTATTTTTGTAACATAATGTAATCACTAGTTACTACTAAGTTAATAAAATGTGTTTGTTTCATCTAAGATGTTTTTTCATGCAAGTTGGATATTGGAACACATATTTTTCTTTATCACATGTATGTTCATTAATTTTTCATCAATATGAGTTAGATTTAGGCATTGAACTTATCATCTAAATGTTATTATTAGTATTGCATTTTTTTAGAAAACTTTTAAGAAATTGTACATCTCTAGTCACTTGTATGATTTTGTTGTATTTTATGAATATGTTATGTTGACTGGATATTATAACTGGATTTGGATCAAGTATTTTAATAACAGGTTAAGCAAGGCTTCATTTCAACAACATTATATTGATTAAGCAATTTAATATGCTATTTGTGGAAGCATTAGTTATTAAAGAAAGCATATCTAAGGACTGAAGTTCCAATAGTAAACTAAAGCTTTCATTTGATTATATTTATCATTATATATATATTATTGCTAGTAGTTCAACATTTAAGTTTTCTTGTATTTAGCTCTTAACTATTTTCAACATTCACAGTAATTTAATTATTTACTAGTGACAATGACCTTTTTCTTAATTGATGTAAGTGAATGAATTTAGAAAGCATAAATGAGGACTTTGATGTAACTCCAAAGTTAGACAATTCATTCCTAACTATCATTGAAAATAAAGAACAAATAGAACTAGAGGAAGTTATGGTTTTAGACACTATTCCAAGAGGAAAAAGAGAGTGTAAAAGGAAACATACTTTTGTTGTCTAGTCATTTTTTTATGCATTTTGTAGGCTAGAGGAAATAAAAGGGCAAAATATAAAGCTTATAGGCAAGTATATATATTTCTGAAGGTATATGTGCAATTGGTAACATGAAATGACATGCACCAAAATATCTAAGGCTAGACACCTGTGATATTGGTCAAATGGTCATTAATGGAAAGAAAGTCTAAATAAGATTAGCTGTAAGTAAGTTTAATCTTGATATATTTAGAGAGTTATGGTTTACTTCAATTATAATGCATGATTTGCCTCTTCCATTTGTTGAATATGAAAGCATTATGACAACACTTAATTATGCACATCCTAAAATAAAATCTATACCTAAAAATACATGTAAACTAGATATTTTGAAAATGCACTCAAAGGAAAAGGCTAAAGTTAAATCATTGTTAGAATCAATTTTCAATAGAATTTCATTAACATTTGATTTGTGAATATCTTTTACTACAAATGGTTATATATGTTTGATTGCTCATTTTATTGACAAAGATTGAGTGTTGTATAAAAACATTTGAACTTTTCTTTCATGCTTCCTTCATATAATGGCATAAACTTGTATTAAAAATATATATAGTTTATTACCTAAGTGGGGAATTGAGAAGAAAGTTTTTGCTTTTACTTTCGATAATGTTAGTGCTAATAAAGCTTATGTTGACTTGTTGATCATATTTTAAATGTGATAAAAGACTTTTTTGTAATGGTGAAAATTTTCACATTTGATGTTGTGCTCATATACTTAATCTTGTAATTTAAGATAAATTGAAAGAAATTGTTGAATTAGTGGGTAAAATTTGTGAAAATATTAAATATGTGAAAGGTTCATAAGCTAAAAAGCTAAACTAGTTGGATTATATTAAGTTATTAGCATTAGATAGGAAAAGAAGTCTAGGACAAGATGTGCCTACTAGGTAGAATTCAACCTTCCTTATGATTAAGAGTGCTCTATTTTACAAGTGTGCTTTCTAACATTTGGAATTACTTGATTCTAATTGCCTTTCTTGTCCATCTAGAAGTGAATAGGATAAAATAGAAAAGGTGAATAAATTTTTTAGAGTTTTCTATGAAATCACTTGTGTTTTTTTTTTAATTAAGGATCCTACATCAAACTTATATTCCCTTCTATTTTCATGGTTCATTTGACGTTGAGGCAACATATGGAAAGTAAAGATGAGCACTTGAAAAAAATGGCCACTCAAATGTTTGGAAGTTTAAGAAG